>JANEYF010002171.1:15000-405096 GCA_029963845.1 Rhamnusium bicolor
CCCCCCCCCCCCCCCCCCCCCCCCCCCCCCCCCCCCCCCCCCCCCCCCCCCCCCCCCCCCCCCCCCCCCCCCCCCCCCCCCCCCCCCCCCCCCCCCCCCCCCCCCCCCCCCCCCCCCCCCCCCCCCCCCCCCCCCCCCCCCCCCCCCCCCCCCCCCCCCCCCCCCCCCCCCCCCCCCCCCCCCCCCCCCCCCCCCCCCCCCCCCCCCCCCCCCCCCCCCCCCCCCCCCCCCCCCCCCCCCCCCCCCCCCCCCCCCCCCCCCCCCCCCCCCCCCCCCCCCCCCCCCCCCCCCCCCCCCCCCCCCCCCCCCCCCCCCCCCCCCCCCCCCCCCCCCCCCCCCCCCCCCCCCCCCCCCCCCCCCCCCCCCCCCCCCCCCCCCCCCCCCCCCCCCCCCCCCCCCCCCCCCCCCCCCCCCCCCCCCCCCCCCCCCCCCCCCCCCCCCCCCCCCCCCCCCCCCCCCCCCCCCCCCCCCCCCCCCCCCCCCCCCCCCCCCCCCCCCCCCCCCCCCCCCCCCCCCCCCCCCCCCCCCCCCCCCCCCCCCCCCCCCCCCCCCCCCCCCCCCCCCCCCCCCCCCCCCCCCCCCCCCCCCCCCCCCCCCCCCCCCCCCCCCCCCCCCCCCCCCCCCCCCCCCCCCCCCCCCCCCCCCCCCCCCCCCCCCCCCCCCCCCCCCCCCCCCCCCCCCCCCCCCCCCCCCCCCCCCCCCCCCCCCCCCCCCCCCCCCCCCCCCCCCCCCCCCCCCCCCCTCCCCCCCCCCCCCCCCCCCCCCCCCCCCCCCCCCCCCCCCCCCCCCCCCCCCCCCCTTCCTTCCCCCCCCCCCCCCCCCCCCCCCCCCTCCCCCCTTTTTTTTCCCTTTTTTCCCCCCTTATTCCCTTTTTTTTTTTTTTTTCCCCCCCCCCTTTCCCCCCCTTCCCCTCCCCCCCCCTTTTCCCCTCCTCCTTTCCCTTTTTTTTCCCCTTTTTCCCCCCCCCTCCCTTTTTTTTTTCTTCCCCCCCCCCCCCCCCCCCCCCCCCCCCCCCCCCCCCCTTCCCCCCCTTTTTTTCCCTTTTTTTTCCCCTTTTTTTCCCCCTCTTGCCCCTCCCCCCCCCCCCCCCCCCCCTTCCCCCCCCCCCCCCCCCCCCTCCCCCCCCTCCCCCCCCCCCCCCCCTTTTTTGCCCCCCCTTTCCCCCCCCCTCACCCCCCCCCCCCCCCCTATATTACCCCCCCCCCCCCCCCCCCCCTTCACACCCCCCCCTTTCCCCCCCCCCCCCCCCTTTCACCCCCTTGGCCCCCCCCCCCCCCCCCCCCATACCCCCCCCCCCCCCCCCCCCCCCCCCCCCCCCCCCCCCCCGCCCTGCCCCCCCCCCCCCCCCCCCCCCCCCCCCCCCCCCTTTTTGGCCCCCCGCGCCCCCCCCCCCCCCCCCCCCCCCCCCCCCCCCCCCCCCCCCAAAAAACCCCCCCCCCCCCCCCCCCCCCCCCCCCCCCCCCCTCCCCCCCCCCCCCCCCCCCCCTAACAGCCCCCCCCCCCCCCCCCCCCCCCCCCCCCCGCGCCCCACACCCCCCCCCCCCCCGCCCCCCCCCCCCCCCCCCCCCGGCTAGATGTCGATGCGCATTTTTATATGATAAAATTCGGATCCATTGAAAAGTTCGAAGAAAATAACATGGGGGTTGCTGATCTCAATCGTTTCACCAATAAGGGATGATTGAAATAATACCCTTTAGAAGCATTACTATTAGTACAAAATCTCTACCAAAATTCTCTTTTTTTCTTTTGCCAAATTTGAGAAAAAAGCGTTTTCCGGACATTTTGAGGTCCTGTATCCATATTCTAAATTTGCCCAGTTAATCCTGAAACATCCGTATATGCCATTTTTCAGAGTCAGCAGTTATATATAAAAAATTCTGTTTTTAGAGAGCCTCCATATAATTAAATTAATTGCTATATCACTGACATGTATGCCTTTTATTTATATACCTGCAGAAAGACGGAATAAAAAAATTCGTGAAAATTATTAGGGATGGGAATAATCGAGATATTTCAATAACGATTATTATTAAACTAGATAATATTTTAATAATGGTCTAATATTAGCAGTAGCCTGACATCTTTTATGTTGAAAGGCCTGAAGAAAGTGCTGGACGGATATATCAGGGGGAACATCCTGAAGCATCACCCTCTCAATACCCATCATTATGCCTATCAAACAGGAAAATCAACAGAACTCGCACTCAACAACCTAGTCGAGAAGATCACCCAATCCCTTCAAATGAAGGAATTTGCGGTGGGAGCTTTTCTCGACATTGAGGGAGCATTTAACAATGCTCGACTCCTTATATGCAGCAGTAGCCGCCAGAGGAATTGAGCCAACTATAGAAGACTGGATTTGTGCTATGCTATCAAACAGAACTATAACGACGTCTCTATAGGGGAGCTTTGAAGCCACAAGAGGATTCCCGCAGGGTGAGGTTCTTTCCCCCTTTTTGTGGCCACTTCTTGTGGACGACTTACTGGCTATTCTCACACTGTGGGAGGTTGAGATTCTAGCATATGCAGATGATCTAGTCATACAAGTCAGAGGAAACTCTGAAGGGGTAATATCTAATACTCTTCAAGAGACACTGAATGCAGTGGGTAACTGGTGTGTCAGGGACTAGATGTCTGTGAATCCTCAAAAAATAGTAATAGAACCATTCACCCGAAGAAGAAAGCTGGAGGACTTAAGACCGCCCTCCTTAATGGGTGAAACTATTCCGTTTGCGGAGGAGGTGAAATATCTAGGAATCACTCTGGATTAATCACTTAATTGGAACTCCCATCTGGAAAACGTCATCCGCAAAGCAAAACTGTCCTTATGGACATGTCGTCGCATTTGTGGTAAATCATAGAGCCCATGTCTCTAGGATTTACTGAATCTACGTCACGGTCATCAGACCAATGATAACATACGGATCCATCGCTTGGTGGCCGAAAGTTTACAACGGACGGTCAAAAGCCAAACTCTCTAGATTACGAGGTCAGCATGCTCGACCGTAATGGGGGCAATTAGTACCATACCGTCAGCTGCAATAGAAATCCTCCTGGACTTACCCCTCTTCATATATATCTGGAGAGAGAAGGCAGGTGGGCAACATATAGACTGCAACAAGCGGCCGTTAATATGCCAGACTAGTATCATGGAGCGGAACAAGTTGCTGGATGACATAGAGAGTCACAGCATCCTAGGAATGCCCTCGGCTACTATGCCTACCAAGACCAACTACGGGCTGACCTTCAACATCCTTTTTCCAGAAAGAGATGAGTGGAATTGGAATAAAACCGACCTACTGAGGGCAGACAGTTGCTGAGTTTAGAGACGGCTCCAAAACTCCTGAGGGAACGGGAGCCGGAGTACATAGCTACAGACCGAGGGTGAGGATATCCTCAAGCCTTGGTACTAATGCAACCATTTTTCACGCCGAGGTTCATGCCATTGAACTGTGTGTGCGAAGACTGGAATATATGTATCTTACACGCAGATCAATTAAATTTTTCCAGATAGCCAAGCAGCTATAAAAGCTCCTACCGCTGTAACTCCAAAATAGGTATGAAACTGTCAGAAGGCTCTAAATTATTTGAGCAAAAACAAAAAGTGATTCTGGTCTGGATACCCGGCCACTCTGGTATGGAAGGTAACGAAATGGCCGACTCCTTGGCCAGAGAAGGAGCAGGATCACGAATCATCGGACCAGAACCGATACTTGACATATCTTTAAGTACTGCTAAGATGGCTATGTCAACCTGGGCTAAAAGGAATACTCTCCAATATTGGCAAGAGTTACCAGGATTAGTTCCTTCGAAGGCGTTTATAAAATACCCTTTGAAATCAAGTAGCTAAGAAACTTTTAGAGTTAAACAGGGTAAACTTGAAAACTCTAACAGGCCTATATACTGGGCACTGCCGACTAAACTATCATCCGCATAAACTCGGCCTAGTGGAAAACGCCAAGTACCGTCTATGCTTGGATGATGATGAGAAGGCAGACCACGTCTTATGCACCTGTCCCGCTGTAGAGAGGATCCGATTTTCAATATTTGGCAAAGGGCAATTTCTACCAGAGGATCTGGACACACTCTCACCCAATAAAGTTATCAGTTTCATTAAGAAACTGAACTTATTGAGTGAAATATAATTAGGAGTAAGCCACAATAGGCCTGCTAATGGCCGCAATGGAGTGTCCACAAGGACCCACTCACAATAACCTAACCTAACCTAACCTAATATTAGTAGTACTTATTTTAGTAATTTTAGCCTCCTAAGTTACTTGTTATTTTTGTATCATAATAGGTGTACTTATTTATAATAAATATTATTACATACTAATTTTTGGAGTGTTATATGTTTTATTTACTTACCAGGTAACAATAACTATTTATTTAAAACTTAAACTACTACTTTTAAATTATTTGACACTAAGTATGTACATATTTATAAAAGAAACGCTACGTTTCACCAATTATTTAATCTGATTTGCTAAATCAAATCTATGGGTTTGCTGTACTCTGTTGTTGCAACTAATACTTTATCACATCGGACGCTGCCGCATTCATCATACAATAATCGTGTACCACTAATATTCTTAGGTACTAATATTAGTACTACTATAATTTTTGGAAGTCACAAATCGATTATCTCGAGAAATTATTCGACTAACTCAACTATCGGATTATTATACCACCAGGCCGGAATTACTCATGGCGGCGAATCAGTGTTTTTATAAACAGATTTAGATGAACCCCAACTTTACCGTGTATCAAGATTATACTTTATCCATTATACATGAACACGGAACCCACAGATTGATTTAGTTCCATATTTTATGAGAATTAGTTTCTATAACATTTACTACCGCATATTTATTTTTCTACCTATCGTGTTTAGAACATATAAATAAACACAGATGCAATCAAAATTGCATGTACGTTAATCGATGTCCAGCTGGACATGTATCATTAGGATTATGAATACCGAATTAATTTATTAGCATTTTATACCAGATGTAGTCAGTCATGTCTTTGATTAAGGTACACAAGCTTTATGGTTGACAAAATTTTGGAAATGTTCTCTATTGCAAGGTGACGTAAATATAATTTATAATAAGGGATTATTTATTAACACATACCTATACAAATATCTGTGATGAATTTCTTTACGATAAGTTCTACAGATAGCTTCCATTTTAATTTATTTACTAAAAGTAGTGATATAAAGGGCATTATTTATTTATTTATTTAGATAAAACATCCAACAGGTTAAAAACCCAGTTACAGGATAAGTTGCACAGTAAAAACAGTGATATAAATAAATATAAAAAATGAGTAGTAGTAAAAATTACAAATAGTTACATGAACTAATTACAAAATATAACATAAAAATACACAAATATGGTAATAAAAGTAACAGAAAAGTATATCAAGCCAACATAAATTATCGGCCTATTTAGTTACCATTTGGTAATTGTACGGGGGAACATTTTATAAATATTTGTCCGATTTTTTACACAAAGTAAGTGATTTCTTGCACTTAATCTATGTATAATACTTGAGTCCAGTAGACCTACAATAGTCACAGAGTTTAACCTATTATGGATAGTGTTATAGAAATAACAGCGTTTATTGTTCGTCTTCTTAATTAGGTAATTTATTCATTTTAAATCGTTCATAAAAAAATCTCTTGAACATTAACTCTATGTGAAAAAGTGTTTTAAGGCGAAAGTAGCCGATTTAAAAATCGCTTCTGAACTTTATCAATAGAGGAAATGTATGTGGAGTATGTTCGATTCTATACATTAGATGTTTAATCGAGTTTGGATCTAACGAAAGTTTCGAATAGCAGTTGCAATGTGCCGATTGATGTCAAATTGTTCATATTACGAATTAGGAAACCGATACTCTTATATGAGCCGTTGAAAACTAGAGTGGAGTAAGTCAACGGGATGATGCAAGCCACCTATCAAACAGGATTTCAATCATCTTGGATAAATTATTGAGCCAAGCTAATATAACGCACCAAGATAAATTCAGCTCTTTTCAGACTAAAATCCTAATGCCAAAGAAAATACTAGCAACGTAGATTTGAACTTTATTTCCAGTTATCTCAAATTGACTATCAGTTGACCTACACCACAATGGTTTTCAACGGTTTGTATGCAGGTGGAACAGAGTTATCCATATACGTCGTAATAGAAAGCTTGGAGTTAAAAGTAACACTAGGGTCTTTAATTATATCTGGTCGACTCAGAATCGAGCCATCGAGAGTAGTCATACCGGTTGATGTAAGTCAATCAGGTTCACGGGTGAAAGTGACAACAAGAAATACATTAGAGGTAAGCTGTTTTAGTCTCGCCGACAAGACAAAGATAGAGCATAACTTTTTGCGAAATCCCTTCCCAGGCCCCCTCCCCCCAAAAATTTCAAATTTTTGGTTTTTGCTACTATATGACATGATAATGTATTTACTGGCACTAAGGGGTAAATTCATGAAATGTTGGCATAAACAGAATAGTATTCCTTCCTGAATTTTAACGGTAGTGCCAGTTTCTTTTGCAGTTGTAAATCGCGTAAGTTTTCGCAAATAGTGCATTGTATCACTTTTCAACAAGTATCAATTTTTGGTAGGAGATTAAACGGCACTTTAAACATAACAGAAGAATATGTCTAAAATATAACCTCAAATAGTTATGGTTTAAAGTGTCACGAATAAGAGAAGCGACATTTGTCATTGTTCCGCAGGTGCCAGTACTTTCCATCTAGATTTTTATAGCAGCTCCCAGCAAAAAACTTGCCTTTTGGTACAGAGGGTTTCGTATTTATGTTAACAAAATGCGAACTATAACGTCAAATTTTCACGCCTGGTAATTTTTTGTAGCACTTCGGCCGATAGGCGTCTCCACCGAACAACGAATTTGATTATAATTTTGTACGGAAGTGTTTGCAAACATTCGTAACCGTTTGCAAATATTTTGCGCGTGGACCTAAATTTTGGACGTACCATTAGCCAAACCCATTATTGTTTACTTCACTCATTAAATTCTATGGCACCTGTGCGTGCTCTCATATGTGACTTTCGGGGCAGAGAGGTGAAACAGTACAATTCACTTTGTAAACCAAAACAGGTGTAAAAAATGTTATCGGAAAATAAACGAGAATTTATTTAACCCATTAATGAGTATTCTCTTAACAAACAATACAACAATTTAATTCTTAACAATGGGATAATTGCGGAAAAGTACGGGCAACGTCATCTAAACATAATTTATTGGTGCAATTAGAGTGCAGTATTGTATTAAAAACTAAAAATTATTTTTAGCAGTATTCTTTCGGACCATTGAGTGGGACTTTATTGCAAAAGAGAAAATATCTTAAAATCATAAGGTCTTACTTATAGTAAGAGGATAGATACTACTAACTTTTAGATGAGTAGATCGCGAACGAACTATAATAATGAATGATTCTTTTAGATGAACTAAATGAACTAGTTCATCACTTCTAAACGAACTAGTTCCAGACGAACTAATACTACCGGGAACTGCCAACTGTGAACCGGCAACAAAACATTGGGCGGTGAGGTGAAGGATGAGATGGCTCGAGGTCAAGAATCTAGGACCGGTGACCTATACTACAGTCGATAGTTGGTCCTTGGTTAGGTAGCACAGCCTGTGACAGATAAGAGAACTCCGTAGCTTGATGAACGTGAACTGAAACCGAAGTAGAACGGAAAGGATATGGTTTGGATCGACAGTCGTTCCATATAAAGTACTAGGTAGGCTTGATGAACGTTGAACTGAAACCGAAGTAGAACGGAAAGGATACGGTTTGGATCGACAGTCGTTCCATATAAAGCACTAGGTAGGCTTGATGAACGTTGAACTGAAACTGAAGTAGAACGGAAAAGATACGGTTTGGATCGACAGTCATTCCATATAAAGCACTAGGTATATGTTTAATTGATTGTAATGTGCATTTTTAAAATTTTCTATTATTAAAAATTCTCACAAAAGTATACCTTTATAATACAAACAAAAAATAAATAAATATTGGAACTGAAATAAATAATCTTTGGTAGATAATAAATAAATAAATTATAAACAAAAAAATACTTTTAAATTTTAAAAAGTCCTGGTTGTAAATTATGATTTGAAAACACAATTTGATTAACTTTAGATTAAGTTAATATTCCTTTTTGGGTGCGTATTTGTTCATCTTTAAGAAAATACGTTCGCAGACGTAAGTGAGTGATTACTACGGAACAGGTATCTGAATAATTAGTTCGATCATTCCATGTGACTTGCGCGCACATATAGTTCGCGAACTAACTAATAAAAAAAACCATTCTATTCAGTGAACTAGTTCACGAGAACTAGTTCCTCAAAATGAACTAAATTGCTCATCATTAATAACTGCGCCAATTAGACAGAACTACCCGCAGGAGGATGAATATTTATATAAGTATTCATGTTAGATCGTCAGTTCCTCGGGGGTATCACTCATGTCAACAGGGGGGGGTGCTCATGAGCCTGAAGTGTACGCATGGCAGGATAGTACTATATGACATGCAATAAAATCAGGAGATCAGATCTCCTCTTGCGGTTTGTAAAACATTAAGAAGCTGTAAGATTGTTCAAGGTAACAAGTGAATTCGAACTCGCTTTCGGCATCAGATGAGGAGGTTGACGAGGTGCTGAAGTAGAGTCAGTCACTGAGCTTCAGTCAAATCACGTGAAATACCGAATCAGAGTGCTGAACATGAAACTCTGTTTCGGCAGCATGTCGTTAAATCCCAGCATGGTGTCTTCTATAAGAACATGGAAACATTGGGTTTATCTACCAGACTGATCTTTACCTCTCCAAGGTCAGCCGAGCTTAAGTCAAAGACCGAGAGATTCACTAGAGTCTGCCCCGATGGTATTATCAACACCTTGGTCTACCGGAACATTGTATGGCGTGTAGAAATTTCTGATGTCAACCGTAGTCTGCCGTCAGGCGCAGGCGCTGGGATCGATCATGCACATACTTTCTGTTTGCCCTTTATATATGATATCGACCTACATCCATCGACATAACCCGACGTTACGAGTACTGTATTACCACCTAAGTCAATCGTACGAGTTAGATCAGATATCAGCGCTGCTTTACGTCCCTGGAGATATTGAGTTCGTTGTTGAGAACGAGAAATGTCACATTTATTGGAACTACTCATTTCCGTCTGTCAAGATAATCCAAACCAATAAACCTGAGATAATCATCCTTGACCAACAAACCAAGGTGATGTATGTCATCGAATACGAACTCCAAATGCTGTGGCGAGTGGCTGTAGGTAATTTGCTGGCACTCCACGTGTAAGTTTCGGAGGCCACGGGACAACCCCCAAATCAAAAGCCGGAAATGCATTAGTGGGGGTGACATAGTTGAAAAAAATACGGACACACCTAACCAATCCATTCTACTTTGCCAGAGTTGAAAACGGGATCAAACCCGGAAGTCAATAGACAGTAAACAAACTACAGTTGCCACTTAAAGCTCTATCCCACCGCACTAGCGAGCAGTGCTTCTCGGGTACATTGCCAAAGAAAAAGTTATATAACATATTATAATTGTTGATACTACACATGTAAAAAAATGTGTGCTCTTTCAAAAGGCACTCTCAAAAATAGTGATTGCTGTTTAAAAATGCCGATGATGTAACTTTTAGAAAATTTTTTGAAAAATATTTCTTTATTGATGAAAAAAATTAAGAAGTGAATTTAAAAATCTAACTATCCGACCGATTCTTTGTTAAATGCTTTGTAAAGCATTGTATAGTGTACACACATATAATAATAAGAATGTTATAAACCGACGGAAAATTGATTAAGTCTTCACAATATTATTTGACAATGTTTCTTATCTCATTTGGAAGCCCTGATATTTTCATGAACATTAAACCACATTCTACAGCCTGAAAAAAAGACATCAAAGACAGGACGTCTGTGGTCTTTAACCATGCAGGGCAGTGCATTGGTGTAGTGCACTTTCAATACTATCTTATCAATCCCGACTTTGTTGACGAATTTACAAAGTTTACTGTTCGTCTAGACTAGCGATTCCGGGAAATATGCCCTCTTTGTTTTAAAGTTCTGTACATTAGAACATTTATTGTTGGACATCCACTTATTCGTATTTTAATCAAGTTAAACTGTACTTGATATCACTTTTTATAAAAATACAAATGCTCTCCTTATTTATAGTTGAAATGAGTTCCAACTTCTATTACTTATAGTACAACTATTTAGCATATTTTAAAAGCAAATTCACTGTATGCACCTGATCTTTCACTAATCAAAGAAAAAATCGAAATAACAAAAAAATGGACTGCACCTGCTTTGACGGTTCAATATTACAATAAAATGATATCATATCAGGATTTCTTTAATTTAAAAGCTTTCGTTCTTACTTGTTTTTTTGGTAAAATATTACTTTTTGCGCAATATCTTAGATTAAATAATCGTAGCATGAATAAAGCGGAATCCATATTCAACTAAGTGGCATATGAATATAAAATATCCTATAAATATCCAGTAAGTATTTATAAGTTTCTCTTTCCTCTGAAATTTTCATCTTGGTTACATTACAAACCTTTTACTCCTCGAGCATCAAATTGCTGGCAAATTAAAGCTGCAATGAACTTCTCGTTGTAGACAGTAAAGGATTTATTTTAGAAAATCGAAGCGCTTTGCATACTATTCTTATGTAAAAAGAAGCAAAATTACTACAACAACCAAACAACTCAAAGGAAACTACTTAAAATACTCAACAGCCAAAGTTCATAAGGCTTTGTTAAGTAATTGGAATGATATTAAAAGCTAACAGCGTATAAGAAATAGTAGTGGCGCGGCGTGTATTTGATAGAGATAAGATGCAATTTAAATTCTTGCAAATACTCTTGCTACAAATCTAGCCATCACCTTCTCTCAAAGTTTTTTTCAGGTCTATAGTTTTTTCAATATATAATTTATTTATTAATTTAATACATTATTCAAATGGTTCTAGCATCCAATTACAGAAGAGGCAGAAAAGATTACAAAATAAAGAAATGCTTAAACTATTACAAAAACACATAAACATACACTAATATGTACATATACGCATATGCGCACAAATAACTATAGTGCAACATACACTACCGCTCAAAAGTATTTGGCCACGTAGTAAAATACATTTTGTAAAAGTTTGATTGAATGAAACTACTTCATAATTATTTTAACTGTTTATTAGCAATTTTTTAGACATAACAATAATACAGTTTCTAAATTTTGGACTCATCTATGTGTCCACCTTTATTTTTAATGACAGCCTCACAAAGCTTCGGCAACCTAGCTACTAATTTTTCCAATGTTGTCTTGGTTATCTTCTGCCATTCGTCTTGCAATTTTCTCCACAAGTCTTCCTGAGATGTAGGACAACGTTTCCGCACCTGTCTATCCAGCTGATCCCACAATAGTTCTATCGGGTTTAAGTCAGGGGACTGTGGAGGCCATATCATGACTTTCAGCACCTGTTGTTGTTGTTTTCCTTTTAAAAAGTCCTTGCATAGTCCTGACGTGTGTTTCGGATCATTATCCTGTTGAAATATAAATCCTGGACCAATTAAATGGATTCCAGAAGGTACTGCGCTATTCTCCAATATCTTTTTGTAACCTTCTTTTTTTAACATTCCTTGTATTCGCACAAGATCTCCAACGGCGGAGCCACCAAAACAACCCCAAACCATCACAGACCCTCCGCCGTGTTTAACTGAAGCCACAGTACAAGCTTCATTCACCCTTTCGTTTGATTGCCGCCGTACGAAAACTCTTCGTTTGGATCCAAAAATTTCAAATTTTGATTCGTCCGTCCAGAGGACCTTTTCCCAATCTGCTGTTGTCCAATTCTTGTGTTCTCTAGCCCAATTAAGTCTCTTCTTTTTGTTAATAGTTTTAAGAAGTGGTTTTGAGACCGCTATGCATCCCTTAAGTCCTACGTCACGGAGTCTTCTTTTGACTGTGGATACACTGACTGGTTTATCACGATCCACATTAAACTGTGCTGCTATTTCCGGTGCAGTTAATCGTCTATTCCGTTTGCTTTTAATAACTATACTCAAATCCTCACTCGAAGTTGTGGCTCTCGGTCTGCCTGAACGACGTTTGTTGCAAATTGTTCCTTCAGTCGCAAATTTTTTAACGATGTAGTTAACAGTTTGCCTTGGTATCTTCTGCAGTCTTGAAATCTCACGATTACTTTTACCGGATTTATGAAGGCCGATTATTATGCCCCTGATCTCTTGGGAATATCCCTTAGTTTTACCCATTTTCTTCAAAAAATAAAACTCAGAAGTGAAAAGCAAGAAAATATTATTAGACTTTAAGTACTGAGCTACGGTGAGCGTGTTTTCTGGTCAAATGACATCAGATAACTAACGTAACAATATTTGTAGTAGTTATTCTACATTTTAGTTATGTTTATTTCTCAATAACTAAATCAAAACAAAACTGCGACTTCAAAGATTAACTTCAGAAGAAATTCCGACAATAACACTATTTTGGTTTTATGACCAGAAGTCGGCAAATAACAATAAGCTGTTTACGATTTTACCGTAGATAAGTATTTTGCGGTGATATACAAACAATGAAACCTAATAAATGATTTTTTTTAAATGTATTGTTTGTAACTTAAACAAAATGCAGGTGGCCAAATACTTTTGAGCGGTAGTGTACATATACATACATGTGTACATACAAATTGAACAGAATTTGAAGTACCCAGAAAGTATTACAAAACAGTGTTAAAGGTTAATAATTAAAGATACATGATTTTAGAAACGCAATATTGCAGTTGAAAATATCGATGATACTCATATACGTTATTGTTATTATTAGAGATCGGGAGGTAACGATAAATTCCAGATACAACTTACATAGATATAATATTATATTATAAACACTTAATGAAATATTCCCAAACAATATGAAATGATAAAATCGAAGAGTAAATCTGTTTGGAAGTTTGGTGTACAAGCATATGGAATTCCATGACATTCCGTGAAATTCTTTGGAATTCCCTTAAAATTCTATGGAATTCTTTGGAATTTCATGACTTGGAATTCCTTAGAAATTTTTGGCATTCCTCAGAAGTTTCGCCATTATTATTGCAGTCAAAAATTAGTTATTTGTTATGATTTATGTTATATTTAATATTATTTATTTTACATTATCCTTGTATTATATCTTTTAATAGAATTAACATATGGTTACTTTCATGATATATACGAATTGTAGGCACAAATGGGTGACATGTACCAAAAGCATTATTTTGCATAAACTTGAATTAAAAACATTCAATCAGAGTATCTATTTATTTTGTTTTATAAAAACAACTAATAGTTCAGTGAGTTGATCTTTACTGCTTTTTAGCACTATGAACATTTCTACAATATATTATTTGCAAAAAAAACTAATATACATGACATTCTTATACAGGGAAATCAGCAAAATTGAAAAAGGTGTTATGATTCCAAACATGTTTTATTTTAATATTAAGAATTAATATAATACAACTTTATTCTTAAAGGTAATTAATTTTCCTTTGTTCCTTTGAATTTTCTTCATTTTGTTCAGTTTCCTTTATTTGTATTCTTTTTTTATGAACTTCATTTGTTCAGGTAAATTGTCCAACTTTTCAGCTGTTAGTCCTATTTTCTCTAAATCTGATAGGGGTAATTTGCTTCCTTCTGACTTTCCCAGCTTTCTTTATTTAATTAGTCCACCCTTAGAAGTGGTGTATAATCATCGAGGCTTTCTTTGTATAAATAGTGTCTGTACTACTCAACCCTAATTCATTTAATATAATCTATGAAATTTAATTTCTCGTCTAGCAGCAATGCTTGTTTATTTCCACGCGTTTCGAGGCTTTCTACAGCAAATCTTGCGAGAAGTATTTCTTGTGAGATCCCTACCTCAGAGTAAAATCCACCTATTACATACGATATCAATTTTAAAAAATGCCTTAAAATATTTTCTAAGTAGACTCGGGATTCCAGATTAGAGATGCATATTCCAATTATGATCTTACGAAGGTGTTAAAAAGCAGTGGAAATACGGAAATATATGTAAAACCTTTAGTATTTCCTATAACAAGACCCAAGTTTCTGTACAAAGACTGTATGATTTGCTCGATATGGTTTTTAAATGTTAATTTGTCATCGAATATGATACTGAGATCATTGATAAACTCAGAACGGGTCGGTGCAATATTATCCAATTTATATTCATACGACGATATTTATACGACATAACATTACATTTTCTGCATTAAGTGGGAGGCTATTTTCGTCACACCATTTTTTAATTGTAAAAAGTTATTTTGTAACTTTTCACAATCAGCTACTGATTTTATGGAGGTAAAAACCTTTGCATCATCAGCAAACAGTAAGATGTCAACATCCAAGTCATTCACTATATCGTTTATGAATAAAACCAAAACAAGGGTGCCCAGGATGGAGCCCTGAGGTATCCCTGAGATGAGCATGAATTTCATCAGAGTCGGAACTATAGCATTCTACTTATTGCGGTCTAATTACTTAAGTAGCTTTTTAAAAATGTTAATAACAAAGGGGAGGGACCTGCAATTCGAGGTTTACTAAGTAGGATTCTGTGGTCAAGTCTGTACAAAGCTTTAGAAAAATTGGGTGAAAATCACGTCAACTTGTATGTTGACATCAAAGTTTTCCGTTATGAATTGCGTTACATGAAACAGATTAGTTTTCATGAATTTGATATATCGTAATCTGCCTCTCAATATGAGCATATAGTGTCTCATGTAGGGCAAACTCGAAAACTTTAACAAAGTTACATGAAACAGATTGGTTATCATGGATTTACCGTGTATAAAGCCATGCTGATATATCGTAATCTGCCCCTCAATGTGAGCATATAGTGTCTCATGTAAGGCAAACTCGAAAGCTTTAGCAAATTTGCAGATTATTGTAATGGGCCGATAGTTTTCGATGTTACCCACTTGATTTTTCTGGTAACTTTAACGAAAAAATTAAATATTTTCGCAAGAGGCGCAGTAAGTATAATCTCTAATGATGAAAGAAGGTATCCCATCGGGCCTCTTGGTAAGTATGGGTTTCAGTTTGTATTATTCTCTAGACTGTCACAATGTTGATGAAGTTATTTGCTGTGCACAGGTTCAAGGCTTTCAAAATAGTCTACAGTACTGTGGACTCATTGATGGTGGTATGTATGCTACAAATACAAATACTTTCTGAATGTGTATGAGCATCTCGTCACCAACAACGTCTATTAGGAGGACTACATGCTGTATATCACCAAGGTCTAGACCTCTAGAGGCAGCATTATATTATTTACTTATAGCAAGCAGAACGTCACCATCCATCTTAACTCGAGTTTCTAAGAAGTAACGGTCTGATCTAAAAGTATTATAACTAAAGCTGCAACATCGTTTCTGTGTATCATGGTCGTAAAGTACAGATGTACTTACTATCGCCGGCATACACCACCGCGAAACTCTTTCTCCAGTTCAGTCTATTATTAGCTTTCGAATTGTGTACACGTTAAGTCACTTGGGCGTATTGCACATTGTTTTTGTGTTTTTATTTTATTTGTTGTACTGTATTGTTGATATTAATTTATTAATAAAGCATGGCAGACGTACTCAGGAGTAGAAAACAGCCATTTGCTGTTAAGGTGAATAAACTCGTAGGTGAATTCCCGGATTTATTCTATGATGGTGCTAAAATAATTTTAAAGGTGAAAAGATTTGATTATTGAATAATATTGTGTACACCATAAAAATAAAAAAAATGGCGTGCCTTCGACAACACAGTTTATGTTTGATTTACTATTAATGCTGATTGCCTGTGATGTTCTGCTGCACATACTCGATAAACAACTATTTCGAGAGTTCTGGAATAAATACAATGCCCAGGTGAAGTTACCAAGTCGCACAACGTTATGTAACTATCTACCAACTGTACACGTAGATATGGTAAATAAGATAAAATGTGAATTAAAAAACACATCGCTGCGGTTATCTGTTGATGAGACAACATATTGTAAAACAAATTCTATTTTAAATGTTATAGTACGAGTACTGGACCCTTTTAAACCGACAGTTCCACTGTTACTAGCTAGCAAAAGACTAAGTCAGTGTACAGCGAAACAATTACCAGGGTGGTGCTGGAGATGTTAGAAAGATTTGAACTGTCAAAAAGTCAAGTATTGATGTTTGTGACTGATGGCGCCGTGACAATGCGTTCGGTAGGCCGTTCTTTGCAGGAACAAGGTTGTACGTTTATACATGTTACGTGTAAAGTGCATGCTTTACATCTTGTGGCAGAAACTATTCGAAATGGTTTTCCAGAGGAGGATGCATTAATAGCAAGTACAAAAGAAGTGTTTCTTAAATCTCCTAAATGTCTCCGTGCATTTCATAGCAAGTGTCCCGGTATTCCTGAACCACCACAGCCGATTCTTACAAGTTGGGGAACATGGTTGCAGGCAGCTTCTTATTATGCTGAATATTTCCAACAAATAAAAGCTGTGATACTACAATTCAATCCAGATGAAGCTGCAGCTATTAAGGAAAGCCAGAAAATATTCGAAGATATCTCCGTTAAAACAGCTTTAAAAAAATATTGCGAAGAACTATAAACCATTACATGAAAGCATAAAAAAATTAGAAAACAGTGCGTTGTCGTTAGCGGTCACTGCAAGTAGTGGACGAAGTAAATCTACTACTACACGCTATAGGTGACGCAACAAATGAGCGCGTTAAAGAAAAGGTCGCAAGTGTGTTAAATAAAGACACCGGTTTTGCCAAATTAAGACAAATATGTGATGGTGCAGCCCCAGATCCTTTAAGTGCGTTCAAAGACTATTTTACGTATGCGTGTATTACATCAGTAGATGTCGAACGGTCGTTTTCATATAAGAATATATTTTCACCAAAGCGAACATCACTCATGGAGACAACCATAGAAACATACCTGATGCTGCAAAATGGCTACACATCTTCTCCAGTTTGTGAGAAGCAAACTAGTTCATCAAGCTAGTTAAGAGGGTAAGTTTTACATACATTGTTATAAATTGTAACAGTTTATTGTTTCTCGTATTACTTAATTTCGCGTACGCCACTGTCCCACGGAACATTTTTGACAGCCCTAATTATAACTGTTACATATTATTTCTGATTCGGCAATATGAGAGCCAATCCACGTTTCCGTGAGAACAAGAATTTCATACAGACAAATATAGGAAACGTTTAAAATATCGTGGGTCTTTGTATTGACGCTATGCACATTCTGATAATAAGTACCAAGGGAAGACTGTACAGATGCAGTTGCACGCACATCACTAATATTTGTATGTACAGTGAGATTTACAGAATTGGGGAAGGAGATGATAGCTATGCGACATATACCTTAGTTTTAAATTCTTTCACTTTTTGAGAATATACTGGACATCTAGTATCCCACGCCGCGTGATTGTTGTCTATTAAGTCTTTATTACTAGTAAGTAAGTCTTTATTACTAGTAATTTTACAAAGTTACTACATTTAAGTATTTGGGCTTTACAGATATTTACAGGATGCTCTTCCCCACATCGAGGGCATATATGTTTAGGGCTTTCGCACTGACTAGAAAAATGAAAACCACTGCATTTAAAACACCTTCGTATAACAATTGAGTCATACATATACATCGCAATAGTCAATATTGTAAGGACCACTAGTTAGTTTTGATTGTAACTTTTTTATCGCTTTAAAACTTTTGTCTTCTATAACTTGTAGAATATTTAAACAAGAGTTATTAAATACATCAAGGTAAAACCGTCATGAAACGAGTACAACTGTTGAATGCAGCCAACAAATGAATTGCTAATTAATTGAGGATTGGAAATTAACTCATCATTGTATTTAATATATTTCACTTAAAATTTACATATCTCCAAGAGTCAGAAGGATTCTATGCAATATTTTCTTCCAAATGTTTAATATAGATCTTATGCGCTATCTCTACATCCGTTTACACCGTAGGTTTTTTAAAACTATTTCAAATATTCTTCGCTACCGTCAGATTTATATAGCCGCCATGCTTTATGCTTCGGTCTGATATTCTTTACGATCCCACTATTAAACCAAGGTGGATGACTATGTTTAGGTATACGTCTTTTGAGAACACACGTGGCCAGTATGGGTTCTAATGTTCCTTAAGAATTTTCACATGCTGAGTAAACGTCAGAAAAATTTGTTAAAAGTTCATTTAACTTCAGATTAACATGTCATATAACATGGGGAAATTAGCTTTCTTAATCGTAAATTAGATTTCTTAATCGTATGTGTAAGATATACATTTCTTTTCATGATTATCACGATACCTACGAACACTGTAATAAGTAAGTAGAGCAGGATGATGTGAATCTTTTCCAGGGAGAATATCATGAGTTTCTATTGCATTACATACCCAGTTTGATAAAATATAGTTTAAAAAAATTAAAAAACACGCTTTTAAAGCACATCAAACTAAAAAGTGAAAAATAATTATTAACATAATCTGAAAACAATAATGAACGAAAAATACTAGTATTATTGTGAAAAAAGCGTGGGTTGCTCGATATACGAAAAATTTGGCACAAAGCGCCCCACGCTTTTTTCACAATAATACTAGTATTTTTCGTTTATTATTGTTTTTTAGTTTATATTAATAATTATTTTTCACTTTTTTAGTTTGATGTGCTTTAAAAGCGTGTTTTTTTAGTTTTTTTTAAACTATATTTATTTTTCACTTTTTAGTTTGATGTGCTATGAAAGCGTGTTTTTTAGTTGTTTTAAACTATATTTATATTGCTTATTGATGCTGATATTATAACATATTACGATCCAACAGATATTTCTGAAAAAAAAAATTTTTTTTTCAGCCATAGACGAGATTTGAACTCACGCCCAACGAGTCCGTCGTTTCGCGTCGACTAAGACTTGTGCCTTAGCCCGCTCGGCCATCGAACAAACTGAGAATCACGGAATGTACTAACAGTAATAAGCCACTTGCTCTCACGCAGAGGATACGTGAGGAAAGGAAATTATTTAATTCTGGCGATCCTGATCAGGATAATGATATAAACTTATCAAATTATTTTATTGTTACCGGTTGTTCGTAAGTGTACAAAGTTTCAATTAAATCTGTCCGTTTAAAGTGGGTCAACATCGAGTCCAAAGAGTCGGTTACAAACAAACAAACATACAAGTGAAGCTAATAAAAGCGTGTTAAAATAAATATAGTTTAAAAAAACTAAAAAACACGCTTTTAAAGCACATCAAACTAAAAAGTGAAAAATAATTATTAATATAAACTGAAAACAATAATGAACGAAAAATACTAGTATTATTGTGAAAAAAGCGTGGGTTGCTCGATATACGAAAAATATGGCACAAAGCGCCCACGCTTTTTTCATAATAATACTAGTATTTTTCGTTTATTATTGTTTTCAGTTTATATTAATAATTATTTTTCACTTTTTAGTTTGATGTGCTTTAAAAGCGTGTTTTTTTAATTTTTTTAAACTATATTTATTTTTCACTTTTTAGTTTGATGTGCTATGAAAGCGTGTTTTTTTAGTTGTTTTAAACTATATTTATATTGCTTATTGATGCTGATATTATAACATATTACGATCCAACAGATATTTCTGAAAAAAAAAAAATTTTTTATTTCAGCCGTGGGATTTGAACTCACGCCCGAGGAGTCTGTCGTTTCGCATCGACTGCCTTAACCCGCTCGACCACCGCTGACCGAGCTGTCAATCGTGGAATGTACTTACATATTAAGCTTTCCTCTCACGCAGAGAATACGTGAGGAAAGGACTAACTATCCTGATCAGGATAATGATATAAACTTATCAAATTATTGTATTGTTACCGGTTCTTCGTAAGTGTACAAAGTTTCAATTAAATCTGTCCGTTTAAAGTGGGTCAAAATCGAGTCCAAAGAGTCGGTTACAAACAAACAAACAAACAAACAAACAAACAAGCAAACAAGCAAACAAGCAAGCAAGCAAGCAAACATACAGGTGAAGCTAATAAAAGCGTGTTAAAAAAATAGTTCAAATAATCTGCTGTTTCTATTTTTTATATAATTAAATTGTTCGAAATATATAAAGAAAGAAAATCTTAGTAGCAGGCAAAATTGAATTAAAGTAAATACAGTAATATCACGGTAAATCTCCTAAGATAAAATATGTGGATTGTAAATAAAATTAAGTACACAAATGCATCAATAAAATGTATAGTAATCAAACGATCGATATAATGTGATCCATATGAACCAATATACAAGTTGGCGAGTTCACATGCTTTTCTCTGTTCTCTGGCACTAAAACTCAAAAATCTATCCTCATTATTCTCATTTGACTGATTTTTCACAGAGGTCAAAACTGTATGGAAATTTTGACAAAAAAAGTATTACGTAGGTTGGAGACTTTGATATGAAGATACCAGTACTCATCGCGCGTTTCTTCAACTAAGTTGGCATCATCGGAGATTAAAACTGATCATATCCCGATGATGCCAACTTGTATGGCGAGACGCGCGTCAAGTATAATATCGAGTGTTTTAATGTATGTATATGGAAGCTACTTCAGTGCTAGAATGAGAGCTTTGCTATAATTTAACAGAACATGCATATCTCTATCGTAAAAAAAACAAAGAAATACGAGTATAAAATATGTTAAGTACTACCATTCAAATTTAAATAATAATTGAATAAATCTACAGAAATATCCCGAAGGGAAAAGATTACTTTTTATCACTGTCTGTGGTCTACTTATATAATATCTCATTAAATATTTTGACGCCGTTAGTGCTGTCATTTAAAAATTTATCTTAAGTAGAGGTAGGTATATTTGTCGATTAATCAATTAAAATGAAAATGATGAATGTTTAGATATAAATAAAATAAATCATATCTATTGATATACTCGATTAAACACACTATCTATTTAAATATATTTAAATGGCGTGAGGATCACAGTTTTGACTTTTTTAATTTACATAATAATTGGGAATTAAAAATGTTGCGTAGTTTCACCATATCATTTATTTTATCACATTGCATCTAATTATGTCATCTCGGTAGCTAATCAGTTCTTAAACATTCCAGAAAGTCAAAATAATTACGATAAAATATTCTATTGATAATTATGACGAAACATTTGGCAGACATTTTTTTACATTTGAAGATAAAGATGATAATAAACATATCTGGCAATACAAAAATGTAATAATTTTTCGCTTCCTCTTTAAGAAATATTGAAGTATATTCTACGGAGGAGTATCATTCTTCAATTTGTGATATATCATATATCATAGACTGGGTATGCATAGTACTGAGGCATAAGTCATACATCACATGCAAAAATTTATATAATTTTACGTTTAGATGGCCATTGTAGTAGCACCAATGCATCCAAATATTTAGCATTTAGCAATAGATTTCCGAGAGATCTCAGTACCTTCGCGATCGACTCTTATTTAAAGTTAAAGGTACGCCACAGAAAGCGGTTAAGTTCGCGCATCCCGCAGTGAAATAAATGTCCCTTTCCTAAGTGATTGGTGATTACAATCTACTTAATCAGAGTTATATAAATAAAAATGTTAAATAACCAACTTTCATAAATATGGCAAAAACTAAAAAGTTCGAATAGAGGGAGATTCAAGATTTTTTGCCAACAGAGAAAATACGAGATCCAAATTATTGGCCAAAAGCTTTCAATATGAAAAAGAAGCATAGTCAACAATATAAGGAAATCATAGTTAAAATTATGTGTGGGAATTTTTGCGTTTGCTGAAGTTTTATGAGTACACTTCACAAAGGGCATCTGAGGTCTGGTAAAAAGAAACTGTCTGGAAGAAGGAAATTTATGCTTGCAAATTAATGATCATTGAAATACAGTCGACTCTGACCCACTACTAATTTTGGCCCAGCCAGATTATTCAAGCTCAGGAAGTAAATTGTCCTCGTTCCCAACTTTTGACATTCTGAAATATGTTTACATTGCCCCTGTAACTTATGAACTAATTTCTAATCTGAACAATTGAATAGGTTTTATGAGAGAAATTAGAGAACCACCAACTATGGACGATTGTATGAATCAATTAAATTTATTTTGTCTTCAAAATCTACTGGTAGTCCAAAGTCAACATGCATGTCTATAAATGAACCAGTTAACGTGTAACCTCATTTTAATGTTAGCCACAAAAAATCTGAATTACATTATTCTTAATGATTGATTTAATAATAATAATATTTGTCTGACACTGCCAATTGCAGCGGATGTGGAAACTTTCTTCTGAAAACGAACCTACAACACGACGCGCCCATTCAATAGCGACACTTCAATGGTTGCACGTTCGAGGCTCTGTGCTACAGACATTTGGAAGACCCAGAAGAAATGTGTTCGGCGATCAGTACGGGAGAAATCCAATAAGCACTTTTAGGAGCCCAGAAGTTCGCTACCGCGGGCTCAGACTGCATTAACAATTGGTGGTGAAAGAAATTTTCTTTCATGCACCACCGCCTGGTTGGAGATATCAATTTATGGTTGAACGTGGGGCAGCATATTCCTGACTGGTTTGTCGATAGACCCACTATACTTACCCCAAAAATCTTTACAACCAGAGAAATTATAGGCTGATCACTTGCCTCAACTCAACTGCTACAATTTATTTACACGTATATTGTACGCCAGGACACAGACGTCTGTTGATCCAACCTTTCAGCAGATAAAGAAACAGCGCAGTGCTAAATAGAAAGGCCTGCTGTATAAAGACAACCTCCTGTCAATGGCCTGGATCGATTACCACAAGACATCTGATACAACATCGCAAGAGTTATTGTTACATTTGCTTGAATACCTTGCGATACCGACACCAATAGTGAGATATATAAGAACAGCTATTGCCACTCTGGAGGACCTGCGTCATCATAACGGATGGAGCAACAGAGTAGGAGGCATTTAGGAGAGGAGTTTTCCACGGTGATTCCCTGAGTCCTCTTCTTCTCTGCATTGCATTGCCGTAATTATCTGTGGAGCTCCGCCTACTCCGCGCGTACATATGAGTTCCACATAGCAACCCGTGACATAAGGTCACTCATCTATTTTATATGGATGACCTTAAACTTTATGCTTCCGGAAAGTGTCAACCTCAAAACGGTCTTAGGCTGGTCGAAGTGTACACGCGGGCTGAAGAACTTCCGAAGTTTCGGAGAAGAATAACAGGAGCTCAGATATCCTCTTGTGGTTTGTAAAACATCATGAAAATGCAGCAAAGAGAGCCGCAGATGAACTCGGTCTCGCATTCGAAACCAGGTGAGGAGGCTCGCGGTGTTGTTGTAGAGGTAGTCACTGAATTTCAGCCAAATCGCCTGTATGTAAAAGTTTAACTACAGGACTTACCGTCAGAAGACGAAGTCGCTCAAGCACTTACCCTCTTCATGCTCCATATTTGCGATTTTGACCTACATAACCGCGGCATTGCGTGTGCTATATTACCATCTAAGGCACTCATATGGGATAGACCAGACATCAGGTCCGCCTTACGTCCCCGGAGATATTGAGTCCGTTATAGAGAATGAAAAATGCCGGATTTACTGGAATTACCCGTTCCCGATTAGGCCAAGGCTAATACAATCCAACAGTGACAGTCATCCTCGATCATCAACTCAAGTTGCTGTATGTCATCGAGTTCTCGACCCCTGCTGAGAAAATATCACCTTGAAAGAAAAGAGAAAATGGACCAATTATCGTGATCTCCGGTACGAGCTTTAAGTGCTATATCCAGGCTACTCAGTGAATATGGTCGTCTTAATAATCGGACTACTCGGAGGGATAAAGCCTACGCTGTTCTTGAAACTGACTATATCGATCTACAAAAAATCAGTCAAGTGGCTGGTAGGCCAAATTTAGAACACGGTCATTTTAAGTTTTCTCGGTTTGCTTAGGACACACGATTTTGGAACCTATAGCCACTAATTTTACGGGATGTGGGGAGTGACTGTAGGTAATATGCTGGCGCCCCTCCCGTGAAGTTCAGAGGTCCACGGGAGGACTGTCCAGCGTTGGGTCAAAAAAAAAAACCTGCGAACCTGCTCGCTCCACCATCTTTCGAAAGTGATGTAAAACTGTGAATTCCGTGTATCTACGATGTGAGTATGTTAAAGATGCCTACCCTGACAAGGTGGGGGTTTGGAAAACCTTCCAGGTGAAAGGCGCCAGTGCTTACACAAGCACTGATGGGCGTCAGTGATTGACCTTGGTAGCGGAGATAGGCCGACGTTAAATAAGTAACTGAAACAAATACTTGTATGTAAGGAGTCATTTTGAAATGTAAAACAACTACACTAAAATAACATTGTTTACAGGACTAAAAAAATGAAATAGTAAAATCAGGATTCGCCCCTTAAAATATTGCATAATAAAAAAAATTAAAAAAATAAGAACAAAGATATCAAAATAAAAGTAACATAAAATATAGAGTTTAATTTGAAATGAAATATTTGAAATATGAAATGTATAGAAATTAATTAAAAAACGGCGAATTTCAAGACATTAAGCAACAATAATTATATTGTTATATTAATAACAAAAATTAAAATAGGATTTAGCGTCTTATATAATATATCAATGTCAAAATCAATAGCGTTTTGGGATTAAATTAAGTCGTAATCCAGATAAAATACTAATAAACATAATATTTACCAATATCATTATTATTAATGTCAAAATTCAAGTAGAAACATCAATATTATGTAATTTTTTACGATCACAGTTTTCCTACAGATCTGATATCCAATCTGTTAGGAATTTGATAACATTATAAAATATTTTTTCTAGCTTGTCACCTACTAAAATTGCTAATTCAAAACTAACCTAAAAATTTATATTTTAATCTGTTAAAATGTTATTTTATTGTGGAATGATTGGTACTCCTGACATGTATAGACAAAAACAATGGCTATCATTTAAACAACAGTTTAAAATCAGCACTCCATTGAAAATATCAGAGCAATTATCTGATTAGATCCTAAATATAAACAAATTTATGTACATTTTAGAACATCTTTGGTCAAGGTCATTTATATCAAAGTATTGGACTACCACCAAATAATATTGTATTATTTGAATAAAACAAAATTGTAATATATGAATTATATCAAAAGGATTGTAAAATTTTAACCAAGTACGATGATGCAAGGAATGAATTTTTTATTGCAAAACTTGAACTACTACAATTTAATATAACGCAGACAAAATTGACGCCAATGCTGTGGGCATCGCGACATTACATATTTTTTAATGACAGGACTGTTTAGGTATTGTTTGACATTTGATTGACACGTTAATTCTTAAGCAATTTTGTGTAATACAGTTAACAACGGTTTTCAGAATATTCTTCTAAATTAATAATGGCTATTTGGGATAGCCAAAAAGTTAATTTGGAATTTAAAAATGTTCAAACCACTGCTCAGTATGGAGTAGTATTTGACATAATATCGGTCTGTCACTCTTCTCTGATTCTTTACTATTGTTTCTTCTCAAGCACGTCCAAAACAAGAAAAAACCATAACAATATTTCATAAAAAGAATTGCAATGAAGATAGGTGTAGAAATGCTTCTAAGAGGGGTTTTAGAGCTCTCCCGCATTAGTATTGTATCACGCTAGCAAATTTAAATTGGTAGTTGCAACAAGGGCTAAGAGAATGAGCCACTGTTACAAACAGTTTAGCTCTGAATGTCCAGAAAAGCCCAGAATATTTCTAGACTGTTTCAAAGTGATCATCAGGGGATATTCAGAGCCATATACTATGAAGTAGTGGTCAAGAACCATCAATAGTCGGCACCATCGATAGTTATCGATATTCCAACTCTCGACTATCGAAAATTATTTATAATTTTTAATAGTCAAAACTAAGACGACCGTTCTCGATTGGATTTCAGTGGACGGTAGGGATGGGCAGTGATTGGATGGCAAATGGAATAACCTACGTAAATATAATGCAATAGGGCATAGGGCATAGGGCATCACAACTAACCTCAAAAATAGACATCTTTTAGATTAGCGCTTTACTCCATCAATTTATACTTAAACATCTTGGAATCAGTATTTTCTTTAAAAATACTCTTCAATGTGATATCTAAAAATTTTTTAGTTACATGCCTTGGGGCCATTTTTATAATATAAAGGTGGATTTATACGAACACATTTATCATTTATCTTTTAAATATTAAATGATTTAGGTCCGAGCTCATAAAGTTATACTACTATATTTAGTTGGTGCTATTGATGGCACTCACAACAAAATAAAAAATCCTGGAGGCCAATATAGAGATACATATATGCGTCGAAAAGGATATCATTCAATAAATGTTCAGATAAGTTTTATGATGATTATATACATAAAATATTCTCAATTTATTATTATTTAGGTGATCTGTGATGCTAATTGTAAAATTACTGACATCGTTGCACGTTAGAGGGGAAGTACTCATGATTCCAGAATTTGGAATGAATGTAACTTCAAACAGAAATTTGAAGTGTTTATAGATTAATGTATTTCTCATTATTTAATTAAATTATAAACTGTTTTCTAGGGAGGCGAAATTAATGGAATTTTATTCGGTGATAATGGGTATGCCTGTACCCAGTTTTTGTTAACACCCCTATTGCACTCTCTGTCTGGTCCTGAAACTAGATATAATAGAGCACATGTTAAGACAGGAGGAGTCGTTGAGAAACTTTTTGGTAAACTTAAAATGAAGTTTAGAGCTACATTTAATTGAATTAAGCACCCTTAAACCAGCTATTATTGCAACAGCAATTCTGCATAATATGGCTGTTGACGACTATCTAGAAGATAATACTATGCATTTCATGTTAATATTAAATAATTGTTTTTTTTTCTAGATGAAGATTATCAGTATCATCTTCATGATGAGGACCTTAGTGGAGAAGATTACTGCTGTGGGAAATTTATATAAGCAGAACTACATCAGACGTAATTTTACTTAAGTATTTATTTAATTACATACTTATATGTATTTGTAACATATTATATGTATATA
Source organism: Rhamnusium bicolor (assembly GCA_029963845.1). NCBI lineage: Eukaryota > Metazoa > Arthropoda > Insecta > Coleoptera > Cerambycidae > Rhamnusium > Rhamnusium bicolor. Next base: position 42,171 of record JANEYF010002171.1, read on the forward strand.
AAATCAAAATAAAGTATTCTTAAATAACAAATTATACTCTAACAGGTCGTTTTTTTTTGTTACCACTGTATTAATTATTGCCTATATATATATTGAAGATTATCAGTATCATCTTCATGATGAGGACCTTAGTGGAGAAGATTACTGCTGTGGGAAATTTATATAAGCAGAACTACATCAGACGTAATTTTACTTAAGTATTTATTTAATTACATACTTATATGTATTTGTAACATATTATATGTATATAAAATCAAAATAAAGTATTCTTAAATAACAAATTATACTCTAACAGGTCGTTTTTTTTGTTACCACTGTATTAATTATTGCCTTTAATTTTTTTAATCTGCAAATCTAATAGTTCTGTTTCTTTTTTTAAATTTAATAATTTGCAACATATGCATTTCTTCATCTATTTTAATCTTTTTTCTTCAAGCTTTAATCTTTTTTCTTCATATTTTGTCATATCTTCAAGACGTTTCTTAACTCTTGCTTTGTTATTATTCAAGTCAAAAATGGTATGGGTGCTTCCATTTTCAGTTACCCTAAAAAAATATTCCTAAGTAGGTATATATAAAAACTCAATTTATTTTTTCGAGTTCTTCATCCACTTGAGGGAAGCTACTTAATTATGGTACACTATGTATAATTGTTGCATATTCTTTATCAATTCTTATCTTTATGGATTGTTTGTCAATTACACTGGCCAACACAATTTTTGTAACATAGTTCACACTCCTGTTTTTATATTGTTAATACCTCCCTATTAACTGAAAACATATCCAACAAGTCCTAATTTTTGTGTGACCACAATAGGCTCTATTATATTGTCAGGTAATAAACTTTATGAGGGGTCGGCAAATTTAGAAGAGGAAGTTAAAGTAAGGTGGAACATTTTCAGTGTCAGTCCTGTTTTGACCTTTCAAGTGCCCAAATGTGTTTGTGAGAAAATGTTTTCGTTACTCTGTTACGACAAAAATGTCAAGTCAAACGCGCCGAAGTTACAAAACTTTACCTGACAAGTTTTGTTACATTTGTGGAGAATTCTTTGTGAAGTCTACTACTCAATTTACCTTAGTCAGTATATGACTAGCAGATTGGCCACTATCATTTGTCTGTTCCATAACCTATGACATATTGAGGAGAGCTATTAAGTTCGAAACCGGTCTATGTCTGGTTAGGAATTAACAAATGATATTGGCTACCGATCTATCATGATTTGAAGGTATAATCCAATGCAGGTCGGGGTATTTGCCCGCTGAGTAGTTTTTGCGTTCAAATCATATTTAATAAAATTTACAATGTTATTCCTGCCCATAATGTTTTAATAATGTAACAAGGAAACATTACATGTTACGACTTTTGCTTGTCATTTCTGTAATCAGAAGGGGGATATGCGATTCAGGTACATGTTTCAAAAAATATTTTTTTGTCCGCCAGTGTTATCTAGGGAAATTATAACGAAATTCGGAGTAAGTGAATGTGACGTTACGGAAATGTATACTATGATGTTATTAGTTATTATTTCACACTATTCCTGTAACTTCTGCAGCAGCTGAAAGATCCTTCAGCAAACTGGAAATTATTAAAAAAATATTTAAGAAACAGTATTGCAGAAGATCAGCTCCGACATTTATTTTTAATAATTGAGAATACGGCAGCATAACAGTTGGATCTGAGAGAAGTTATTGATTGATAGATTTGCAACAATAAAAGCCTGTAAGAGATTGTGATTGCAATACCATTGGTAATAATTATTACTAACAAACTATTTTTATTTTTTTATACATTTTGTGCTCATCTCTTTATTCTTGTTAGTGTTTGGTATAGGGTTAGATAATATGTAATGTAAGTTTACACTTTGAATAAAAAAACGTTGTGTTCATAATTATTAAACAGTTTAAAATTTGATGAATTTTCTTATTAAAATGGGGATCCAAACATATTTTGCACCGAGGCCGTTAGTCTTCTAGCTACGCCACTACGTCAAAATAATATGAATTAGTCATATAAACTTGAAGTTAAAAATGGTTAGTTTTCGAGACAGAGGGTGCTGAGGTTTTAATTTATTTACAGTTTTTCCCATATTTCTCCGTAATTAATTTAGACATTGTTATGAAATTCGGAAGGTGAACGTTGCATGTATCAGTACACTTCTTACCATGGTTTTCATCTCTGTATTCCGACCATAAGCGTGACGGTGGAGATGTGTCGATTAAATATTATTATTAATATAAAAAAACGGGGAGCAACAGACCTAAACAATTTTTTTCTTTGTTTTTCAGAATTTACTATCATTAATACACAAAAAAGTCTTATAACTTTTTGATACGATGCAACATCATTGAGTTAAGCTCATTTCAAAATTATTCATTCCCTACTTATCAATTTGCTGTTAATTGAGAATCGTTTAAAGAAGTTACATGGTTTTGCATTTTTCCATTAATATAACTTCGAAGGGAGAGATGAAAGCAATGGTTTCAACTGTACGAAACTTGCACTATCTGAATTTCATAACAATATTTCAATTATTTCCGGTAAAATGCGCCCTTTATCTCGAAAACTAAGCATTTTTAGCTATAAGTTTATATGACAAATCCATATAATTTTGACGTATTCTATCGACCGCTGGTTATAACTTAGACCGCACACCAAAAGCCCTAATGATAACCACACAATTTTTATAATTTAAATTTCGTACCACACTATGTTTCGTTGCTGACGTCATGCGCAGAAGTGGATGAAATTCAATCGCGGGATTAGCATACCAATGTATTTGTATCATATTGGTTACAAATCCCTAAAATGAAAAATGATTTATTAGTTGTCATCATCTGGGCAGGAGCAGAAACCTTAACTTTGATTGGATGCTTTTTTAAATGATGTTATAAATGATTTGTCCATAAATGCGTATTGGTATTCTTAAATCTACCATTTAACTGCTAAATATTAAATCTTAAATGATAAGTACTAAATGTGTCTGCATAAATCCACCTTAAGTTTAACTCAGATACTGTAGTTTAAACTAAACATGAACCAATCAGCAGTCAGCATTCCAGAGTATAAACCCAAGGTTAATTAAATTGCAAATACCATTCGTGGACCAATTTCTGATTTTTGCCTTCATCAATACGAAGTAGGTGATCACTACGACAATACGAAGACCAGTAATAAAAGTATCTTTGTGATAATCTGATAATAGAATACTAACGAGTTATAAGGTAACAACTACCAGCAGTTAATCACAATTGATAATGTCAGGAATAGTGGCGTGTTCTCCATGGAAGCTAGGGAAGCAGAGCTTTCCTTAGAGGAATCATAAAATAATAAAGTATATTACTTACTTTCTTATTGCTCTCAACCCTTTTTTTTCGACGGCGCTTATGAAATAGATATGTGCTAAAAGAAATGTTTTAAAATGCGTTAAGTTACAAAGTTGCAATGCGCCGATACCGCTTGGAAGGCTCCAAAGTGAGTTGTTCAAATGTAAGCTGTTTTCTCACAGCGTACTTAAATACTGTAAATGTGTAGTTTTGTGATTAAACGCTAGCGTGTATTAAGATGTACAATCGGAAAATTGAGTTTATTTATTTAAAGTGTTTTTTGGTGATTGCTCCGCATTATTAGTGTTTATATTAACTTTGAATATTGAAGATATTGAAATTATTTATTGTTTAAAATACAGTGCAATTATAATCGCGAGAAACGTTAAAAACAAACTCAAAAATAGTGTGGATGTAAGCTATAGGTTAAACAGCTTACATGCTAATAAGCGGATCCCTCAACTTCATAAAATAGTTCTGAAAAAACGCAAACTATGTTACGTGAATCTGACGTGTGCAATTTAGTGATAAGCAGGGGATTTTCAACTAATAATTTTGAAGGTAAAAGACAAATTTTAAAAGGTAGGCCAACACCAGCTTTAGCCAAATATATTAAATAAAAAGAAATTGTGGAACAAAAATCTATTCTCCGATTAAAATAATTTACACAAATTAATAAAGACATTCATCATTTATAACACATACATATTTAGTTCATTATTAAAGAAATAACTTTCGGTAAAACAAGAATATATCATGCCTTGGCCAATCAATTGAGAATGAGCCATGAACAACATAAGAAGAAATACGAAAAACTCGCGAAATCCTTAAAGGATTTATAGATGTGGTGTGTTTCCTAGGTAAACATAAGCTTGATTTTCGGAGTCACGACGAATTGGAAAATTCTCAAATAGGGGGAATTATGTGGATTTCATTAATTTGCTGGCATAATATGAGGAAACGTTGTAATTCCATTTAGCATATTTGATAGTTTTTAGAGGCACTTCCAATCTGATGCAAAATAATTTAATTGTGTGCGTAGGAGAAGTTGTATTAAGGAAAATACAGGGCGAAATATAGGAAACTTCGTTTATTGCAATTATAGATGAAACTACTGACGTTAGAAATATTTGTCAGTTATCGAAGGTTGTACGTTATGTTACAAAAAGGTGACATTGTAGAGCTTTTTAGGACGTTTTTAGACGTTGCTACGCAAAGAACAGCAAATGCTCTTTATAAATTTGTGCAATCTATAGTTGGTGAACTTAATTGTTCCTCAAAATTAGCAAAGCTACGACGGAGCGGCAGTAATGGCAGGTGAATTAGGAAGACTACAGGCTAAAGTAAGACAAACTTACCCAAATGCACTTTTTATACACTGAATGGCGCATCAATTAAATTTAGTGTTACAACAATCTTTTAGCAGTATCAAGGAATGCAATGTGAGAGATCACCAGGAGGAATGGAATCACAAAACTGTAAGTTTGCTCTAGAAGTCTATTTAGACATGTTAAAAATAGGCACTAATTTTAATTTTTTACTTCTCGTTTTGCTCTGAAATATTTCGGTTTTGTGATAACGTATTTGCAGTTTTACAAAATAAATCAAGTGATATCAATTTATGCACCAAAAAGATCCAGGAATTCAAATCAATTGTTTTATGTAATAGAGAACAATTTGTTCGACTATGGAATAAACTTCAGCAATTGAAGACAGAAACTCATCCACCAAGAAAAAGAATACATACTGATATTGTAGGAGACCAAAAATGTGTTATCAGAGATTACTTTTTAGAAATAATTGACAATATTTCTACACACATGGATATCAGATTCAAAGATTTTAACAACATAAAATTTTTAGTCAACAAATTATAATGGCCATACTATTACAATTCCGGAAGGCGCTTTTTTTAAATCTTTGAAAAACATTTTTCACAATATTTTTTCCTGCACTGCGATCAGAATTTTCACTGATATAAAACACATCGGAAGGTATAAATAAAAATAGTGTTTGTGACTTATTGATATCGATTAATGATTGTGGACTAAATCAAGCTTGCCTTGAAATTCATAAATTATGTGATTTTACTCACTATTTCCGCCACAAGTGTTCGCCGAACGTAGTTTTTCTGCGTTAATATGAATTAAAAACTTCAACAGATATTGTACCGGTCAAGAAAGATTGACTAATCTAACACTGTTGCCCATAGAAAAGAAACTAATTCAAGAAATGTTACTAGAGCAAAATTTTTATGATGACATCATTGCTGAATCTGCAAAAGCGAAACCGGAGAATTTCGGGTTCCAGAAATATTTGACATTTTAAAAAAAAATTTGACAGGTGTAATAGTTGACAATAACCTTTATAACTTTCTTCGTGTAAAAGGTACTCATTTGCTTTTTGGCACGCGAAAAGACCACAAGGTGAGCTACGCTATACAGTTTAAAGAAATTCAATAATAGTATACCAAGTGCTCCATTTTTGACGTTACATTTTGTAAACTTCATAGAACTCCCTGTATTTTTTCACATCAAGTTATGTATAATTAAATTCCTTTTTTTCTGATATCAGCATTGTGGGGGTTAAAGTTACAACTTTTTGAAATATTTGCGATTTCCTTAGAAATTCAAGAATTTTTAGTAAAAATTTTATCAAATTAGCCATGATTAGAAACAATCAGTAATGTCAGTCATTCTCTTATGTCAAAAAAATGCCACAGCGTTTAAATTACACACACGAAGACTTTTTTGAATTTGTTTATTATTTATGGAGAATATGATAAAGTGATATCAAGAACTTGTAGTACATTTGCTACTCGATATCCACAAAAACGGAAACCGTCACCAAACACTGTAAAACGCATACTGGATAATTTTAAAAACTATGGCTCTGTCAAGGCAAGAATTCAAAAGCGGAAGCCTATTGTTGATGACGAAAACGTAGAAATAGCAATAATGGGATATTTTCATGCATTTCAAATGATGTCATTAAGACAAGCTGCTCTGGAATCGAGACTATGCAAGGATTCAGTTCACAGAATCTTAACTAAACTTAAATTTCACCTATTTTCGTTCCAAATGGTTTAACGATTAAAAGAAACAGATTGCCTAAGAAGAGACAATTTTTGTGAATTTATTCTAATAAGGTCTGTATGATTCTTATTTGGGAAATATTATATGGTCAGATGAGGGTAAATTTACCAAAAATGTACTTTTTAATCAACACAATTTGTTCACAATTCTCATGTGTTCAGAGAACGAAATTTTCAAGAAAGTTGGCAGTTTAACGTTTACTGTGCCATAAGAAACGATAGAGTGGTGGCATTAGAATTTTATCAGGAAAATTTAAACAGTAAGTTATAAAGATTTCTTTTTCTGCTAATACGTATAGTTAATTTTTTTGTTTTTGTTTTTTAGGTGAAATATATCTAAATATTTTACAAAATTTGAATAACAACTATTTAGAAAATTTACCTCCCGCCGACATAGAAACATTTTCTATCAGCACGACGGTGGTTCCCACATTACGCATATTTGATAAATAATTTTTTACAAGAAACGTTTTCCGATCAATGGATCGCCAATAATGAACCTTTCCTATGGCCTCTTCGCTCGCCCGATTTATCAATTTTAGCTTATTTTATTTGGGGAACTATTAAAAATAAAGTTTATGAGAGCCCATTTACAACTATTGAAGATTGTATGCAGAGAGTAAGAAATGCATTTCAAAACTTATCACAGGATTCAATTAGAAGAGCTACCCATGAAGAACTAATCCGAAGGAGCGAAAAATGTGTGGAGGTTCGACGGAGGAATTTTGAACAATTATTAAATTAAAATGGAATCATGTTTTTAGTTGATTTTATCTTAGCTATTTTAGTTTATCTAAACTGTCTTCAATACAATTAATAGGCATGTTACAGCGTTTACTGTTATTTTCCGTTTTTGTGGATATCTAGTAGCAAATGTACTACAAGTTCTTGATATTATTTTATTACATTCTTCATAAATAATAAACAAATTCAAAAAGTCTTCATGGGTGTAGTTTAAACGCTGTGGCATTTTTTGACATAAGAGAATGACAGACATTACTGATTGTTTCTAATCATCGCTAATTCTCGCATATCTAAGAAAATCGCAAATGTTTCAATAAGTTGTAACTTAAACCCCCACAATGCTGATATCAGAAAAAAAAGGAATTTAATTATACATAACTTGATGTAAAAAAATACAGGGTGTACCGTTTGACTTAAGCAAGTTTTCGCGGTTTGAAGTTTACAAAATGTAATGTCAAAACTGGAACACTTGGTATACTATTATTGAATTTCTTTAAACTGTAGAGCGTAGCTCACCTTATGGTATTTCTGCATGCCAAAAGGCAAATGAGTATATTTTACAAGAAGAAAGTTATAAAGGTTATTGTAAACCATTACACCTGTCGAAAATTTTTTAAAATGTCAAATATCTCTGAAACGGCTGGGTTTAGGCATAGGATATCCTACATGTGCGCCACATGCTTGTAATTATTTTAGTTGGATTGGCCACACTGCCGTTAGTAGCTCCCTAGATTTTCTAAAATTTCTGATGCGTACTTTTTCCTATATCGAAATATGCAGTTCCTGGTGAGACACCCTGTATATATATATATATATATATATATATATATATATATATATATATATATATATATATATATATATATATATATATATATATATATATATATATATATATATATATATATATATATATATATATATATATATATATATATATATATAAATATATATATATATATAATATATGTTTGTAAATTTTTAACTAGAGTTTGGGATAAACACTAATTTAATAATAAAAAATTGAAAAACATTTGTGGAATATAATGTAAACCATAGTCACTATAATAGTGTGCAACCTATTAAAATTAGATATCTGCAAATATAAAAAAAATATAAAGGTGCGCCGATGTGAAACACGTTGTATATAAGAAGGAACAAATATTTGTTAACAATCAAAGTATGAAACAATTCAGTTCACTGGGGTTAATGATTCCTCAAGATTTAATGATCTGCATTAACCCCCATGTAAGGAACTAATCATAATTAATACATCGCCAATAACTGTCTTAACGTTATCAATAAATAATAACGTCAAAACAAATTGTGCCATTGACATTATAAATCATCACAAGTAATCATAATGATAAAATTAAGTAAGTCCAGAGACAAACAAAAAAAACAATAACACGTGTTCGTTACAAGTTACATTATAAATTCCTGACGTTTTATAGGTATACAAAAAAATTCGGTGCAATATGTTCCATTAGAAAAAGTGAAAGAAAAACATGATATACATACGTTCATGTTGATAGCTGACAGATCCTCGATATGCCAAGCGTTAAGTCACCACACATGCACACGATAGACACATTTTAAAACTAGTTTTATCTACGATGACCTTCACTGACTAAAAACCTGAATGTTAGTGAGGTTATTTTAAGATCGCTAGTTACATCACTCGTGGCCACCAGACCAGATGCAACAATTACTTGTCAGAAAACTGGCATGCAAGCTGTGTGAATTTTCCGAGGAAACGATGGCTAGTCGGCGGTGGGAAGTGAATGCTCGTCGAGACATCAGAACTCGCAGGACTCACATTCTGTGGGAAGGCACAAGGATTGCTTGTTGTTTGTTTTGCGCTATCATCACCCAATAATCAACAAGGATCGCTAAAAACACCCTGCAATAATTGTATATATACTACTGGTAGATTGCTGGTGTTTTTCTGATACAGTATTATCCTTATCACCGCGTACGTATATAACAGTCGGTCGGTTTCGTGTGATATACAGATTGTGGCGACAAATAGTTTCGAAAGAAATTGTCTGTATGAAAATATAATAGTTAAAAGTTTTGAGTTTATGCCTTGAACTAGAAACAATGCCGAGATTTACATGTTCATTAATCATTCATTATATTAGCTTTTATTCGTGTAAGTATAAAAAAATACTTAAGTGTTGCAGATAAATGCGTTCAAATACCTACATATATGTCCAAAATTACACAAGCTGTGAGGAGTTAAATTTATTTGAAATTAAGTAGGTATCTAGCTACTTAACTGATATGCAGGAGGACGGGGGCCTCGTTATTCATTAAAATAATTATTTCTGATGATAGATATAAAAAAACAATACATTAATCTCTGAACCAAACAAGATATAAAAGTTTTAGTTTTCTTAATAATTAAAAGAGTTCCATGCTCGATTTTAAAGAAAATGCATATTTTAAATAATGTCTTGTGATTATGGTTTGGTCAAAAAATGTGTGCAAGTGCATGCATTAGTGATGCCGATTCAGTAACCGATCTTTAGGAAAATCGTTTTTTGGAGCTAAAAATTCGATTCTTAATCGATTATTTTCACCTCAATATTTTAACGAATCGATTCTTTTTTATCAAAAATCGAATCGGAAAATCGACATGTTGATTTTTGTCAAAATGTCAAACGACGAATAAATGGCGACTTTTGATTTGGTTGGTAGCAAGTAAGCAAGCTCAGCCAGATTGATATTGTTTGTTGGTCATTTCATTTCGTTTCTTACATTATTTTGTTTTTGTTCCCAGTTCCTCTCCCCCTTATTTTCCTCTTTTTAAAATGGTTGGAAGGATTTGTGTAATTTTTTAGATTTTGTCTTGGTAAAATACATGAAAATAAAATGGAAGTATCTACATGATTCGTTGAATTGTAATATAATAATTATGTAATAAATTAATTAAACTTTTACCGCATATTTTAATAAATTATTTGAGGTAATGTTAGTAAAAAATTAAATTTATTATTGATACTTATTAAAAAAATATTTATTTTAGTTTTTGGTTGAATTTAAACAGTTTATTATTGGTCTTACTAGTCTTACTATAACCGTTTCAACTGATTACCTATTAAAAATCGATTTCCTAAAGATCGATTTTTTTCGACTAGATTTTTTTATTGAATCGATCTTTTTAGGCAACGATTCAAATCGATTCAAAGATCTTTCTTCTTTTTACAAAAATCGGCATCCCTAGCATGTATTACGAAATCAGAGGTAACAGTTATTGGGTAATGAGTTGTATATTTTTGTAGAGGTGCAGTTTATAAGATGTGTTAAAAAACATCACTAAGAATTAAAAGTAGCAACATTTGTTTCTTCATCTTTACACTAAATTTCGAAAACTGGCCAGAAAAGTCAAGGCGGTGAGGACCAAGCTGGTGAGCAGACGCAGTCAACTGAACCTGCGAAATAAGCTCACGCTTATCAGAACCGTACTTAGGCCACAACGTCAGTTGCCGGGTGGTGGTGTGCCGCAAAATCGCCCAAGACGATAATTATATAACTTCCTTATAGCCTAAGAGCCAGTGACATTTTTCGGTGATGATTTAGTTAAGGCCTATTTTTTGAGAGGATGTTGAGAGGGGCATAACTAAGTGTCATCCGAGAGGATTAACCCGGATTCCAGTCATAAGGGGGTGGCAGAACGCCCCCAACGTGTAAAAAAAACTGCATCTTTTTATTATTTACTTAAGGCTGAAATTTTCTCCAGTAGTCCTCTAATAGCTCACAATCATCGATATAATATTTGCAGAACGATTGGCCAGTCATAAGGGGGGTGGCAGATCACCCCCAACATGTCGATGAACTTTTTATTATTTAGTTAAACTTCATCTTTTAGTATGTTGTTGTGACAACTATTTCAAGTGTAAATGCCAATTTGCAGAACAAAATGGCGGCATTAACACCCTGGCAGAACGATTTGAATTTATACAAAATTTTTACTTTCAGCCGCATATATCTTTAGAACTATGCAACATACGAGAAAGTTATATTATTATTTTTTGTGGGAAATTTAATTCTATACAAAAAAGGTCTTTTGACATTTTCGTGTATCTCCTTTAGTTTCTGAGATATACTGAAAATAAAAAAAAATTGCAAAAATTTTTTACGTTCAGACGCAAATATCTTTGGTACTATGCTAGATGCGAGAATACGACTTGAAACACTTTTTGTAGGAAATTTAATTCTCTACAAAAATAGTCTCTTGACATTTTCGCGTATCTCCTTTAGTTTCTGAGATATACTGAATATAAGGAATTCCTCATGAATAGAACATTCGTGAGAAAGGACATTCGTGAGAAAGGACATTCTGGTGCTCAAGATAGTTATTATCGCAGTTATTTCAATAATTCATTTGTTTCAATTTTATAGATATGGAGTCCCGTGCATCGAGTGATCTCGATTCAGCAGACGATGAGGAGGGTGATTCCGACTGGCTAGAGAATCGATAATAAATTTTTTTATACTTACTTTTTTTTTTACTTTCCACTCGTACTTTTTGTTTTATATTTACTATCATATGTTATTCAAATAATAATTCAAAAAAATTAATCACGAATTCGTTATTATTCAAAAAATTTGCTTAGTTGTACAACATTTATTTGAAATAATAAAAATAATTATGCGTTGAAATTACGATGTTTTTTGAGATATTTTTTATTTATTTCGGGTGTTTCCTTTTTTGGAACATTTTTGATATGATCAAAAAAAGATATTAATGATTCAACATAAATTTACAATGTTTTTTATCTATCGAGATCGTGGAACTTCAATAATTTCGATTTTTTTCAAAAAATTTTCATAATTTTTTTCATGGCAATCGGGTTTCTTTAATTATTATAGTAATACAATACAATAATATTCATCATATTTTGGGGTTCTCAATAGGCACTGATTATATTTTTCTGAAATCAGTATCATTATGAAAATCAGATAACACAATTGTAACGAAAAAAATTTTTTCGAGTTCGAGAACGCAACAATAGAAGCATCTGAAAAAAAAATCATTGAACTTTCTTTCAATGGGTACAGAAATATATAAAAAATCGGATGATTCAAAAATAATCGGAAAGAATTTGGCTAAGGTGACTTGTCCTTAACATTTCATCGCATGACTGCGTTGAAAAATGTATAATGGTTTAGGGCTCAATTTCACTATTGCTAAAAATTAAATTTTTCGACGTTTCTGAACTTGTAGGAATAAAAAAACATGGTTTTAGGGAACTATTAATTAGTACGTCTCCAACGCAATGGAAAGAAAATTCTTTATTTTCAGTATATCTCAGAAACTAAAGGAGATACACGAAAATGTCAAGAGACTATTTTTATAGAGAATTAAATTTCCTACAAAAAGTGTTTCATGTCGTATTCTCGCATCTAGCATAGCTCCAAAGATATTTGCGTCTGAACGTAAAAAATTTTTGCAAATTTTTTTAATTTTCAGTATATCTCAGAAACTAAAGGAGATACACGAAAATATCAAAAGATCTTTTTTGTAGAGAATTAAATTTCCCATAAAAAAATAATAATACAACTTTCTCGTATGTTGCATAGTTCCAAAGATAAATGCGGCTGAAAGTAAAAATTTTTTTATAAATTCAAATCGTTCTGCCAGGGTGTTAATGCCGCCATTTTGTTCTGCAAATTGGCATTTACACTTGAAATAGTTGTCACAACAACATACTAAAAGATGAAGCTTAACTAAATAATAAAAAGTTCATCGACATGTTGGGGTGATCTGCCACCCCCTTATGACTGGCCAATCGTTTTGCAAATATCATATCGATGATTGTGGGCTATCAGAGGACTACTGGAGAAAATTTCAGCCTTAACTAAATAATAAAAAGATGCAGTTTTTTTTACACGTTGGGGGCGTTCTGCCACCCCCTTATGACTGGAATCCGGGTTAATCCTCGCGGACGACACTTAGTTATGCCCCTCTCAATATCCTCTCAAAGAATAGGCCTTAACTAAATCATCACCGAAAAATGTCACTGGCTCTCCTACTATTAAACAAGGCGCAAGAGATAATGGGCGTGTTTAACGAAAAAAACCGTTGGGAGGTTGACTGGGAGCAGTTCGCCGAACGAGACGGTTCACTATGCACTAACTGGAAACTGTTATTCAAACAAATTTTTATGCTGTTTCTAGTCAGCACAGGTTATGAAATGCTATGCTATGTATATAACCTCAAAAATAATATGAATAACATGGATGGAATCGCTGATAATAATACAATTTATGTTTTAAGTGATCATGTAACAAACAAATTTAACTAAAATGTTCCAACTACTTCTAACTATAAGTTTGAAATTTTATTTAAAATTTGAAATATTTATGTTGATAGTTCGCTTTCAGCTTCCTTCTAGATCGTTCGGCGAAATTACAATTGTTAACAGTAATAATAATTAAAGGGGTTGAGTGCTAATTCTCAGCAGTTGCATTCGCCAAACGCGCCCAATAAAACAGCACTGAGCATCCACTCACTTCGGTGAATCGTATGAGCCCAACAGTGTTGCCAGATTTAGCAAATTACCCAAATTGTCACTTAATATTGCCAGATTTATCACTTTCCCGGGAATTACGGTTTAGGGAAATTTCACATTCCCTGGAAATTTACCGGGAGAAAATTCCCAGCTATTCATGCTAGTTCGAAAATAGTGAAAAATACAAAACGTATTTTTTTCTGGTGTATTAACAAATACAAATAAAAACACACAAATTCTAATTAGGAGAGAGTAACAACAAAATAACACTAACATCTTTCTAAAATTTGTAAGACATAATTTTAATATTTAAAATATAGTAAAATGCCTCTTTTCATTGTCTGTTTTCAACAAATACTTTTATAATACTATACGTGGTTGCTGTCTACATAGACACCTCAAACCATAGATTTGTTGTTTGAAATTTCTGCTAACACTACTTTGTCTACTAATTTATAATTGACAATAATATCTCAATGAAGGGCTTAACTATAACAATAAGTAAATATTTAGAAAACACTACTTTACTTTCAAAGTTATTTTTTATTTACTGGCACAATTCCAAATTAGTACTGAGCTCCTTTACCTCACAGTGTGCCTTATATGTATCCATCTGTGTACAATCCAGAATTTTCTTCAATATTTCTGACACTTCTCGAACAATTCTAGATCATACTTTATAAGTCCAGACTAATCTGGCTTAAATTACTTCTAGTATCGGTAATGCTATCGCTGGGCACATTTTGGAATTATCACAGTCCATTGGCGTAACACTGCTCCCTCCTTGACTTGAAGGTCTCATTCAGTCAGTTCTTTCTTCCCTGCATAGCTTGCTAGTCTATGTATGCACAAACATCATCTTTGATTTTGGATTTTATTAAATTTGGTACACGACGTCGTTTATTCTGGTGATAATAGCAAGTGAAGATTCAGGGAAGTACGGAAGCGGGGCGACATTATTGGCGTTCCTGAATCAGATATTAGATGTATGTAATTAAATGAAAAATCTGATTATCTGTTGTACCTACATGGTTGTCCAGTGACGTAGTATTATTATTGACCAATAAATACATAATTGATCTACTTTTATTTCTGGTATCTCACTGATTGATATTGGGGGACCCCCACGTTAGTACTAATTCCAGGCTTGATTTTCTACATAGTTAGCAAACAAAATACGAAGGGAAAACTTTTCATCCTTTGAAAACATTTTTTTACAAAACTGATCTATCAAATCTGGTATTATGTCCTAGTTGTTCTTTACTTTGGTATATGTATATGAATTACTGTCATTTCGACTACAACCGCAGCCGACTGCAAAATTTAGAGGGCGGGGGTATTGAGACCTAAAACCTGGCCAAAAATCGGTTTTGCAAATTTGAGAATTTTCCATGCTTAATCGTTTTTAGGAATTCTTAGGTATTCGCTCGAATAATCGCCATCAATTATACCTTAAATTGATACAGGTAGTGACGGGTCATTAATTGTTTCTAAACTTTTGTATTGTGGAGTTGTGCGTTGGTGAAACTGATTGATACTAAAATGGATATTTTATTTTAAGTTTTCTTCGTCTATATTTATTGAACGGATTTGGAATTATGGCTTCAACATCTAAGGTTACGTATTAATTTAAATATTTTTTAATGTTGGAATATAATAACGACTAAGCCACTATTTTTCAATTTAAATTTTATGATCTTTTTCTTCCATTATGATTTTTAAAACAAGTTCAATTATTAACAGATTTTGTTATTTTTCCAAAGTCTTCCATCCCCCATATTCAGTTTCGGTTTTTAGTTTATTATGTAACAATTAAATGCCACAAAAACCTTTTTTCGGGAATTGGCGGTTTCAGATTTTATAATTTTTTAAAAAATTTTTCGTAAGACTAATAATAAAAATAATAAAACATACATTTTTCTTATTCTCTTTTCAGACGGAACATACTACCCCAATGGGGTAGTACCCCATGGACGCAAATTTCTTTTAGAAGCACTTTCTTCTATCGGCCAACTGTCAGAAGAAGTTTCAGAGGCCCGAATTAAGTATTGCAGGCGTTATAAATTAAAGTTCTCCAGAAAATGTAGTCGAGAAGCATGTAACACGGATGTTTTAAACAGATTATTTTTGACTTCATGCGTAAAACTTAAAAAAAAGAACTTTTTCCAAGGAAGCTTTAGAAATGATTTTACCTCTGGATTATTCGGTAGACCCTGAAGAGTTCTCAGAGGAAGAAATTAGTTATAATGACTGAGTGTTATAGACTTACAATTATTTATGTTTTATGAAACTTTTTAAGTAAAATTCGATTTAGAACTTTTATGTGTATATGTATTTTCCTTTAAATTGTAAATATTAAGTATTCAACCAAGCTAAAATACTAATCAATTCAAAAAATTGTTTAAAATTAAATTCAGCAAAATAATTTTGACCATGTAATTGGTATCAGTACCCCACTGTGGGGCAGTCTAAATTAGGCATTACTCTCCATTAATAATAATCAAAATTATTTTCACCGAAATTGAGCTATTCTAAAATTAGCCATTTGGTGGGGTTAATTACCTTTAACGTGGGATATTTCATTTTTAGTCGAAAAAATCCTTTCCGATATATTGGATCCAATATGGCGGTCATTTTAGAAATTTACTGGTTTACAAATATAAAACATAGCCTAGGAGATCATAAGATATATTAAATCTAAGCCCCTATCCCTCCTTTCCTCAGTCGCGACTCCGATATGGCTACCATCACGTTCCTGATTCTACACTTCATAAAGAACAAAATGCCACCATACCAATACTGTATGATGAATAATGATTTTATAATATGAAATTGTGAAGAAATTTTTTTCTTGAAGAATTTGGTTTGTTCCTACGAGATAAAATTGAAATTTAAAATTGCCGCTTTAAATTACATAAAAATGTGAAATATTACAATACGCATGAAAGAATTGAAATTATTTGGTTTGTTCAAATATAAGTAAAATCACGTAATCTGGTGAGTTGATATAAAAAAAATTATAAAAGTTATCGAAAAAGGTCACTTTTTATAACACCAATAAGTAGGAAAATTTATATGTTCTTATTGATAATCATTACAAATTGCGATTTTGTATTTTATCACGTAATTTTTAAAGAAATATAAATAGATATCACAAAGTATGTTTGTAATTATAAATATAAGTGCTTCTAATCTAAAATTTGTTATCACAAGAAGAATGAAGTATTTAAAATATTTTAATGAAAGATTGTTAAAATCTTGAGCATAATTGTATTAAATAGGTATGTATTTTCATAAAAAAGTTTAAATTCGGTACTTTAGTGTATGTTTGGGATAGGAATCCGTCAAAAATCTTTACCTGAAGACGTTTTCACGTATTTATTTTTATCATTAATCGGTCTGTTTCTACTATCACGGCCAATAGCCGACGCCAAGAGAAGCATATCATTGCTTATGTAAATACTGAACCTGAAATTGTTTCTGAACCCCCACTTTGTCATGAGATTGGGACCTTTAACGTGTTCATATAGTAGATACATGGAACCCACAGTTTTACCACAGACCACATAAGGTTTGTTCCAACCCCATGTTTTAGAACCGTTCTGGGACAGTTCTGAAATCGTTAGAATTACTTTTATGCGCAGGCGCTAACTTTGCACTGTTTTGAAACGATTCTGGGATTGACAATCGGTTGGAACGGTTTCAAGACTTTTTGAAGCTCTTCGTTTTGTTCAAAGGTTTTGTTATTATTCTAACCTCAATTTTTAACTCTAACCCTAACCGGTCTAAGCTCACAGTTTGTAAATGTAAACTAAAACTGGAAATTGAAATAAAAAATATAAAAACTATGAATTATTAATAATTGAAATGGACGAAACCGGTAATGTATTAAGTGGCAAGTTCCAAATAGTTTGCTTTTTATGTTTACTTCTTCAAAAGTGTAAATTGTTAAACTTGCTAAATTGAATGGTTGTTTGTATTTTTTGAACATTTAATGTGTGTATTTTTTAGAAATGCAAGAATTTGTTATAGTAAATACTGAACAAAGTTTTCTGGAATCATCAACATCCCATGTCACCAAACATTATTAAATGCAGTTTATAAATCAATACATAAATGGACACAAAATGAAACAAAAATCTTGATTTTTAACTCTAGGCTGATCGAGAATTAACTCTTAAATCATCTTCACTTGCTTCCGCTTCTGAAAAAATATCGCTGCCTTTGTCACTACTTATAGTGTTCTTAAGAAAAATTAAGAATTTTAAAATTTAATCAATAAATTCACAGACTCGAAAAAATATCTCGTAAAATATCAGTCATCTGATATAATACTAATAACTGCGCATGTCAGTCCAAACAGTTCTTACTCCTTGACGAGTACCGAAATTACTGTTCCGAAACCGTTCTACGAACGGTCTCAGAGTTGGTTGGAACGGAAAGAGAATCGTTCTAAAACGATCACTAGCAAGGTTGGAACGCTTTTGGTCAACTGCGCATGAGCAGGACCTTCCCAGAATGGTTCTCAGCGGACTTGGAACAAACCTATAGACAATTCACTTCCGTCGGAACCCTTTCATCTTTGGCAGATTTTGTCAAAATTGAATATATTTGGATAATTCATGAAAAAAATTTTCGTTCAGAGAAGTTAAAACTACAAAACTCTAATTTCAAAATACTTAAATAGAAGTTTTAAAATATATTTACTCATAAAATTATTTAGCCAAATACATGTATCTCTTAAGTGTAGTAAAATTAACATCATCGAGGTTTCAAAAATAACAATAAAGATAAAAATGCATGTTACATATTGATGCTGTTTTGTGTTGCTTCTGGTTTAATATTAGAAATACAAAACTTTTATTACATTTTGTGTCATAAAAAATAATGTGCTGTTTATGGCTTAGGGAAATATAGAGTATGTAAAATAGAAATAATATAATTTTCTCTCTCTTTGATCGCAATCACCTCAGTATGCAGTTATTTGAAGATACGGTATTCTTCCGTAGTATAGTAATTTTATCCATTAAACATATATTGTGATGGTACCAATTCTCAAAAATTAAAAGTATAGAAGAAGATAATTACCTATCTGCCTAGATCTGTGTTTTAAAACTTAATAGTAATTAGACATTTCTTATTATATTTATGCCACTCACCAAAGTCAAAAAGTTTTGGAACTGCAGTTTTTCTTAGTTTACTTTTTTGCAATATTCGTAAACATGTCATGTAAAATGATGTGAAAAATTTTTATAACTATCATATACATAGGTAGTTGTTTACTGGTTTTGAGTCTTTCCTTCCAGTATTCCTTACCCAAATAGAACAAATAATAAGCAAAAAATATTAGTACGAAATGTTTTAATTATCATATAAAGTACCTACCTTAACGGATCAAGGGGATAACGGAAGAAAAAAGGAGAAGCAAAAAACGAAGGTTTTGGATTCATGATGCAAATATAAAGAATAAATTGTATGGAGAACTTCACACCATATTTGTCGATTTAGTAAGGAAGATGCAAAATTATTATTAATAAGACATCATCCGTTGTGATCTGCAAGGTGATCCGAGGAAAAATAAAGTGTTTGTAGTAAAGCAGTTTGTACTAAGTTACAACATTTCTAAACCGATTTCTGTTGTGACATGTCCAACACTTAAGAGGATTTTCGAATGACGTCATCAGCACGCATGGCATAGACGGATTTAATGCTTCTCAAAGTATCCTAAACGGAATTCGGTTCATGCGGTGCGTCCAATGCAGATTAATATGTTCCTTGATCCGTTCAAAACAGGGTAAACATTTTTTTCGTCTGATTCGCGCGTCCGATGCGTCCGCCCATTGTGTACAAATACGCAAATTCAAATTCAAAACAATTTTATTAATAGTTAAAGAAATCAATGTATATGGTCCTCGCTCGACACCCGGTCCATTACCAACCTAGCATCCCCGCGTAAGGTGGCGACGGGGCAATTGTTAGGTCGGGCGGAGCGGGGCCAGTCCGGACTTAAAACTAAGACATTAACAACAAATACAACACCTAAAAAAAAAACATTTTTAAATTGTATAATAACTCCGAAAACGAGAAAACAAAGACGCATGCAAAAGCATGCGCCGTTGATATAAGATTTTAAAATAATGCAAAAAGAATATAAAATTGTATAAATTTGTGTATAATAATTTTGAATTTTGACAATGCTTCGACGAGCCAAACTGTCACAGTAAAAAGCTCGCCTCTAAACAATACTGAATTGGGAAGCGGGAATGTCCAACTCCGCTTATTTTTGGGTATTTAATGATATTTCGTGTATATGATAATGTGCCGCAATTTACTGATGGTTTGCTTATAATTTGGAATAAATTTTTTGGGGAATATTTGATAACAAAAACGAACAAAAAGAAAATAAGAGAAAAGTGAGAACAAAATTTGGAATTTTGGCGCCCCTTTTATAATGTGGGAGTGTCCTCCCATTTTGTGGGAAGACCGTGGTCTAAAGATGTTGTCTGAAAATTGGTAACGTTTGGTACGGTAATTTGTGTTTTATTCGAAATGGCGCGTTATACTCCCTTATTTGTGTAATGTTGGAGGTTAGTGGACAATCAGAGAGTTTAAATTCATAAAATTTTTGTGAAGTATCTCTGATATAATCCACTATGGGTACAATGTCGTTGCAAAGTTGTCGTAATTCCCTTATGGGGGTATATCTTGTTGAGTTACTTATGAGGCGAAGGAATTTGTTTTCCAGTACCTGCAATTTGTGTAACGTCGTCGCGCTCGCAGAACACCAGGCCGGCGCAGCATATACTAGGGCTGGTCTCACTATCATCGTATAAATTAATTTTTTATTATCCCTGTTTAGTCTGCTATTCCCCGCCATCAGGGGGTATAGAGTCCTGGACAGAGAATAAACTTTACGTATTGTCTCGTTAATATGTTTTCCAAAATAAAGTCCTTTATCCAAAGTTACGCCTAAATATTTTACGTCTTGTTTCGTCTCAATTTGGCTGCCCCCCATCGAAATAGGTGTAATTATTTTATTATTTATTCTTTTTCTAGTGAAAACAATAGCCTCTGACTTGGCGACGTTCACCTTCACCTTCCACTTGGCGTAGTACTCCGACGCCCTTACCATGTGCGCCTTTATCAGCTGCCCAGCGGCCTGAGCATGGTGACTGTGACAGTATATGGCGGTATCGTCGGCGTACATCGCAAGCTTGGTGTTCGGGAACTGCGGAAAGTCAGACACATATATGTTATATAATTTTGGCGCAAGGACCGACCCCTGCGGAACGCCTGCTCTAATGTCCCTCTGTGTTGATCGAGTTTTGTTCACTCTCACTCGCAGCGTTCGGCCGTGCAAGTAAGAGTGTAACAGTTGCGTTAAATGGCCCGGAAAGTCGTACCGGTGCAGTTTATATATGATACCGCGCAGCCAGACGGTATCGAATGCTTTCTCAATATCTAAGAGCACCATGGCGGTGCTCTTGTCAAGATTATACTGTCTCTTGACATCATTGACGATCCTGACGATCTGCAGAGTCGTGCTGCGTCCCTTCTTGAAACCAAACTGAAAATCATCGTTGATTTCAAGATCGCCCTGGGCAGTGTTTAGCCGCTTCAGAACGATTTTTTTCAACCAGTTTAGATACCGCCGATAGGAAAGATATCGGACGGTAACTAGTAGCCGTTTTCGGATTTTTTGTTCGGCTTCAAGATAGGACACACCACCGCACTCTTCCACTGGCTAGGCCAGTGTTGCAGTCGCAAAATGCCATTGGTGATGTGCGTAAGTTGGACAATACCTTTTCTCGGCAGATTCTTAAGTAGCTTATGATCGATACCGTCCGATCCCGGCGCTTTCTTGTTTGCGAGAGTCCTGATAAGCTTTTTCAGCTCCGCGGGCGTGGTCATGGTTGCTAAAATTTGCTGTCGCGTCATAGGAATTTGGACTCCATGACCGTATATTTGGGAAATTGTATTTTCGATGCGGTCGTGATCTTCGTTATTTGGGTAATTTTGATTGTGTATTGATTCAAATTGGTCAGCTAAATGGTTGGCTTTTTGCCCGTCTCTTAAATGCGTCGTCTGGCGGCCGTTTGCGTTATTTTCCAACAGGGCTGGAATGACCTGCCTCGTGTTTTTAAGACGCTTTGTCATTTTCCACAACGAACCGTCTCGCGGATTAAGCGAATGTAATTTTTCACCCCATTTCCGATTCTTTTCGGTGTTTATGGAGTTACGAATTGACGTTTGCAGCCTGTTCATCTCCGCCTTGGCAGCCACATCTCTGTTTCTTTGCCAAAGCCGTCTCAGCCTGTTTTTGTCGCGTATCATTTGTCTGACCGCGTCGTCAAGTTGTTCCTTGTACGGGTCAATCGTTTTAGTTTCAGCAACGCCCCGTTTGGCCTCCTGTAGTATGCCCGTGAATACGTCCACAGCACTTTCCAGGTCACCGGCATTATTTATATTGCTATTTATTTCAAGCCGGTCATTGATGAACTGGCGAAAAGCCGGCCAGTTGGCATTCTTATAGGACGTAACCTCAATCGCGGCGTCCTCCCTCGACACACCACGCAGATTAATTAAAATCGGATTGTGGTCGGACGTGAGCTCCTCCAACGCTACAGGCAGCGTGGAGGTAGTCACGCCCTTGTTGAGGACTATGTCGATGGTGGTCGGCGTAGTACCATTGTCTGGGAAGTGCGTCGGAGTATTCGGGAACTCCAGGGAGACATTGTTGTTATTTACATAGTCAAACAGGGTGTTGCCGTTCGCGTTATTGCGATGGCAATTCCACATTCGATGTCTGGCGTTCAAGTCACCGATGATCAGGTCGCGCCCTCTCCGATTCACCAATCTATCAAGACAGTTCGCAGTGAAGCCGTTCAAAGGTCTATTATACACGGCGGTGATATGTGTGCCGCCGTCCAGCGTTACACTCACGTTTTCGATCGTCGTGTTACGTATCGATTTGTGAGTGTGTGCAATGTCGGACTTTATCAGGATGGCCACTCCGCCACCTCTGTTGCCGTCTCTGTCTTGCCTAATGGTGGTGTATCCGCGGACTTTGAGCTTATCGCGTCTAGTCAATTCGTTTCACAAAGGAGCATAATGTCAATTTTATGCCTCGTCAGAAAATTTATAAGATGCGGAATTTTGTTACCGATACCATTTGCGTTCCAAGAAGCTACTAAAAATTTAGCAGACATTGTTCGAGATATCTTGACAAAAGTTAAAAAATATTTCGAACTTTTCCAGTTCCGTATTGCAATTAACAAGAATTTCCCCACGCTTTCTGGAGTTGCAGCTGCCATCGGTGGTGTTCTCATTTGTTGTTGTTGCTGCATCGTCTGTTGTTGCTGCTGCTGCTGGATTACTGGCTGGGCCATCTGGGTTTGCCTTCTTCTTGTTCCAGGCAACTCTGGGAAATGTCTGTTGTAGTCTTGTTGGTCTCCACTTTCCTCTACCATTGGTCTAACCCATGCGTTTGTCCGTGGTGGCGACGCTGCGATATACCTGGTCTGGGGGCCGGCTGTACATATTGTCTTGACTCGATTTGATCCAGTTTTCTTTGGTATATTTTGCTCTGTAGAGTTCGCGGTATGGTCCCCCTTACAGTTAACACACTTTGCTGGCTGGTTTTTGTTTATGGTACACTCCCTTGTAAAGTGCCCTCCAGCACACTTTACGCAGCTCGGAGGGGCACGACAGTTTGCAGTCGCGTGCCCCCACGCTTGACAGCGGTGACACTGTATGATGATTTTATTGTTGAAATGTCTTCTCCAGGCTACCGCAGTGTGCTGGAGGTACTTTACCTCCTTGGTCAGCTCTTTCAATATTACCGATGAGGCTGTCACTACTAGGAAGAGGGGAAATCTCGTTCCCCTCATTTTGTAAATTTCTTTTACTTCGATCTTATAAATTTCTCTCATTTCTTCTTTTAATTCATTAAGATCCACGTCTTCGTTCAACCCATGTAGGACAAACCCATGGGTTTTCTCTGCTTTTTGAGTATAGGTGTGGAAACTAACTTTCCCATCCTCGAAATAGGCGATACACTTTTTGTAGTCACTCATGTCGTCCAGATATACCCCCGTGTTATTAGGGATATTTTTGAAATGAAACCTTTTCCTCATTGTATTCTTCAAGAACGCTGTTACTCCTTTCTGGTCTTCAAATTTACCATGTATTATTATTGGTGGTGGTCTTTCTTGCTTTGGTTTTTCGTTTGTGGTACTCTTTTTTTGGCTCGTCGTTGTATTCTTTTCTTGTACTGTCTCGTTCATGTCCTTGCTAATATCTTTATTATCTTTCAATGTTTTAAACTTGTTTTCTATTGTTGTTTCTTTTGTCTTCTCCTCAATGGTCCTTTTCTTCGTTGTTGGGTGCGTAAAAGTTTTGTCTTGTTCATCTATTGCACGGTGTCTTAATTTCATTATTTTTCCCAAATTTTCCGTTTGTGTCGTCTCCGTCGTGTCCATCGTTTCTTGGTTTTTGGAAGTTCTGGCAATTTTTGCACTCCTCACCTCATCGTCCGATGATGACGAGGAGGATGATACCATCGTCGAGTCTTCATTCTTCTTTTTTTCCTTATTCTTATTGTTTCTTCTGCTTTTGATTTCTTGTGTACTTTTGACCTTCATATACTTTTCCTTTGCTCCGGGTAATACCCGGATGCCAAATCTTTTGTTTTCACTTATTTTGTTATTTGATATCTCAAATTTGGATCTTCTAACCTAACTTAATTTAACTGTCTAATTTAGAAAAAGTAAATAAATAAATAAAAACTTTTGTAAAAACCTTTGTTAACCAAATGTGTGTCAGAAAAGAAATAATTTATGTTAAATGTCACTGTCACTTTTATTTATTAACCGAATTTTTTTTCATCTATATACTCACTAGCGTTCCTTCTTATTCTTCAGTACCTTGTCACTACTCCTATATAAATATCCCTTATCACTACACTTATTTAAAACACTTTTTACTATTGAAAATTAAATTTATTTTCTCAAGTATATTTTTAACATCCGCTTGTCAAAATTAAATCTTGACGTCCGTGTGTACAAATACGCGCTTACCCTTAAAGTTGGATGCACTTCTGTCCGCATCGGACGCCATGTATCGCTTCTCATTGCATCGCATTTTGTATAAAGCAAACACACTTGGTTCAGAGTAGTTCAGAGGACGATATGTTACTAAATGCGATTTGTCTAGATGAAATAGAAAAGAACAATAGAAAAAGCAGAAAATGTTGACATTAACGATAAGAATAAGGTACGGTAATTCCAATACAATGCGTCCAATGCGGACGGGCACATTACAGAGAGTAGCAGCTCAATGGTATTAAAATTATATACTCGTTTAACTATAACATTCTCTGGGCTAACCTGTCTAAATAATAAGTTTGCTCCGTCACCGAAAGCAGACATGGATATCAGCACCGTCCGGTCATTTCAAGTTAGGTTTAGGTTTAGGTTCTTATGAGTGAGTCCTTATTAGACTCTCCATTGCGGTCATCGGCAGATCTATTGAGGCTCACTTCTACTTATCTTCCATCCAATAAGTCCAGTCTCGTAATGAAACTGAAAACTTGATCGGATGAGAGTGTGTCCAGATTCTCTGGCAGCAATTGCCCTTCGACAAATATTGAGAATCGGATCCTCTCCACAGTGGGCTGCTTTCTCAAGGCATAAGGCACTCGGAGTTTTCCGCCAGACCGAGTTTATGCAGACGATAATTTAGTCGGCAGTGTATGCACAGATCGAATCAATCCACGTATATACGACCAGCGGTATGCGCAGTTTACAGCTGCCCATCTGAAAATGAAGTCTGAACAAAAGTTAACGATGGGAGGAGCATACGAGACAACGTCCCAAAGTAGATTTCAGTATTGCTATAGCTGCGGTGGAGTGTTGCTCGTTCATCTAAAGAAATCTTTACGTATTAATGTATTTACTAAAATTATCTGAATATTTCATAATTTCAGTGTTTCTTCCGAGACGTCACAGGTAGTAAAACACTAAAATTATGAAAGGTATCAGAATAGCGCACAATCAAATATTGATTTGTTTTCGAAACAAGAAGTAATTCTAAAAACATAAATTAACATTCTCATTAATAATATAGAAAAATGATACCAAAATAAAATAATACATAAATAAATAAAAATTAAAATTAGATGCTCAAAAAGACCTCCTTCTTGAGCAAGGCAATATCTTAACCTACTGCAAAAGCCTCTCCCGACATTCGCGCTGCGCTCGCCCCATGCATCGTGTTGGTAATAGACGAGCGACTGTAAATTACGCATACCGCTAGTAATGTATCTAAGTTTACCCTGTTTAACTTAACACTTTCTTAGTTCTCGATTTCGAAGGGTATTTTATAAACACCTTCGAATAAACTAATTCTGGTAACCCTTGCCAATGTTTCATCCTTTTTGCTCAGGTTAAGATAGCCATCTTGACAGTACTTGAGGAGGATTTCCATTGCAGCTCACGATGTGGTGCTAATTGCCACCGTGATGGTCAAGAATGATAATATCTGCAAATCAGAGAGTTTGGCTTTGTCATCCGTTGTGATCCTTTCGGCCACCAAACGATGGATCCGTATGTTATCATTGGACTGACGACCATGACATAAATCCAATAAATATGTTGGGGATTCATGAGTCCCCAACAAATTTGTGTGGCAAATCCTGAGGCATGCCCCAGGATTTGCCATAAGTTCGACGACATGTCCATAAGAACAGTTTTACTTTGTGGTCATGTGAAGTAGACGCAGCTGTAAATAAGATGGCTATTCATAAAAAT
The DNA here is from genome assembly GCA_029963845.1 of Rhamnusium bicolor. Classification (NCBI taxonomy): domain Eukaryota; kingdom Metazoa; phylum Arthropoda; class Insecta; order Coleoptera; family Cerambycidae; genus Rhamnusium; species Rhamnusium bicolor. The sequence continues at coordinate 68,662 of JANEYF010002171.1, forward strand.
TAAAAAAGGAGCTTCAAAACTGAAGACGAATTCCCACTAAATTAAGAAATCGTCTATGTGAATAGTTACATTTTCGAAAAGTAATGTCACTACCATCTTTAATAGGATTTTTTCTTGACGACCCAAGGGGTAGGGGTAATTGTACCCATTGCTCCCCTCTCTTTGAATCTTTGCTTAACAAGATAGATATTACCATTCAGAGCGTCTATTCGAAAATTCCCACTGTTACCTAAAACCTGGCACACGGTAGGTCTACCACGTAGAAATTAATATTTATTTTCTTCACAAAGTAGATTATGTAAAATAAATCCTAGATTATTATTTAGTAATATTACTTTGTAAAACCCATATCAGTCAAACAAGAACTTACTGTGTATTTTCTTGAGTAGAATAGAAACTTTACCTCCTGACTATGAAGCGATCTACATTTTCACCCATACACAATCGGTCACATCCAGTTATACATAAGCCAAACAAAGCTGTTTGTACTTGGTGGAAACTTACCTGAAACAAAAAATATATTGTACAAATTTATATTAACAGATTTCAAGTTCATCTTAAAATCATTTCTAAAATCTAAATTAATCGTTATCAGTAATGATTGGAGACCAGACGCTGGGAAACACTATTAGAGGTGCATAGCGATTCGACAATACATAATATTATTTTCTTAATGTGGAGTGTCCCACTACACAAAAAAATAGTCTCTATTCACACGGTTATTTGGGAAATTGCATTATTCGACAATATGGGAATCGTCTCATGGGCTACTCTAAAATAATCTTTATTTGCTCTGAGCTCAACTTAAGCATCACTTTTTTAGGCATTTTCCATTTTAATAAATTATTAATTTATTTCACACCTGTACAAGATAGACTCTTCATAAATGCAAGCGACATTTGGGTTTCATTTTTTTATTAGTTAGGCATCATTAGCTAGAATGCGCTATGTGATAAGTTCAATAATCATACTGTGTATCTGCTTCTGAGTTCAAATCTCAGCTCCGGCAGACGATAAGGTCAAAGGGAACGGTTGCGTCTACGTTCGTTTCAGTGTAATCCCCTCCTGGTTAGCTACTGCTTTAGAATTTGGGTGTTGTTTGATTTGTGTAATGTCCAATTTATGTGACGTGTTTAGCATACATTTCATTCATAAAATACATGTTTTGTACACAAATAACTAAATAATAACAACTGATAAGTTGAAAACCCTGAAACGTTTAGTGTAATCTGCTGTAATCAGTATTATTACAAACTTATTACGAGCCGGTTATTATTATGACCTTGTCGTACGGAAAATAAACCAAGCGAAACTCAACCATCATCTTTGTTTCTGTTTTTTCTTTGCATAAAATATGCAAAATGCCGTAGTTAATAATAATGGGTAACGTTCACCAACACAATTTCTTCCGCATTTTAACTGTAACGGTGTCAGTTTGGGCGCCCAAAATATGTATAAGAAAGTATGTTTGGACGTCGGAATACGTAACGGTGTTTGCTTTCGGATAGCTGGTTTGGAGAATTAATCCAGGATTTCTATTAGTTGTAAATAAAAAAGCCCAAAGTATACATAACAGATTTTATTTCATTAAAGAAACATTTATCCAAAATATAAAATGATAAACATAAATTTAAAAAATTATAAACACTTTTTTACTTGTCTAATTTTCACTTTATTTGTTATTTTACAACTAGTTTCATCCTATTCGGACATTTTCAAGTAACTCAGTTACTTGAAAATGTCCGAATAGGATGAAACTAGTTGTAAAATAACAAATAATGTGAAAATTAGACAAGTAAAAAAGTGTTTATAATTTTTTAAATCAAAATGGATTTTCACAAAGTAACTTCATCTTCAATCAACTTTTTGACAAACATAAAATCAAATTCTCTAACAATTAAAGCAAGTCGAGTACAAAGTTAATAAATCCTTTTATACATCGGTGAAATTAGTTTACGGGGAGGAGTGTAAATTTCGGTTATTAAACGGTACGATGCGCGACGGTAGGCTTCGGTTGTATACGCACCGGCCGCAACTTTTTGTAGCGCAACGTTTCGCCACTTTTTTTGTTGAGCAACGAAATAATGCAATAAAGTCGATCTATTTTCTACATGCAAGATTTGGGTCGCAACAGGTAATAAATTCAGTTTATTCATAAGCATCCCCCAAACTCATCACAGATTTTGAACAAACAAAATGGATAGGCAAACAGAGACGACTATTTTATTGTGGCAATTTTTAGAGCTATTGGATGAACAAAAGAAAAATAGATTTTGGGTTCACCCGATTAAGCAAAAAAGGAATATCCCTGATTTCATTCGTGAGTTAAGAAAAAGATCCCGAAAAAATTTTACAACTATTGCCGAATGAGTTCTTTTTTCTCCATTTATAATAACACTTGTTTTTAAAAATGTACTTTACCCCACGAATGTTGCGAAGAAACTGACGACTCCTCTTCGGCAGCGCAACATCGCCCTCTTGTTGCGAGACGATGCGAAACGTTGCATGGCACCGTTGCACGCGGTGCGCGCCCGTTCCATCTGATTCCAAAGCAAATTTGGAGCGTGCAACGTTGCGCAATGTTGCGAAACGTTGCGCTACAAAAAGTTGCGGCCGGTGCGTGGCCACCCTTCAACTCCACGTGCTGACGGAAACATTCAGGACTCGATGCGACGGTAAGTTCGATAATTATTTGACGGTGGCGGGCCCAGCTCGACGCGCTGAAAACTCACGGCAATAAATAATCAGGAGACTAGTGACGGTGATTGGTTTATCAATTATTTACTAACGGCGGGTCCAGCTCAACGCGCTGAAGGCCTACGGCAATAAATAATCACTAGACTGGTGACGGCGGTGCAGGACGGTAAAATGGCTACCAACACCAGGAGGTCTAGCTCAGCGCGCTAAAGAAACGTCAAGATGCTACTAGAAATTCGACCGGGCGGCGTCGTCATCGGATTCTGAATTCTAACGAAATGGAGTCAAGCTCAAAGCGCTTAAGACTCCTCAACTACCCAACTCAACGCGCTGAATTTAGCTGTCAGTAGAAAACTGAATTCTTTTTCTTGGCTACGGTGATTCTATTTATACCAAAATTATGGCCTTGGGGACGTCTCATATTTCATGGCGGCAGGAAGTGCATGGCAACACATGCCAAACGGTAACTGCAGAACCTTCTAGAAATGAACATCTGCATGATTCATCACATGGTGGCAAGAAGTGCACGGTAGAACAAGACTAACGGGAATTTCCGAACCTATAGTAATGAACATATGTATGATTCATTACATAACAAACACATCAGCTCTAAAAAACTGGCTTCGATATATACACATTAAAATATGGATTGCGCAATAAATCAAATATGTTGTAAACACGGCGAACAATAACTAAACACTTATAATGCAAGTATTATTTGATATATGCTTTCCGCTGATGAAAATTTATTATTATTATAAAGTTATGTAAAAACTACAAATGGTTGAAATATGCGCGCATAAATTTAGTCACAGTTTAAAATCAGTCGATGGATGTGCAATTTCAGTTCTTTTGAATTCTTGAATTACTGGCAACGTGAACACAGAAACCTTTTTCAGTGTATTCATCTAAATAACATATGGACCAAATATAACCATACCGTACCGTCTCAAGGCACTTTTATAAGCACTTTCATAATTATGTTCGGTTTAAATATCACAATAATATTGACCTTAGTCGGAAAAATAAAATTTTTTCGATTATTTGATTTTGCTGTAAATGTTTGCGAGTGCTGCGCCAATTTTTCAAATGGCATATCAAATGACATAAACCTAATGTTCCAGTAATAACTTGCCAAAGAATGGTATTCCTTCCATTTTTCCATGCTCATTTTTAGTTCTTTCTTTTCTGAAGTTTTCTCCCTGATGTAGTGGTAAATTTAAAAAGAAAATGGATCAAAATGTGTTTAAAAATTTTCGCCTTGAATTTTAGGACAATTGTAATATGATAGCAAATAATTAATTATTAAATATTGTGCGGACAAAAAGAAACAGAACATTGATAAGTTAAATTATTAGAAACATCAGGACTGTGTACAATTATAAACAGGTAGAGCAAATCAAATGCTTTGCAAGTCGCAATGTAAAATTTAGATTTGCGTCATGTATTGTTTCACTGAATCCATGAATACTAATCGACAAATCGACATAAAAGTGTAAAATGCATGATTTGAGCCTCATATTCGAAAGGTAACATGATTATTGATTAGATAAGAATAGCAGACATTTTTAAAACGTATTTATAGAATCGATTATCATTAAAAATGTATAAAAATATACGAAAAAACAAAAGAAATTTAAAATTCAACATACGGTATCTCAGTAACTAAGCATTTTAGGATATACATATATTAATAGGAACTTTTTGTCTTGAAATGTTGTAAGGAATAACCTCTTGTAATTAATGTAATTAATTAACACCCTGTATATATACAGGTATTTCAAAGATGCAAGACACAAACCCAGGAACATATTATTATTCCTTACGTCAAAAGAGGACAAAATATTGTTATGATTTCATTTGGTTCGTATTTCGGTCTGCTTCTTGATCTAATATTGTAGTCTCTTGAGGTACCCTAAATATTATCTTTAACTAAAATTTTTTATTGGAAAATACTGCTAGATTATTTTAATTTTTTGCATTATATAAATAAATAAATAAAAATACAAGATCACGAGAGTCTGAGATAGGTCGATAAGAGCGACAACGTGGATCCAGCCGCCATAGAACGTTAGACAGGCCAAGGTGTGATGTTATATTATAGGAGTAAGTCATCGTTAGTCTTCATTCGGAATAACTTGAATGGTGCCTACAAATATGATGGAATCCGTTGCATTGCCTTACCTACAAGGGCTAAATAATTCAAATTTTCAGCATACCAGCATACAAGGGTTACAAAAAACTTCTTACAAGAAGCTAGTGTGGTGGTGCTTCTGTGGCTGGCACGGTGACCTGATCTGTCTCCTATCGAACATGTCTGGGATCTAATTGGTAGAAGAGTAGGACATTTAACCTTCTCTCGGATAATTTGGGAGATTTAAGATAAGATACTACAAGATGACATTGATCATTTCATTGACAGCATGTCTAAAGAGTGACCAATATATTTAGATAGCAATAAACCTTAATACAATTTATTGTTATTATTATGATTGTTGGAAATAATACAAAGTCGTCAGTAAAAGGTGTACCAAAGTATGCACTCTGCACGTCTCCAGGGTGAATATAAAAACTACGCTCGATGAATTTAAAAACGTATTAAAACCCAACTTTCCTGAAGTACTATGTGAACTGATTTCTCCAAAATATGCTGACTTATATCTGTGATATAAAGTCACTATTTATGAGGACAACTTCAGAAAGGCTATGGATCCAAAGGTTTGGCCTGCCAGAGCTTGTGTAAGTAGGTTTTTTCAAGTGCGGAACAGGGTAGGTCCAGAAAGGTAATTTTTGATCCTGATCTTTTCCTACTAAATACTCAAAGCTTAAATTTGGACAAAATAAACTCTCTGGAAATTGACATTGTTGACTATACAAATTTAAATTTTTTGTGTTTAATTGAAACCTGGGCAAATGAAGATTCAATTATCTCGATCCATTTCAGTGATTTTAAATTAAGCACTTGTTACTGTAGAACTTCATAAGGGTGGAGGAGTTGCAAATTTGTCAAAGTCTAATCTAGATGTAAACAAAATCAACCTTGATAGATACTGTGTAGAAAAACACATTGAAGTATGTGCAATATCTTATAAATTAAATAATTTTAGGACTCTAATAGTTTTAACATATTATAGATGTCCCAGTGGAGATCTAAATATATTTTTAGATGCTACATTTGAGGTTTTAAATGTGCTTTTTAAATTAAATATGAACATAATTTTAACTGGTGGATTTAATATTGACTTTTACAAAAATGTTAGCGATTTTAATAGGGTATGTAATATATTATTTTGCTTCAATCTCGAATAGGTGGTAGTGTGGCCTACCCGTGTGACAAACACTATCTTAACGATAATTGATCATATCTTTACGAATTTATCAGACAGTATGGTAGCTGTAATTGACAATGATTTTTCGGATCATAGAACAGTATTATTGCAATCTAGTTTTTATCCGTGTACTAAACAAGCACCAACCTCATGTTTTAGAAACATTTTTAATGACAATTCTATTTCAACTTTCAAGTCTGCTCTTGAAAATGAAAACTGGTCTCTAATTTATCATTTATCTGATTTAGACGAAGCATAAAACTATTTCCATAAGACATTTATGTATTATTATTGTTACGCCACTGGACTGTGCAGACTGGTTAGATTAGGCTGGAATTGTACACGAACGGCCGGGAATATTCTGGAGTGCTCTAGACCGGGAAAATGGATGTATAAATAAAGACGCACGGTGAGCTGAGATTCAATCTTAAGTTGAACGTGAACGAGTGAAGAAGCAATAAGAAAGAGACTTACAAGTGTTCAGTTGTGATCATAGTTAAGACATTAATTAATCTATTGTTATTAATTGTTAATTAGTAAATAAAGTAGTGAGTAAGTGTTACCTGGACTTTCAATCAACGAATCTACGAGTAGAGGTGTTTGTGTGGATAGCAAACACGTAACAATTTGGTGTCGGAAGTGGATTGGAAGAGAAATTTCTGGAATATTCGAAAAGGTTCTACAGTGTTCTTCTCAGAAATTAGTGGTAACACGGAGAATTAAGCTACTGGACAGTGTTTGGAGGACTATTTCTGGACTAAATAGTGACTTTAAAGTGGATTTTCGAGAAGTTTCTAGAACATTCGATTTAGAAATAGTTGCAAATACGCGAGTGCCGCTAGTAATAACGTGTTGTAGACTGAGAAAAAGGACTACTAGTGCAATTTCGGGAAAATTCTAGAACATTCTATTTGGAAACTACAGGAGATACGTGAATTGTGTCGACGGGAACGTGTTGTAGACTTAAAAACAAGACTATAAGTGACTTTTAGTGACAATTCTAGAACATTCGATTTGGAAACCACAGAAGATACGTAGACTGTGATAACGGAAACGTGTTATAGACTCAAAACAAGACTTATTAGTGATATTTCGTGAAAATTCTCGAACATTCCATTGGACAATTAGTGGAGATAAGTGAATTTTGTCAACACAAAAGAGGTATAGACTTTAAATAAGACTTTCTGGTGCTGTTTCGAGATTTTTCTGGAACATTCCATTATTAAAATAGACGTGATATCAACATTTTACGGATTTTATAGTGTAATAAACTAATTTACGTGTCGTGAGTTAATGCCAACAACAAGAAGTATGGCGGAGAAGCAAACACAGGACATGCTTGCAGCATTGTTACAACGGATGGACGAACAAGAGAGAAGACGACAGGAAGAAAAAGCAGAACAAGAGAGAATACGACAAGAAGAGAAAGATGAACAGAGAAAAATTATGGAAGATCAAGAAAGAAGACGACAGGAAGACAAAGAAGAACAAGAGAGAAGACGACAGGAAGACAAAGAAGAACAAGAGAGAAGACGACAAGAAGAAAAAGAAGAACAAGAGAGAAGACGTCAAGAAGAAAAAGAAGAACAAGAGAGAAGACGACAGGAAGAAAAAGAAGACCAAGAGAGAAGACGACAGGAAGAAAAAGAAGAACAAGAGAGAAAACGCCAGGAAGAAAAAGAAGACTTGATAAAAATGATCGAAGGCCTGGAAATAAGACGACAGGAAGAAAAGGAAGAGCAAAGAAAGGAACGCCAGGAAGAATTAAGACAACTTATGGAGGGACAGCATCAAGTCATGCTCTCGGTCACTGAACAATTGAAGGAAGATGTACAGGCTGAAGTCAGTAAAGTTAAAGAAAAAGTCAGCCAAGTTGAAGGAGAAATAACCGAAGTCAGAGGAGAAGTAGCCCGACTCAAACAACAATTAAGAGAGAAGAGTGGCCAATTAGTACTGTCGTCTGGTGCTAGGTTACAACCACCTTCCTTCGACGGTCAAAGTTCATGGTCAACATATAAGAGACAATTTGAGGCAGCTGCACGTTCAAATAACTGGAACGATGAGGAAAAAGCAACAGCATTGGTATTAGCACTAAGGGGCCAAGCATTAGACCTGCTCCAAACAATTCCTGCCGCACAGCAACAAAACTTTAGCATTTTGGAGGCAGCGTTAGAATTAAGATATGGCGACCAACATCTCGCCCAAGTATATCAGGCTCAGCTCAAATCACGCAGACAACGAGGTGGAGAAAGCCTCCAGGAGTTCGAAGCTGCAGTAGAAAGATTAGCCCATCTAGCCTATCCTGATGCACCAATGGAATTTCAACAACAGTTAGCAGTTGGTACATTTATTGATGGAGTAAGGGACCAGGAAGTTAGGCGAATTCTTAAGTTGGCCAGGCATAAGCTTAGTAGTGAGGCTTTAGTGCATGCACTGGAGATTGAGGCTGCCTATAAGGATACCACACAATCAAATCAGAGAGTACGAGCTGTGAGTGTGGAGGAAGATAAGCCAGACAACACAACACAAAACCTGATATCTGATCTACACAAGATGTTGACCCAACTACTGACAAAATCGAACTCCCAGCAGAGACAAAACCAACAACAAAGTAGTGGGAGGCCGAATGGAGGCATCCGTTGTTATAGGTGTGGCAAAGTGGGCCATATTAAGAGGAACTGTCATGAGCTCAATATTCAAGATCCGAGACAAACCCAACAGCAAAGTAGTGGCAGACAGAGTGGAGGACGTATGCGCTGTTATAAGTGTGGCAGAGTGGGCCATATTCAGAGTAACTGTCGTCAGCGCATCCTTGAGAGGGTCGCAGTAATAGAGAAGCCGCAGGAAAACTGGCGAGATGGTACTTCGCGGAATACAGCAGATGGCCTTTCCAAAAGACCGTGTCAGAAAGACTGCAAGCCTTGCCACCGTAAGGAAGAACAACAAAAGGTACGAATAATGAAGACCGTTAAGATTGATGTTCCGGATTATTGGACAAAAGAGTCGGTAAGGGAAGCGCAGTTAAACGATAAAGAAACTGGTCCTATTCTGCAATGGAAAGAAAGAGGAACCCGACCCGATTGGAAGGACATTTCAAATAAATCAGTGGGGCTGAAGGCTTTATGGACACAATGGGATTCCCTTATAGTAGAGGATGGACTGCTGAAGAGAGCGTGGGAAAGTCCAGATGGGAGGAAAGTTACTTTGAAATTGTTAATACCCAGCTGTCACGTAGCAGATATACTTCAGCAAGTGCATAATGAAACGTCTGGCGGACATTTTGGCGTCAACAAAACCCTGACAAAAGTAAGACAACGTTTCTACTGGGTAAACAGTCGTCAAGATGTGGAAGCTTGGTGCCGCAAATGTGAAGTTTGTGCGGCAAGTAAGGGGCCACGGACAAGAAGTAAGGGCCAAATGAAACAATATAACGTAGGGGCTCCTTTTGAGCGAATTGCGATCGACGTAGCTGGTCCATTCCCCGTGACAGATGATGGGAACAAATACATCTTAGTTGCCATGGATTATTTCAGTAAGTGGCCTGAAGCTTATGCCATACCCAACCAAGAAGCAGTCACTGTCGCTCAAGCTCTGGTAGATAATCTAGTATGTCGATTTGGCGTGCCCCTAGAATTGCATTCGGATCAAGGAAGAAACTTTGAATCAGGGGTGTTTCAGAAGATGTGTCGCTTACTGGGAATTCATAAGACAAGAACAACCGCCCTACATCCACAATCAGACGGAATGGTGGAGAGATATAATAAAACCATGGAGGAGCACCTATCCAAAGTGGTTGAGAAACATCAGAGAGATTGGGACCGTCACTTACCTCTTTTCCTTATGGCATACAGGGCCTCCATTCATGAAACAACAAAACAGACACCGGCTCGCGTGATGTTTGGACGTGAGATTAGACTGCCATGTGACTTGGTGTTTGGCACACCGGATGAGGAGCGACTTTCCGTAAATGACTACGCCGATGAAGTTGGTGAACGGCTAAGGAACATTCATGAGCTGGTACGAGACCGAATTGCCATAGCAAGTGATCGCATGAAGGCTCGTTATGATCTTAAGGCGAATTCAGGAGGGTTCCAGGCTGGAGATTTGGTTTGGCTATATAACCCACAACGAAAGAAAGGCAGGTCCCCGAAGCTTCAACCGCCCTGGGAAGGTCCTTACACTGTGGTCACCAGACTAAACGACGTTGTATATAGAATTCAGCAAAGTCCAAAATCCAAGATGAAGGTGGTGCACATAGAGAGACTAGCCAAGTATGCAGGGAATAATGAATTGCCTGATCGGGACGTTCAGGCTTAAGGAGGGGGCAGTGTTACGCCACTGGACTGTGCAGACTGGTTAGATTAGGCTGGAATTGTACACGAACGGCCGGGAATATTCTGGAGTGCTCTAGACCGGGAAAATGGATGTATAAATAAAGACGCACGGTGAGCTGAGATTCAATCTTAAGTTGAACGTGAACGAGTGAAGAAGCAATAAGAAAGAGACTTACAAGTGTTCAGTTGTGATCATAGTTAAGACATTAATTAATCTATTGTTATTAATTGTTAATTAGTAAATAAAGTAGTGAGTAAGTGTTACCTGGACTTTCAATCAACGAATCTACGAGTAGAGGTGTTTGTGTGGATAGCAAACACGTAACATTATAATACATGCTTTCCTGAACATAGATATTTTAAAGCCAATAATCCTAATAAACAATGGGTTAATGATGAGGTTAATGTATCAAGTGTTAAAGTAAAAGACCTACACAACCTAAAAAATACATACATTGATTTAATTCCAGCCTATCCAGCAGCAAAAGCAATATATAACTAAAAAATAAGAAGAAGAAAAAAGAAAATAAGAAATTCTCATAATCCTGGTAAAACGGCCTGGAATGTTATGGCAGAAATGTCAAGTAAAGATAAGAGTTTTAAAAACTTGTGTAAAAAATAAGGATGTTATTTTAGAGGATCCAACTCTTGTGGCGTCCAATTTTAATAAGTTTTTTTATAAATGCTCCAATTGAGATAATTAAAATAATTTCTATAAATAATCACACCAACTCCATAAATATAAACTATACTCAATACAGGTTATTATTAGAATCTTTCCTATGTGAGGAATTAATGAGTTTATTGAATAATAAATTAAAAAATAAACAATTTTCCGGTCCCGATCAGGTTCCTATATTTTTAATTAGAAAAATATTATTTACAACTGTAAAATCCTTGACATATTTAGTAAATTTATTGTTTCATAGTGGAACTTTCCCAAATTATTTGAAATTGGGAAAAATAGTTTCTATACACAAAAAAAAAGACACAGAAATTATAGATAATTATAGACCAATTACGGTACCCTCCGGTTTTTCAAAGATTTTCGAATACTGTTATTTATTTCGCTTATTACATTTGCTTGAAAAATATAAAATTTTTACCGAGAATTAACATGGATTTCGATGTTTTAAGTCAACTGGCACTGCGATAAATTTACTTTATAAAAAAGTTATTAAATATGTTGAGGCAGGCGAATTTTCTGCGACTTCAGTAGGGCGTTGGACTCCGTCAATCATGATAGATTATTAAGTAAGTTATCTACTTATGAAATCAGAGGAGTCTCTTGATTGGGTCCGTCCGTTCTTAATCAATAGGAGCCAGTATGTCAGTGTCACATACTGTGCTGACAACATAACTAAAATTAATTCTGAATGTGGTGTAGTAAACATCTGAGTTCCTCAGGGATCAATTTTGGGCCCTCTGCTATTTCTATTGTATTTAAATGACCTTGATACCTTGACCACAGATGCATCTTTTATAAAAAATCTATTCTCTTGTCAGATAAATGTAATTCAATGTTGGAGTCCTGATGCAATAATGTTATAAAGTCATTAAGTAATTGGTATTCTCTTAACACGCTACATTTTAATATCGAAAAACCACCATTTCTAAGATTTTACAATAGACAAAGTTCATGTTCGACGTTAGATCTCAATAACAGCGAAACACCTTTGACACGCAGTTGTATAATACGATTCTTAGGTATCAATTTGGACGAGTGCTTAATTGGAAAAATCATTGTAACTACCTAATATCTAAATTAAATTCAATTTCATACTTAATTAGGAATCTAAAAACAGTACTATCTAAAAAGCAACATACAAATTTGTATCATGCTCATTTGTATCATGCCTTTTCGGTTGCCCGACGCTGGACAGTTCTCTCATGACCCTCGACGCCTCACGGGGTCGCGCCAGCACATTAACCACAGCCACTCCGCACATCCCGCAGGGTTAGTGACTATAGGTTTCGGAATCGTGTGCCCTAAGCAGACGGAGAGAACCAAGAATGACCGCCTTCTGCATTTGGCCTGCCAGCTACTCATCTGATATTTGGCTGGCCGGAATGTTCTTCACTTCCGAGAGCAGCGTAGGCCCTATCCCTCCGAGTACACCGATTATTAGGACGACCATTTTTACTGAGTAGCCTGGGTACAGCACTTAGAGATCGTACCGGAGATAACGGTATTTGGTACGTTTCTCCTCCTCCTTCAATCTCCTATATCACTAAATAATCTTCTATGAAAAGTTATGTATTTGGAGACAACGAACACACACCCAATATGATAGAATTAATGTTTGCTTCTAAAAAAAACCCAGCTGCTTATCACAGAATCGAACCTGAGTCTCAGATGTGAGAGGCAAATGTTTTTACCGCCTGATCGAGGACTACATAATTGATACTGAAAAATGGAAACGGTGATATAAATTTTTTGTAAATTTTTTAGAACTTCTGAACACATAAAATTTACAATAACTTGAAGCAATACTAGTGTAAATTTTTCCTTCTCATTTTATTCTTACCATATTTCCGAGGTCAAAGGCTGAGTTTTGACGACACATGTTCATGGAATTTTTATATTTAAGGACTTTAGACTTTCTTTGATTAAAATAATTAATCAGTTGACCCTGCTGGTGGGTGTATGAAGATAATATTAGCGTCAAATTTATTAAAACAGTTTATTTGCGATAAAATATTTTAAGAATAATTAGAATTGCATTCTACCGCTAATTCTATAACTCATTATCATGCAGCTAGTACCAATTAGTCCCCTTATCAACAGCTGTACTGTTTATAAATTAATGATCTTGCTTAGTAATTAAAATGTTTAGATTTACTGGGAGCAATGTGGAAAATAAATTGAAATTAACTCAAGAGTGTATCAGTAGTGACACTGATGGGACTAACCACATGGAATAAATAGTTGCCTGATTTACATTGTTTGCTTCATGGATAGCATATCTTTTAAAAAGAAAAATGTTGGTTCTTCCCTAATTAATTTTAAATAATTAGCTATGGCAGAACTTGAAATATATATTTTGGAACTAAAATATCATTAGAACTGTTTTATTTTTAACAAAATTTAGGATCTGCAATAATGCATTAATCTTGTGTAATTAGGGAAAAGCTTAAGTTAATTAGAAAAAACCCAGTTTTAATTTACAGACCTTTCGATATACAGGGTGAGTCAAGTAACACAAATTTAATTGCCTAAAGTGTAAATATTATTATATCATAATCATTTAATTAATGTTTCCACAAAAAGAAATATTTGCGTTTCAAAAGATTTTATTGAACATATCTTTTCACATCTTTTAAAAATATTATATTATCATGTAACATCTATGCATTGGAGAATTATAGAACAATAACCATATGTACAGGTTTTTATTATTGGAACAATGATTTCAGAACAGATTATTAAGTTTTTTCATAACTTCTGATGTGTTTGGAGCTACGCAAGTGTAGATAGATGTGTTATTAAAAATATATATGAAACTCTGAATTTGCAAGTTTAATAATACCAATAATAATAATAATAATAGTTCATTTGCATAAAATTACATATTTTCAGTACAACTATTTAACAATTTAAAATAGATGTATTTGTATATAGTGTACAAATAAACACAAAAGAACTGACAAAACGAAACATGTACGTGGGCAGGCTTATCACGTTTTGTCTATTTTTATTTCTGTGATTGTGAGAAAGCTCCAAAACACCGAAATATTTAACAAATACTGAGGAAGTCAATTCTATTTCCTGACTATGATAAATTGTTTTCATTCTACTAAAATTCAGAAGATCAGGTTTGTTGCAACTGAATGGACAAGCAGTTTCTTAAAATTATGTAATAGTTAGTAGTTTACTACTAAACCAATAAATTAATAATTTCATGACTTAGATAGATCTTTTCAATTTGTTGCTTTAGAGAAGACAACCGTATGTTCGGCAAAACTTATTAGTAGGCCCGCGCTGTTTAATGCAAGTAAATCGTTAATATAAGTTGTAAATAACATAGGCCCCAAAACAGGTATGGTACGGGGTACCCCCGTACCATACCTTTCTCTCATTACTTACTTTTGTATTTATTTTTACATGTTATAGAAAGGAAAACACCCCACCCAATGAACTATTTCCTTCCCTATCGCCATTAATGTTTTTGACTTAAGTTGATCCACACATGCCGCTTTATTTGATTTAGGTACATTTATAATGCGATTATCGCCATTCATATGCAGGTTCTAAAAAAATCTGGAAAAGATTTCCTTACCTGAAGAGTTTAAAATGCAACTATATACTCCTTCCTGACAAATTCTTTGTCTCTAAGAACATTTTCAGAAGTTATATTTTTTTATCTTATCACCAATTATACTAAAATCTGGTTTTATTGACATGTTTAACTTTTTTTTTTACATAACCGATTTAGAAGACAAACTGCATACCATTTTTTGCTCCATTTATCAGAGAATCCGTATCATAGATGACTTTTTATTATTTAACTTGGCATTTTTTTGCTCACGAATAATCTAACTTTGGTGTTTTGTAAAAAAAATCATAATTTATTTAATAGTAAAATTACGTCTATAGAATTTAGGTTGGTTACCTGCCAAAAATGCCGTATTAATTCACGATACGTAAAATCAAATAAGGTTGTTGTATTATTTTAAGATTTAGCAATGTAAAGAGGCAGCTAAGTATACTGAATCTTGAATATGTCCTTTATTTGTTATTTAAATGTAACTGTTAAAAGTTGATAAGTGGCACGTAATCTCTGTATTCAGCATTTGGTTATTTGCGTACAATTGAAACTTTTGTGTGAAGAAACGTAATAAAAATTGTTACATACCATTAATTTTTAGTTTTCGTTATAATCAATACTATTAGGTATAAGAGTAAGAAAATTATTAGATCTCTTAAGAAGTAAGTCTTTGATGTAATGAAACCTTCTTAGACAATGAAATTTGAAAGCAGCCAATATGTTTTTGTTAAAAACTTATAGAAGGAGATGGATAATGAAGACGTAACATACAATTTAATGGAACAAACAAAGCGCATTTGTTGTATTGAGATATATGAATGGATTCCACGTTGCTTTCTTCAAAATGTGTGAACAAATCAGATACAAAACGTCACCGTGTTGACGACAACTCAAAATAGCATCAAAACCAAATATGATATGAAAAAGTGCCAAAAGTGACTAGTTCATCATTTATTATTTCTTCAATAAAAAACAGAAAAACTTATTTCCTATTTTTATTACTAGAGGACTTCCAGCCAAGTATATGAACAATTTGTCCTACGTTTCGTCCGAGTTTTCGGACTTTTTCCAAGGTTAAAAGCTAAAAATAATTAAAAATAATGGTTTTACATGTCGTAAATTAGATTAGTGACAGGATGCATATCTAAAAAAGTGTTTTCTTACCTAATATAAATTTCCTATTTTAATTTCACTGTATGGGTGGGTTTTATTTTGTTTTTCATCATTTTTTTTATTTGATGGGTATGTGATGTACGTGTAGTTCGACGAGTTAGGCAGAGAATGGTCAGTATTTGGTGTGGTCGTTGATGTGTTTCTTTTTAAGAGTAGGTAATTATAACAGCTGAAGTATATTTATGGTCCGAGTGACAGAGTTATTGTAAACATTCACATGATATTGGATAGGAGTTGAGAAGAGGTTTTGCAGTTAGCACATATACAGGATGTTTAAAAAATTGTTACTATTGAATAAGATTGCGATATATGCTACTTAGATTTTCTATATCTGTTTGATAATTTACTGTTTTTTTTGTTGTTTTGTATTTCGGCCATTTCCAAAAACATGCGTTTTTTGGTATTTCTTTCTTTATGCAGTATGGTTATATCCGGAAAGTTAAAACTGTGTGAATTATTTATGGCGTGTTCTGTTAATGCTGTGCTACATGAATAATTAGGGGTTGTTATGGAATTTCTAATTGACAATTTATGTTGATTTATACGTTTATTTAAATATTGTTGGGTTTGTCCAATGTAACACCTATCGCAATCTGAGCAATCAATTTTATAAATAACATGGGTTTGATTTAATTTCTCTATTGGATCTTTTTAGTTTTGAATATAATTTATTTTTTATGCTATTATCATTTCTGTATGCTAATTGTATGTTATTATTTTTAGCTTTTTAACCTTGAAAAAGTCCGAAAACTCGGACGAAACGTAGGACAAATTGTTCATATACTTGGCTGGAAGTCCTCTAGTAATAAAAATAGGGAAATAAGTTTTTCTGTTTTTTATTGAAGAAATAATTTCTACCTTAACAGCCAACAACTTGTGTAAAATATCATCTTTCATCATTTATATTTGTGGAAAGACTGATTTTAGTTTTGAAAACCGAAAAAGGAACAAACTCCTATAACGTTGAAAATATGGTACATAGAGAATCATACTTTAACCACAACTAAAATATGTCACTGTATGCTACAAAAAAATATCTCATCAAATGGATGTAAATCTTGGAAAATGTGGCTGTGGATTGGGGTAAATATCGATCTCTTCAGTAACCATATGCTGATCACACGAAATTTTTCAGGAACAAAAAAGACACTATTCATGTACCGAGGATTTACAAAACTCTCTACTCGGGCTGTGATGTCGCTGTCAAATCATGGCACATGTGGTTGTTTCTATAGATTTTGGATAACGGCAAAATTAAATTTCCATGTTATTTTTTAGCTTAATAACGAAACGGGAGGCCTAAGGAAAGTAGTCTATACAGAGGTAACCAAAACAGCCCTCTTGTGCTTCTTGAGCTGGTATTAGTCCACCTGGTTAGCAAGAGCTTCAGTATCTTCCTGAGATACATAATTTCACTCTCATATCCAATGTAACTGCCGCTCCAATCGGCAAACAATCCTAAAACACAAAAAAGTAGTATGACTTCAACAGCAACAGATAATCCTATTAGAAGTAGGCATGCCTGTGAAAAGAAGAAGATCAAGACATACCAGCGTCAGAAGAAATGCCCAGTTAGTGGGGTACATGGCCAGAGCAGAGGAGTTCTGACAAATCATTGGCTTTTGTGGATGGGGGTGGCATAGCTTTACAATTTACGAGGCTTGAATCAGATTTACAGTGATAGTACAAAGTGCTTCCCAAAGTGTGTTTCATAGAATTATATTTAATAAAAACACATTTTATAAAAATATGCTAATCACCATTTTCAAAATAATAAGCTGGGTTGTCCATAAAATATAGGTATGAGTTCCACGATTTTTGGAAAATCGAATAAGAATTTCGTAAAGAAATATTAGGAACCACTGGTATGAGTAAATAACAACAATTTTGTTTATCCCACGTCATTCAAGACCATCTACAGTTCCAAGAATAAGAATGTTTATAAGTAACAATATACAAACAGTTACATTTTCTTTTGGTAAAAAAATTTGGGTTCACACACACACTGTTGACTATTTAGTATATTATAATAGTTTCATAAATCAAAGTTTGATCAGCACAGGAAGTGTATATTCTTAAATTTGGGCCAAGCTGCACTGGAATTCAAATAATAAATATATAACAGTTCATGACAAACTAGTGGAAATATTTCTGATTATGAGACACGTGTACATTTAGGCAGCGTGCACCACCATGATGAAAGAGTTTTACTGATTGAAATTTGAAACGATTTTAATAGGCCTAGTTTGAAGAAATAAATCTATACTTTAAATTTTAATAGAAAAGATTTATGAGAAGCAAAAAATCCGATATGAATGACCAGTGATTGCTTTAAATACGCTCTCAACAATTTCTGACCGAATGACCAACAACATCTGAGGAAAAAAAATAACCATGAGTTGGAAAATGTAAGTTTAAAAAAAATGTACCAGTTTTGGTATTTACTTTTTTTACGTATAAGAAGAAATAAGAAGAAAATTCACAATAGATCGATCCCACAATGATTGAATTGTATGGGACACTTTATCTGCAAAGAAATAAAAGGATTTTTAAAATGAGTCAGACTATTTTTTAGTATTTGTTTAAGGAAAACTTTAGTTTATCTGATCAGTCTAATGGTGTACATTAATATTACCATAAAGAATAATAAATTATAATATTAGAAGTTGCCAGAATATAATATCAAAAAATTTGCTGTATCTGAGTGAATGTTGAACAAGAGAGGGTGAAACGCTATTAGTTATTCTTTGTTTTATTAATAATATGATTATTATATTATAAAGCAGATAATATTAGCGAGAAAACATATATGGTTTATACGAATATATAAAAAAAACCAATGAATATAATACAAGACCTTAAAAGAATAATTTCTTTGCTAATTTATTGCTTTGATTTACTAGAGTTGGTATCTTCTGGAATTTTATATGAGTATCCGTTTGCATTATTGATAACAAACACATGTATCGTGTGTCCAAAGTTTCAAATATGTTAGGTACCATACGTTTACATCGAACTCAGACATGAAATAAGGCATGCAACCTTGAGCATACGGAAGTGCGCTGGTAATGCAGTGTCCACAACTTTAATTAGATATGTAAACTTATTTTCTTCGAGTGTAGAAAATTTACATACGAACAATCGGTCTTACATAAGCTTCGACAGATTATATGTATGGCGTGAGCTAATTTAAAACCTGCAAATACATTAATCACCTGGATAGTTAGATTTCTACGTAGGTGTTCGTGTTCATATGCAAATTGGGTAATTTTCGTGTTTTATTGTTGGTAATGGTGTTTATTTGAATTAGAAACGAATATATAGAATTCCTATTTGACATTGAGAGGCGTATTGGTACTGATTTGAAATATTAGATCAGCAATTTTAATATGTCAAAAGAAAATGAACAACTATGCCATTCCTACAAAAAATTTTATATTAGTAACATGGTATAACGAGCACTTAGCAAGTTAAAATTACTAAAGCAAACAGACGCATTACTTGCAAGAAATAGATGATCTTTGTTAAAAATTTTTTTTACTCTTCTTTTTATGATTTACATAGCATATCGTATCATATTTTTAAAAAACCAAGTTTGCAACATTACATAATATGGAAAAGTTCATAGAGAACCCACATTAGCTTTGCCACGTTATGTATTGAAATCAGCGATTAATAAGTACTGAAATTTTGAATGAAATGTTCAAATCAATTTCAAAATTCATACAAAAATTACTTCGTCTATAAATTTAAATTATATTAGTTAACATTCTGTATCAATACATAATACGCTTTTATTCTTCAGAAACACTCTCAATGTTATAATTAGTGATTCTGGCAGTAGTAGCTTTAACCTTGAAAAAAATTCCAGGCCATGCGCGGCGTCTAATCGCGTATATTATAGGTATTCGAAAATAATTAATTACATTAAAATAATTATTAGCATGTCTAGTGATGTGAGCTTGGATATACGACACGGTCATAATGAAAATGACCATCATGTCTTTTTCATTATGACGACAGAATGCCAAAATTGTCACTTGTGTTAAATATTAATATGTCGTCACTAAAATGGTTACGTTTTCCCTATTGTTAATTTTTTTAATTGACAATTTAGAATGTTTTGTTTATTTGATTAGGTAGCTCATACAGGGATTATTTATTAAGGGCAGTTCCATATACAAACTTCAGCTCAGTTGTATTTTAAGCTGCGTTTTCACCAGATATCCAACTTAAATCTATAAATCACTGTTAACATTTTTCTGTATTAGTAATATCGAAAAACGAACATATTTAATATATAAACATATAGGTAATCAATACTGATTCGTATTTTTTCATTAATAGAAATACGCTTATTTAATTTCATAAAAATAAATGACACCAAATAAACTGTTCGTATTTCTTAATAATAAAGAAAATACGCATCAGTATTGTACCTTATATATTAAATCCATATGATATTTAAGATGAATCATGTCGTGTTCTCATTTTTCATTTTCATCAATAGAAAAATTTTAATAGTGATTCAAAGCTTTCTGTTGCCTATCCTGGCGGCTAGGGCGTGCTAACGCCGCCTTAAGCAGTAATAACTCCTTAAAATTTATACTTCAGAAAATTAGTTATTTTAATTTCATTCTAAAAGACCAAGACACTGATATTGTTTTATTAATAATAGTTTTTGCACAATTTTGAGCTAGTAATAATTAAGGCTGGCCGAAATGTGCGCGGGACATAGGAATAAGATTCTTAATAAGCGTAATAAAAGAAATTAACACGATAATATACCATGACACATAACAATGGACTAAAATGACCACAATAGAGTCTCGCGGCTCAGCGCACGAATTGCCATCTTTAGTAACAATATTTTGTTAGGTTTTATTGCTGTATTATAACCAACATTTTACATCACTAAGTATATCATCGATTTCGAAACAAAAAAAACATATTTAGTTATGTGGTAAAATATTTTAACGTAAAATGCAGATATATAGTAGAATAAGGTAAAAATTATCAAAGTAGGCGGATCCTCTTAAAATGCATACGAGTATCACTTGTTAATCTGAGTATCTTTCCTTACTGTTGTTTTTTACAGAAAATGTACTTGACCTAACAAGAGAGTAGTTTTTGCTTAACTGCCATGGCCTACGTAGTTAAAAATAAAACAAACGTACACCAAAAATTTCTTTTCAGATAACCAGGGATGCACCCTCAAATTGCAAAAAAAATTCTAAAACTTGTGGTCCATTTCACCTATTGCGAACTCAATCGGAGGACACACTGTATACGTATATTTTTTTTGATATATCTTTTTTACGATTCACTATTTATTTTAATGTTTTGTGTTTTTATTCTTTGTTATAATATAGGGTTTTTTAATATTCAGTTATTGTTCTGTTTTGTGTAGTAATTATTGTTGTATATTTTTTTTATAACCTTAACTGTTTTAAAAAATAACAGTGTTTTTGTTTCGTTTTATTTATTTTAGTTGTTTTTTTTTAATTTATGGCAATTTTTAGTTATTCTATATATTTTCATGAGGTAATAATTATTTTAAACAATGATTACCTTGATGTAATACATATATTTATATTGTGTTGTGTTTATAGTGATTCGCCTTTCTCTTATTTGTTCATCTACTTCCTATATGCGCCGCCTCTGGCAGAACAAGTTAGTTCGCGGCAGCTGGTAAGCGGGTCTATTTACGACCTGTCTGCCAATCAGAACTAGCGAATGACCGCCGTTTAATACCCTACCACAATTTTAGGATGTTGGGAATGCGGCTCACTAATAAACTGTGAATTAAATACTGATTTTACAATACAAACTGACTACACTGAATAGTGTACGAATTTGCTCATTCATAAATTTTTTTCTCAAGGTAAAAGAGCTCCTACTGCCGTTAATTTTAGTTATAATATATTTTTTTTATTATTCATAATGATTAACTGGTAGCCCACTTACATATTCTTGAGACACTCTGTATAAACTATACGTTGCTTTTAACACAAAGTATCTTATAGTGCAATGATCTGAATATTTAGATATTGCAACACGGAGGTCTTTAGTTGCACGACTGAGTACGTTTCACACATTAAAAATACCAGATAAATATTTGCTTTGAACGAATGTTTGAACTGCAAATCCACATCTACAGGTGTGGCCAAATAGCAATTTTTATGCAATACAGATTCCTATTACTAATTTCGATGCTATATATCATGTTAATATGCATATATATAGTCTGTCAGCATTTTTTGGCAATTGTAATCTGAGTGTAAAGAAGCAGTAATAAATATGTCTGCATTATGATGGGTGGTCAATTTGATGTGGTTATTTAAATGTTCTACACGAAGTGTTCCGTTATAATATTATTATTGTTCGCTAAAATTAGACAATTTAATGTCGCGTGTGTGCATGAGAGTATTTTTATTAGTCATGCAAGGGTTTTTGACATGTATAAAAAAATATGCCATAATACAAATCAGTCACCTCCAATTCGTTACATTATTCTACAATGATACAATAATTTCCTTGATCACCTACAATGTATGCTACTTAAATTTTCCACTCACAACCTTGCACTACATTTTTCTGTGCCCAAAGTTATATTGCTACAACTTCTGTCAAACTTCTGTTAATATATTCAGTCGGAATTTTTGACGGACTAAACAATTTTGTAGAAAAAACTAAGTACACATTAAGAAAGCCCAGATCATTGGCGTAGCCAAAATTTAACTGGGTATTTTCTGCGATGAAATGACATCAAATTACACTGACTGGCATTAACAGGAAATTTTATGTTGGAACACCAACACTTAAGTCTAACCAGATTTCTTAATTCTCAGTCCTGAAGAAAAGCAATTTTATAGTATGATTTCATATCATCTGCATAGAGGGGATTATTGTCATTGGCAACATCATTAATGAATATTATGAAATAGTGGGGTCCTCAGATTGAACCTTGGAGAATATCTGAAGTTCTAGGAAAGAAGTTGGATCTAAAACCCAGATTTAAAATTAAGTAAAACCGATCGGACTCGTTATATATTTCCACAACAACATGATAATCATGTTCTTCACCAACCACAATATATTTTACTTAAATTTCGCAAACACGTTTTTCTGTATCCAGACATATGTTGTTGTAACTTCTGTCACTTTGTCGCATATTTTCTTTCATGTGTTCAGTACTTCCATAAGAATTTGTGACAATATCTAACCAATATTTTTTTCCTTGTCATTATTACCTTCATATTTCTTGCTCCATTTACTTTGCTTTCTTGGCCATATATATATACCCTTGAAACTAGTATTTTCATTCCTAGACCATCAGATGATTAAACAGTCGTTTCAGTTAACATCAAATCATTATTTTGGTCTTCTAAGAAAACTCTTTTTTTCATTGTTAACAATTTCTCAAAACTCACTTTTTACATCTTCACAGAGTGTTGGTAGATAACTTACAATACAGTGACTAACTCTTTTATTTAAAAAATTCTTTATGCCGGATTCAAAATTCTCGCTGGCGAAATAATTTTTTTGACTTCTGCATGATTCGTCTTAATTTTAAATTATAAAGGGAGCTTATTAGGGCATATAGTTTGTATTACCTCAAAGGTTTAGTGGACCAGATTATTTGAATTTAGCAAGTTGAATTTGCGACATTTTGGCGAACATCCCATTTTTTTTTGCATTTTGACCCAAAAACACAAAAAATTGCTTCAGTTCTTAAATTACTACTTTCAGACGTATGTTTTTAGGTATTAAAAGTTTGACTATACTATGATATGTGTTTCCAAATGATTACATATTTTCAGGATAAAAACATTATTTTCTAATTTAAGAAAAAGCGTATATATGTTATAATAATATGGAAAACAGCGATACAATTAAGTGGGATTCCTGCAAAATAAAAATTATTAAAATAACAGAACTTACCTTACCTTTTGCTATCGTCAATAATATTAGCTTTCTATCTGATAAGGTAGCATTGAAAATGTTAGGGGGTTAGATAAAATTCCAAGGTTAAAAATATGTTGTAAGTTTTTATGCAATATCATAAGAGCTGATATATATTTGTTCGCAATCTGATTTTTTTAAACAAAATCAAGACCAAAACCTCCAAAATAAATAAATATTTTTGAATCATGGATATATTTTGATTTTTATTACGCAAATGTTTAATAAAATTTTATCAGTTACCTTACGTAACAATATTAAGTCATTTGGTAGGTATTTATTTTTGTAGATTTAATTTAATGTAATAGAACTAGTTATAATTTTATTTACATATCCTAAACACTGAAAGCGGTAAGTAGATAAACTATAACAGTTCTAGGACAAAATCCAAAGCATTTTCTTATGAAGGGTTATTTTGCAGAATTTTGATTCGGGGCAATGAGAATTGTAGGTACCCAATTATTACCAAACTGACGACCAAAATTAATACACCACTTAAAGGTTACGATGATTTTGAAATTGATTAGGTTAAATCTTCAGGAATGTAAAGCCATGCTGCTATTAAGTGAAAATTAATTTGTATTCTTTAAATACAGATCGTAACAATAAAGCTATGCTTATTACCAAAAATTCACACACCATGTGGCAATCACCTGCAGCAATATTAAAATTACTTTAAATCCAACTGTCTTCCAGCACTGAGTTGGAGATCCCATGCGAGAATACTCGTTCACTGCGTGGGAGAGTCTGCCCCCTGTGCTCAAGACGACTATATTTGTCGAATATTTTTTCACCCGCAGGAGTAAATAAATGAGTGGTTAAACCGATACTGAACTTTTACTTGTAATACAAAATTATTATGGACAACAAAAATACAGGCTACTTTGGGTAACTCCTTGGAACTTTATACTTCTGGGTCTGAACTAATTGAATCACTTTGTTAGCTCACTAACTCACCACTTTCTAATTCTAAAAAAAATCTTCTAATTCCTTAGTTGAAGTGTATTTAAAGGTCATTTTGTGTACAAATAAGCAACAGATACAACTACCTGTTGCAAATGGGTGCCACACATACACAGTCAAGTCGGTAACTGCTATTAATACACTGAACTGATTCTGCGGTTGGTTCTTTGTGAAACATTAAATATTTTAAATATATGAAGGAAATTTGCTTTTTAATGTTTCAAAAATATTGTATTAGAAGTTCTATACGTATATCGGCTTTTTAAGCCTTTGTCAAGTGTTATCAGAATACTAGACAGTAAAATTTGTGTTCATTGCTTATATAACCACATCTGGTACCGACTATAAAACTATTGTAAAATATGCTTTTACATTAAATTTTAAATTATTTTATCTAAAATATGGTGACCGATAAAAATTTGTTGTTCATTCATAAAATTTCTATTATTCTTAACAGCCTTACTTATTTCTAATTGTTCTAATAGATCAAGTTTCTTTCCTTTCTTTTCCGAATGGAGTAATTTGACATTACTTAAATCTATAAAATGACTGTTTTCTATGCAATGTGTTGACATGCCCGTGCTATATACATTGTATACAATAGATTTCTTGTGTTCCTTAAATCGGTTTTTTACATTTCGTCCAGTTTGTCCAATGTATATAGTATCACAGTCACTACATTTTAACTTATTTAAAACTGTTATTAAGCTGATGGACGCCATTGCGCCTTTGTACGCGGTTTATTTGAAAATTTAGTTCCCAAATAGGGTATGATCGTGTCCGTAATATCAATGCATTTAAAGAAATGCAGGCAAGTGAATATACTTGAAATTTTACTCCACGATAACATTTACTATATCGTTAGCAACCAAATATCGGTGTACCAACATAGTTTTATGAAAGGACGTTCTACCACCTCTAATCCGTTATGCATAACCCAGTTTATTTCTGAAGCTATTGATCAACGCAGGCAACTTGACGTAATATATACAGATCTCTCGAAAGCATTCGACCGACTGGATCACTCCATACTGCTAAACAAAATGTCTGTTTTGGTTTCTCGCCGTCTCTGTTATTATTTTGTCATGCTTATCTTTCGGACAGAAGGCAATATGTTGCGTATAATGGTTTCCAGTCTGTCGAATATATTGCTATATCCGGAGTCCCACGGGGGTCAATTCTCGGTCCCCTGTTGTTCAACATATTCATTAACGATATTGTGAATGTTATTGATGTGTCCTGTTTACTTTACGTTGATGATGTCAACATTTTTAAGGTAATTTCTTGTTTGGAGGACTGCGTTTTTCTGCAAAACAGCCTTTCAAACTTATTTAATTGGTGCGTTGAAAACAAACCTGAATGTGTCTAAATGTAACGTTATGACCTACACAACTAAATCCGAGGCTGTTATGTTTAATTACAGTATTGACAACGCAGTCCTTCAACGATCTTCTACTCTTGCTGACCTTGGCGTAATATTCGATGGCGAACTTTCACTTATACCTCACATAAATAATTTAGTGACACAATCTCTTAAGACTCTTGGGTTCCTAATTAGAACTAGCAGAGACTTCTCGAATATCAGTACATTTAAAACTTTATACTTTGCTTTTGTTAGGTCTAAACTTGAATATGTGTCTCTTATTTGGAACCCTCACTACAGAAATCACGTAGACTCTTTGGAGAAAGTGCAAAGACGATTCTTAAAACTATTATGGCTTAAGTCTGAGGGAGCATAGCCGTCTATCGGTGTTCCCCAACAAGAGTTGTTGACTAAGTTTTCCATGACATCTCTTGAAAACAGACGCGAATATTTTTCTCAAGTATTTCTATATAAAATCTTACACAATCAAATTGACTGCCAAGAATTATTAGGGAAATTAAATTTTTATGTGCCTAGTGTGAATTTTCGGAGAACACAAACTTTTTACCTCTCATTCTCGCACTCGAATATTCTTAGATTCTCTCGTCTATTTACTATGTGCAACAATTACAACAACAACTGTGGGCAGTTTGATATTTTTCATTGCACCCTTAATTTTATTAAAAAATATTATAATAACTAAGTCTTTGTTTCTCTTTTTTCTTTTTCCGTCTTAAACTGTCTGAAATTATTTTATTTTTATTTTTATACAATGTTTTATTGTTATTTTTATACAATGTTTTTTTTTAAATGTCTTTTCTATATACTTATACTGTATTGTATTTTTTGTTTTGTGTATTTTCTTGCTCTAGAAATGGGTTTACCTGTTGAGCAGTGTATGCAAACAAATAAATAAATAAATAAATAAATAAATAAAAATACTCATCTAGAGCATTAGTGGCCCACAACATTTTCGCGAGTATACTCGTAAAGAGCACTTAAAGGGTTTTAATAGGCATCTCCTATAACCTAAGGCTAATGAATTTCATAGTATAGGTGCAATGATATAATCCAATAAGATGATTATGTGTTGATTAGCTTTTATTTAAACAAAAAGTCTTGAAATAATACATTTTGAACCTTCTTTTTCTATAAATTCGAAATAGGAATTTATCTATTATCTAGTACTACTTACTAAATGTGTATTTTGTTTAAAATAAAGTATTTGTTTTTGTCTTATTTATAAAAATTTAAAATCTCTTTTATTCTGACCAATTAATACAACTGGTTTAAAAATTGTCTGTTTGTGGGAAGTCTATTATACACAAAAAAGTTTGAGAAACCCTTTCGGCGATATATTTCTGTTGTAGACACTTAATATTCTATTCACGAAATGTATTCATGAAACTAAAAGTTTTTTTTAAAAAAAAAAGTCGGTTTGTTGTCAAAGTATATAATATTTCATACTTTTCTCCCCAGATTATTAAATTAAGTTTACATTTCTAGAGAAAAAAGAACAATGATATACAGCACATTTTACTAACAAGAAGTTGTTCTGACAAAAAATAAAGATAAATATGCTGACGGTGGCCTCTTATGTTTCCTATCTATTATGGAAAATTTATGTTAACTCTGAACTTTAGGATACTGTATTCGATCTTTTAGAAAAAAAATTCTAGCGTGTTACTGCTGCTTTTATGTCTGATATTCAAAAGTCTCAATGAATGAAAAAATTACGTCTCAAGCGGCTTAGAATATTTTCAGATAGAAAATAGAATTTTTTACATGTTTACTGAAACCAGAATAATGAAAACATATATTTAAAATAAATAGATAACTTTGATTTGAAACTTAAATTTTTCAGAAAAATATTGTGTCATGAAACAAATTCAAATATAATATAATTTACCAAGAACGCCTAATTTCAAATTATTGATACAGAAATCCATACTATCAGTGGCTAATATACGAAAAAATAAAACTACAAGGTCGAATTTTTTTTTGTTAATGAGTGTCAAATTCATGGATATTTTTGTTAGTGGTACCAATTTATAGAAATTATTTCATTGTTCCGAAATTTTTACTCTGGATACCAAACTGTCATGGGAGCCACAGATCTACGTCATAAAAAAAATCGAGTGCAACTTTCTGACAATTGTACCGAACAGTAGGTAGGAACTGGGGCCTCAACCCACAGATCCTATATTGGATCTGGCTCTACACGTCGGTAATCAGAACAAGGCACTAGTACGAATCTGTGGTCTAGTAGCCGAGAGTGGTCAGAGCGATTACGCCCCGACAGCTGGCATATGTCCAGAGAAGAGCTTGTCTAGGGATCACTGGCGCAATAAGGACGATACCAACAGTTGCTCTGGAGATTTTAATAGGCTATGGTGGCCTATTTGGGAATGCGGGATTTTGAGAGCTGGCAATGTTCAGGTAGGGTTGAAGGTCATGCAGCGATCGCCGTACTGGCGGAGAGGGAAATCCCCATCTCTACCCTAAAAGTGAGAGAAGCGAATGACCAGCTTAGATTGGAAATGAAATGTACTCTCACTCTTCCCAGTAGGGAAGAGTGGTGAGAAGGGAGAATAGCTTCGCTCTAAAATCGCACACCAAACTCTCCCGGACACATATTCGTAAAGAGCGCACGTTATAGCGACTTCGGATTGCACGATTCGATTATATATCAAACGCGCTTAATATCAACGTTTCTAGCTACCACGGACGCTCGATGCAATCATGAAATAATATATCCATTGAAAATGTAACTAATTTCAAAAATGTGCTTTTTTTGTAATATTCAATGTTATGAAGGACATTCTAGGGCAAGGAAAATTATAAATTTCATGATTGCATCGAGCGTCCGTGGTAGCTAAAAACGTTGATATTACGTGCGCTCGATACATACCCGAATCGTGCAATCCGAAGTCGCTATAACATGCGCTCGTTACTATTATGCCTCCCGGGCAGAGGTTTACTCCATACTGGCAGCAGCAGGTAAGAATGAGGTAAAGGAGACTGTGGAACAGATGGTATATATGTGCTCTGACAGCCAGTCTGCTCTAAAAGCAATGTGCTCCCCCAAGATGCGATCAAAGCTCATTCAAGAATGAGAGGATGACCTAGAAAATCTTGTCGGGCACAAACAAGTAAGACTGGTGTGAGTCCCGGGACGTACTAGGATTCAAGGCAACGAAACATGGGGCTGAAAAGGCCTGCCTCAAACCTGAGCCTATATTGGGTATCACAAGAGAGCAGGTCACGACAACCCTTAATGAATGGGCCCCACAAAACACTAAGGAAGTGTTCGAGGACCAATAAGGCCTATAGTCAAACTCGAGATGACGGGGCTGAACAAGTCAAGACAGGAATGCTTACTGGGCCGAAGATGAAAGGCCACTGCAGACTTACGAGACATCTATCACTGAGATGTGTTGATTACAAGCCTGCATGCCCAGGAGGCGGAAGTGATGAAGAAAGGACTTACCATTTTCTGGGGTGGTGTGAGACATTCGGGCTCCTTAGACATGGAGTCCTTCATACTGAGACGGTTTTAAGAGAGAAGTTGAACTCCCTCGCACTAAGTGATATCAGGTCGTCAATAGAAGATCGAAAGGATTCGACAATGAAGCAAGAGAAGTACATGACTCCTCAGCTGGTTATGG
Organism: Rhamnusium bicolor; assembly: GCA_029963845.1. Taxonomy (NCBI): domain Eukaryota; kingdom Metazoa; phylum Arthropoda; class Insecta; order Coleoptera; family Cerambycidae; genus Rhamnusium; species Rhamnusium bicolor. Next base: position 98,422 of record JANEYF010002171.1, read on the forward strand.
GTTGCTATAAAAAGGACCCGTATTCGGCCTTCTTGTCAGGCATCAGCCAATTACCTCAGAAGAGCAGAAGTAAAGTATTACGTGAAAATTACGCACAGCTATGCGTTATTTTCACGTCATAATTAAACTATACATTTAAATTTGATAAACTTCTATTTTTAAACTTAAGGTTAAAAACTTATCTTGATTTTAAATTAATGCCAACTAGTTTTGGAGCCTGATTTGTCGATTAATTTTAGCGAAATACTGAAAATAGTTGAAGGCCTACTGATAAACCTTGTGGTACCTCTGATGTATTATAAATTTCAAATAGGCATTAATATTAAAATCCAAATCATGACCTTAAATGTAGTTATGGCTGAATATTAGAGGGGCCTTATTACTTTGCCTTGTGTACCACCCATATCATTAAACGATTTATTATACTTTTCAAAAGCTCATTAATATTAAAATCCTAAGCATGTTTTTAGTAGCTGATCACAAAAAACCCTGCGCCGTATGTATGTATGATATTCAAATGCCAATGACTATAGCATGCAATATATTAAGTATAACTTTAACTGGGACCATCGACCCGCGATTGTAAATTTGTAAATGACATTGAACTGAATGAAGTGAAATTACTACTAGAACTTCGAAAGAAATATCTGTTTATTCTAGGGGTTACTTACTATCTAAGAAAATTATTGCATTTCGATGACGACGTTTGGCCGTGACAATTTTAAAGTGTAATTTTAACATGCGTCTCGAATGCGATTTTTCGGCGGTCAATAAACTATACTAAGTTGTAGGGGCAAGCGGGATCAAAACAGGCAATTCAATTTCAATGCATTTAATAAATATATGTCACGACTTTTCCGTTTTGGAATTTTAGAATAGATGATGTCGCTTCTTAAAACACATTGTAAATCAATCATTTTTTAATCGAAACAAGTCACATGTTAAAGTGATCTTTTCTAACAAAATGTTATTTTGTTGAACGCATTTAGTCCAGATTTAGTTTCAAAACGTCACATACAGCTATTCTTCAATTTGTGCGATTCTTTGTATTCTAAACATTTGTATTTTGTTGAATTAGGAACAGATTGGAGTCCTATATGTAATTTGAAAGACCTACCGGTTTTTAAAAAATGCATGGGAAAAAACAAGTTCTCATTTCAGAAAAAGTAACTGAAGCAAAAACTTAGGTAACCATTAATTGTCAAGTATTTTATAGCAACGAGGATTCGTCAAAAAGTCTTAAACTCTACTGAAAAGTGGCATCTCTAATAAATGTAATTTTGAGGATTATTTGTTAAAGTCTGTCCTCGGGTATGATTGGCGACTAGATAAACATTTTCTATAGTTCTAGTGACTGATGATAAATGGTTTTCAACAAATGGAAGTGCAGAGGGATCCCTCTGACGTGTAGAGCATGAATCTGCAGTTACAGATAACTAATATACAATTGATCGTTTTTGATATTTTTAAACTCAAATTAATTCACATTAATTAATTCAAATTAATAAACATGAAAAATTATTTTATTATTTCTATCTCATGAAGAAAACAGTTCCAGTTTTTTTTCATAGTGAAACATATCCAAACGATATACAACAAATCGATATACAGTGACTTTAGCATCCTACCATCCTGTGTAAAAGTTTCTTTGGATGGAAAACAAAAAAAAATTGAAAATATTTAAAAAATCGAATAGATGTTAAATATGTAAAGCATAAACTGTCAAAACCAAAAAGTCCTACTAACTCATGAAGGGATGTAAATATCGAAAAAATTAATGAAAAAAACACACCCCCAAATCCACTCTCGATTGATTGGTTCCTTGTTAAGGTCTACTCAGTACTTTTTTAAGAGCATTGCAGATGCATTCATATGGGAAGCTGTGTCAGTTACATAGAGTAGCACACGTCCTCTACTCTTCTCTACGTCGGCGTTACATATTTTTCTTAAACCGAAAAGCAACAAATACCGTTTTGGGGGTTAACTGCGGCAAGTGGATATTGCTGCAAGCGGTACCGCAGCCGTATAGCAAAATCGAGACATTGCCAGTGCCCGTGGCGGGATTCGAACCTACAGGACGATGGAGGGATTATCTAATCACATTTGCCGTCACGTGCCCTAGCTAATTACTCCACCAAACCGGTGCGGGCCTGGAATGTACTATTTATTCACGTACTTTAATAATGACAAACTCGATAGACATAGTTACCCAGATTAAATAACTAACTGTATCCCTACAATAACTACCTGTTCTTTTCCAAAAGAATGACAGATGGACTTGTTACTGTTTCAAATTGAGTTTCTCATGTACTATCTCGAATATAATTGCTACGTAGTTCTCAGTAGGGATGACGTCACGCTGAAGACTGAATTACATCTGAAGACGTTGGACGAACATTTTTAGAACATTGTGTTAAATTACATATATGCGTAATAATTAGAAATGACCGTTTATATACACAGACCATTGACAAAACAATTATTTCTGTTGTAGAATCTCTAAGATATAAAAAAATCAAAACACATTATCATACATCTGACAATTTGAAAAATATTCATTAAAAACGTCCCAGAGAAAATTGAAAAATTTAAATTAAAAATAAAAGTTTAACACCCTGTACCTTGATAATGGTGCAGTTTACCATAGAGTATCGTTTATACCCATATATTTTTTTTAAGTTATTAGTTAAAAAGAATCCTTTCGTTAATAAAAGAAATGTATTATTTGTATGGAACGAAAACTGTCAAAAAAAGCATTTGCTCTGATTTACCCCACATCACACACGTGCAAATAGGAAGCTGCAATTTGCAATTTATTTTAATGTTTGTTTCAACTTCAGCGCAGTTCATAGTATGTTACGATACTGTTTTACGTTTGGTGATAAATTTTGATGAGCAAATAAATTTCACAATAAATTGTTCCTGATTTCAAACCATCAACATTACCTCTGAATTTGAGATGATTTAATGTAAAGTTACATAGTCAAACACCATTACTGCACGACGCACGTATCTCCAACTAAGTTGGCATCATCTGAAGATGTTAGAGGTGACATTGATATCCTTACATGTTGTGCTCAATAGTTTTATACAGATTTTCAATGTCAATATAACACACGAAGTTAACTTTTATCAAAATCAATAATTAGAATGGCTCAGAATGCAAAAATTAATTGAAATTTCCGCTAAATCTTCTGAGGAGGGGAATATTCCAGCAATAACAAAAGCGATATTGACTCTTAGAGCGCACAATTCGACATGATGGAATATCCGTGACTGGCTTGTGATCAGTCATAAGTTAAGTTAAACATACATACTTACAAAGGGGCCATGTTTAATAGAGGATCAAAGATTCAAAAAAGTATAAACCCATTTTGGTTATCTTAGATCTAAGTACGGAATATTTTGATAGATTTCCTCAATCTATCGGTTCAGTTTCAAGCAAAACACGATTATTAAATCAACTCAAAGATGATATTTTCAAAATGCAAAATCGAATTTTTTTTCACAATCGCAATGTATTTTCGTAGAATTAAATCCTTCTAGACAATTAAATCGGAAACTACCTTCCATTTTAATACCTTACTGTTATAAATTGTACAAAATGGTCCAATAATAGTCATAGTTTCATGTATTGTACACCAATTCCCAAGCGGATATTCAATCTGATATTTCGATATGATGTTTACCAGCTCTATGCGCTATCAAAGAAGAAGAAGAAGAAAAGGACGAATAAGAAGAGAATCTCAGGAGGCATTCCTAAAAGATCAGATATGTTATTTTTGTTTATCTTTTTGCAATATCTTTTATTTACTAATATCTGCTTCTGTTATTTCCTCTTTTTTTCTTCTGTTTTATTTCTAAAAAAAATTAATTTTGTTTTTTATCTACTCTATATTTTTAAAAGTTAAGGTTTTTGCATGGGGCAATTTTTTATCAATATTTACAAAAATTATGCTAAGTGTTTTGTATTTACACGTGAAATTGCATAAAATTCTATTTTTAATGCGAAATCAGATAAATTAAAAATAAAAAAAATAACGAAAAGTAAATAAATTTGTAAAATTTTTCTTACACATTTTAATACCTCTAAATTATTACTCTATGTGATCAAATTTATAATTTTGTACCAGAAATTTTTAGCGAGTCCTCACAAATTACAAAAAGTGTTTTTTTTTCTTATACAAATTACTGAGTAACGATTATCCTGCGAATTCTTAATATACAGTCCAGGGTCAAGAAATAGCAGATTTTAAAAAAAAAAAAAATCGAAAATTTGTAAATTTTGCGTTTTCTGTCTTTCGATGTTAATATCTCGCAAACAGTACGAGATAAACTAAAACTTCAAGAGAATAATTTTGAAGCCTTGAAGCCCAGAAAAAATAATATATAATATACATAATAATATATATAAACGATATACTATTTGTGTTAAAAATAATGGAGGACATTTTGAAGGGTTCCTTTAATTATAAATGTTATTTGTTCGTTAAGATATTTGATATTACTTACTTGATTTGATGTTTTTTTGTTTGTTAAATTTAAATAAAATTTAATTTATTCTTATAAATTATTTAAATTATCATCAGTATTTTACTAAACATGAAGGTAAATAATATATTTTTGGAAAGAGAATTTGAATCTTTTTTCTAAATTGCAAAAATATACCCTTATAATGGATAACGCCTTCTAAAAAAAATATTGCTTAGTTTTTTCCCTTTTTTATTTGACTCAATTGTTTTTTGTTGAAATTTTCGAAATCCTTGAAAAAAAATACTACAAGCTACGTTAAATATTTTTGATTTACTTCCAAAGACAAACCAAAAATGGGGTGAGAACGTTGTAGGAATCACCCTGTACAAAAATTGCATCATGCTATTCCAGCAGAAGTACACCGGCATGACTGTCGTGACCATATTTTGCAGATACAATTGGGTACTAACTCGGCAGTAAAAGGAAAAGTTGATGAAACTTTTCGGGAAACGAAGCAATCACCTCCATCGCAGTACCTGAATAGGAACGGATTGAGCTTTTCAACGTGCATTTACAAGAAGAACATTTGTTGATACGTTGCAAGGAAAGTTCTCCAGAATATGCAATTTAATTGACTGGCTTGTTGGTGGTAACTCTGCAACAGCTGAAACTTTGCCATGGTGATAGAACCAATAGCAGAACTGGATACATGTACCTATTAATGTAAGAAATTGGAATTTAATACATATACCAAAATAACAAATATGTAAGCACTCTTGCGAAATATTGGCACTGAAATCCAAAAAAATGCAAAATTCGGTTCCAGTTTTCTGCACAATTCGGTTTTGGCATTCTGCGCATGGTATGGATACAGTTGATTTTTTTTATTCACATTTGAGCTTAAAAGAAATTTGCAAGGACCAAAAAGTTTATAAATGAATCAGTCTTTAGTGAAAAGTGTTCCTTCTAAAACTTTTTAATAGAGTTAAAAAATTCTGATTGAAGAATCATAAAGGGTAGTTTTATATCATCTCCTTAAGGTAATCAATATAATTTCTGTCGAAAAATCTATCTGCCAAATATCAGAACCTATATTTTCTGAATATGTGAAAATTATTATAACTTTAATAATAACGAAAAAGAAGTGGGGTGTTCGTCAATTAAATTATTTACCTTGTATATTAAAAAAATATGTATATATAAAAAACCGAAATGGATCATAAGAACAAAAAGCCGGTTATGATACGTAAATATAATTTTCAACGTTAGTTATAGCTAACAAATTTACATTCAATTGTTTATAAAATCCAACACAAGACATAACATTTTCTACAAAAATAAAAGCATGTAGCTATATATCAAAAATGAGCATATGTATAAAGGAAATTTATTATTTTATGATTTTTGAACATTTTGCCTTTATTATAGTAGAATACAATACATGCTAACACAGTCATGAAAAAAAAAACTAATAAAAGCCTTTAAGGCGTAAAGCGTCTGTAAGAGTTAATATGAAACATTTTTCTTTATAATGAAAAATATTTAGGTGGGTAAACAAGCTCTGTCTCATACGAAATATAATTTTAAATTAAATTGTCATGTTGATTTTATTTAAAATTCAATTTAAACGAAAGAAAAGGCGAAACATAACAAATATTCTATACATCAAGAAGCCCAATGTATATGAAACAATAAGTGTTTTAACAAATTAGAACTATATGCAGTGATGCCAAATCTATGAAATTTTTCCCTAGATTTAGGTACGTTTTTCAAATATGGAAATATGGACTCTTTTAAAATTTTAGGTATTTTTCTCTTTATATTGATCTACGGAAATCTAGGGTTTTTTAAAGCCCACCTAGGTATTTTCAGTGGAAAAAATTCCCTAGATCTGGCATCACTGACTACATGCATAATAAAAAGGAAGCAAAATATTTGCCAATACGCCTAGGAGAAGTGGAGATCACTTAAACTTAGATTAAAAACAAAAAAATCAAAAAAGGCGACGATGAAAAATGTAAAATTAGCAGTAAGGTCTAACTAATAGACAGATCTACAAGAATAATTTGGGGCTCAATAATAATACCTCAAAATTTTTAGACATATGGAAATTTTACATACATTTTCCTAATCTTTGAAAGGTGATATTAGCATTAACAAACCGTTCTTCACAAGAAAAGTTTTAACTTGAAATCCTTTGCGAACAAAATTCATAAAATTCAGCTGACAAATGTCAGACCCTTATCAGATTACCGTTGTCCAGAGAGCTTAATTAGATACCTATCCTACTGTTGTCAACCAAAAATTAAGATTTTACCAATCCTTTATGTTACTTTACTGAGTTAGACCAGTAAATATGTATTTTTCACTCAAAAAATTGACCAATAACAGTTAAATTTCTAGATTGTTGCGAAAAATAGTTATTTACGTAAAAAGAAAGGAAATGCTTCCTTACAGGGTGAGCTGGCAACTTCAAAGGCGAACGCTAGCGAGCCCTGAGAGCCAATAAGCCAAGTATAGGCATCTTCCGAGTATGTTGCTTACAATTTTGTTCTGAAATCGCTCAAGAATGTCAACTTTCTTGGCACAATTTTAGATCCCAAAATATGCTATTCTAGTATTTTAGTGCGTTGCTAAGCAACCATCATAAAGCTGTACGAGAAAGTAGCTTTTCCGACCTAAGCCGGGAAATTAACTCGCGTACAGTAATTGTCAAGGAAACGATTTCATAAGAAATTAGATTGTAACGAAAAAAATTTTATGCATTAATAAAAATTCCTTAATTTATAATAATACTGATTATGATTTCAGTAAAAATAGTATGTGTACTTCATAGTAAAAGCACATTCCCGGACTTTAGTGCTTGTTGGCCTGGGTTTAACGCCTCGGTTAATAATTTACATCGTCGCACAGTGGGGCGAAATACTCGGAAAGCTGGCCAAAACTCTTAAACTAATAAAACTGGTCGAAATCAAACTCGTCATTATGGCAAAAATAGTGAAAAATCTCTTTGATAAAATAGGGTTGTTTTTAGGGGATGGAAATTGAAAAAGTGTGAAATTCTGAAATTCGGATTCTTATAGAACTCGACCCGCGAATTAATAAAAAAAAATAGTGGAAAAGTTCCTTCGATGAAATAGGGTTGTTTTTAGGGGTGGAAATCGAAAGAACTTTGTAAAACTCTGAAAACTCGATTATAGAATTCGACCCAAAAATTAACGAAAAAGTAGTGAAGAAAATCTTTTTGATTAAATATGGTGGTTTTTTGGGGGATGGAAATAAAAAGAACTGAGCAAAAGTCGGAAACTTCTGATTCTTATAGAATTTGTGCCACGAATTAACGAAAAAAATAGTGAAAGAATCCCTTTGATGAGGGTGGTTTTTAAGACATCGAAATCGAAAGAACTGAGTAAAATTTCAAAACAGTAAAATTCTAAAACTTCGGATTCTTATAAAATGCAGAATACTTGTTAAATGTCTGAGGATTAAAAAAAATCTAGTTTATAAAATTTATAAATTTATATTTAGATATACCTATATGTCAATATTTATAAATAAAAAATTTTTGACAGGGATTCTGCAAACTATGAATAAATTTTAATCTGTAAATTATTCTTCAGAGTCACTACCAGTGTCTTCTCCAGAATCTTCTTTGATTGCTCTACTTATTCCAATTTCTACAGATAATAGCAAGGCAACAACTTCCTTGTCGAACGGTTTTGCTTTTCTCCTTGGGAGTGTTCGATGACTTGATATGTAAGGATCTGAGCACAATGAAAGTCGATTAAAAACATCTTCTGAGATCTTTTTGTGTAAGCATTTTCTTCAATATCCCTCACGATATATCCATATGTGTTTATTTAATGCTTCTTCAGCCTCTTCTGAAAGCTTCGCAATTGGCAGTACTGCAGATGCTATTACAGCAGGGCTGTGGATTCGAATCTTGTGTACAGTTGTTGGCATACTATACCAGGAATATTTTTCTGCAAATAATCTGGCTGTCGTCAAAGCATAGTTTTCAAACATTTGTATATTTATACTGTATCCACATGATACTGTTTGTAAAATTACTTTAAATCTTTTTATAACATCTATGTCTATTCCTGTAATGGTGGATGAAAGTTCAGAATTTTCAAAAAATCGGCGGGCTGTATTTCCATCATTATTACTACCAAAACCGGGTTTCGGTCGATCTGCTATGAGACCCAACTTAAATTTGAAATCATCTTAAATTTTTTTCTTCGATTCTGCAACTATTCTTTTATTATTCTCCCCACCAGCCTGCCACGATTTGATAGGCAGTTTGTATGCCACGTGTAATAAACATTCGAGCAAACGTATCCAGGCATGCAAAGTAGATAAACCGAAACGGAATGTCGAAGTATCTACCTTCTGTTTCAACATTAAATCTATGTTATTAAATGTCTTCGAGGTAGCACCACATATATAGCATTTTTTCGTAGAGGTTGTGGGAGGTTGCAGCATTGCAAACTTTACCATCTATCATTGTAAATACCAGAGTATGGGTAATAAAGATTTCCATTTCTTCGAGTTTAGCGGAAGTTGGAACAAGTTGATGAATTTGAATTTCTACATAGTATTTTTCTTGCAAAGTAATATCGGTCATTTCATGCACAAATCGGAGCCTAATGGGATGACAATAACGAGGAGTAGACTGTCTGGGGTTTTGCCATACTATAATTTTGCTGGATGAGTTAGATTCATCAGATAGAAGCTGAAGTGATACAAAAGAAGTAAGAGAGATGCTCGCATCTGAATCTTCTTCATCGTCAAATTTCTGTTTATATTGACTTTGTCCTGAACTTCCATCACACCCCCACAATAATACTAAGCTATTAAGTTGATTTTTTGAAAGTATTTGTAAAACTTCTTCCTCTACTTTCAAAATTCGCTTAACTGTGTGATCCAATAGAGTCTGCACCCCCTACAGAAGCGTTCTTTTTGTTATTGTAATAGCTTCACGTTCAGGATAACAGTGCTCTTTTGCTTCATGAATCTTTTTGTAAGATATTGTAATGAAATAAATAAATAATGCTTTCATGTATGGTAAACTTATTCATCGCTGCACTGATATATTAAGTATCTGCACACATCCACGAATTTATTCGCATTAGTATTCCAAAGGTGGTGGATTGTCCAAACATATAGCTAAGTTTAATTTACAAAGCCAGATGTCTTTAGAATATTTAATTTGATTTATTTATAGTAGTCACTGCAAAACAGAAGAGTAATAAATATTAATTATCTGCCGGTTATATGATACTAATATTAAGATAAAAGACAATGCTTATCGGACAATCACATCAACAAACACAGAGGAACATTCTGCATAATAATTTGTTAATTTAGCACATAAATTCGGGATGACTTGGATAGGCTGCATATAAAGAATTAGCTTGTAGATACATAAATAATTGTGTAGGTTTTTAATATTATAAACTATTTTAATTATATATTTCCTAACAAAGAAACTACTTTTGATTTATTATTACTATCATGTCATCTCCGACTAATTATTATTTTCTAGGCGCTATATCATTTGGTTGGCATTATACAATAGGCAGTTCGTGTTTAAAATTTCAAGTATTATTTTATGTATCACGAAAAACTGTAGTGATCACTGATCAGATTCTAAAAATATGTTTATTTGAAACCCTAGTGAAACAATGTTCTTTATATTCAGTATGCACAGATCTTATTCAACAAGTGCCAAAATTAAAAAAATAAAGAACCAATTTTCTTGAAATTACCTCTGATTAGAATCTGACAGTTCTTGTCAAATTCATTAAATCACTCGACTTTTAATTTTGTCTAATACTGTTGCTGTAATTGCTACCCAGCGGGTTAAATGCCCAGTTACAGAATAAGCTTACAAAGTGAGATACACAAATAGAGAGGAAAGTGTAACAGTAAGAGACAAATAACAAATACTTACAAACAATTATATAAAAATGGCGTAAATAATTATAAAACTACAAAATTAAGCAAAATGCACAAGTAAAAACTTATAGATAAATACTAATGTTAATATTAGTTATATTGTAAAACAATATATCAAGCTGTGATTAAGTGATTTTTAAATAAAGGAAAGCGCCCCTGTACCTTTTTTAATATTAAATTTACGTTACAGGCTCTTTGGAACTTTTTATATTGATTTATAATTAAATAGTGATACCGGCAGTAGTAGCTTTAACCTTGAAAGAATTCCAGGCCATGGGCGGCGTCTAATCGCATATATTATAGGTATTCAAAAATAATCAATTACATTAAAAAACCATTTGTATGTCTAGTGATGTGAACTTGGATATACGACACGGTCACGTCACGGTCATAATGAAAATGGCTTATCATGTTATTTTGCACTGTGATGACAGAATACCAAAATTGTCACTTGTGTCAAATATTAATATGACGCCGTCATCTTCATTATAACTGTTAAAATAAGCCGATTTCTGCTTTTGTCAAATTTATAAGAAGCAGATTAATTACTGAATTAAAATGGTTACTTTTCCCAATTGCTGATTTTTTTAGTTAAAAATTTAAAATGCTTTGTTTATTTGATTATGTAGCTCATATAGGGATTATTTATTAAGAGCAGTGCCATATACAAACTTCAGTTCAGTTGTATTTTAAAGGTGCATTTTCACCAGATATCCAACTTAAATTTATAAATCACTATTAAAATTTTTCTGTCAGTAATATTCAGAAAAGGGAGACATATGATTGATCGTAAATATCATACAGATTTAGAAATACGATTATTTAGTTTCATAACACCAAATAAAATGTTCATATTTCTTATATTATTAATAAAGAAAATAGGCATCAGTATTACCTGTAATTTTATATATTAAATCCTCATATGGTATTTAAGATGAATCATGTCGTATTCTCATTTTTCGTTCTCTTTGATAGAAAAATTTTAATAGCGATTTAAAGTTTTCCGTTGGTTATCCTTGCGACGAAAGCGTGTCAATGCCGCCTTAAGAAGTAATAACTCCTTAGAATTTATACTTCAAAAAATTTTTATTTTAATTTCATTTTTAAAGATCAAGATATTGATATTGTTTTATTTATAATAGTTTTTACACAATTTTGAGTTAGTAATATAATAATATTTTGTTTCTTTATTTCTGTATAATAACCGTTATTTTACATCACTAAGTATGTCGATTTCGAAAAAAAAAAACTAATTTAGTTATTTAAGTAAATTATTTTAACGTAAAATGAGGTTATAGTTGAAAAAAGTCAAAGTCAAAGTAGTAGGATCTTCTTAAAATGTTGCATACAAGTATAGTAGTAGCTACTTATTTTACTAGGCAAGTAGGCCACAATGGGTCCTTTTTACCTAGGGACCTACAGTTTAGCGTGGACTCCGAACCACAGTCCTCGACTGTCAACTACCCCACCGCCTGGGCCTGCCTGCCTGCACCGCTAGTAGAGTGGCAAACCTCCTGGGTAGGTCTCTTCGACCCTCCACCCGGGGCTTGCCTCTCAGCCTGCATCAGGCTAGCGGCCTTCCCGGGATTGTCTGTTGACAGCCTACCGACTGTTAGACGAGCTATCGTTCATCCATCCAATTGCCGGACTCGATCAGTGCTGTTTAACTTCACTGATCGAATATCGGAAATTAAACGGATGTCCATACCTCATCCCCTGCATACAAATATAACTTATTAATCTAAATATCTTTCCTCACTGACATTTAGCTGCCTTTGCAGAAAATGCACTTTATATAACAAGAAAGTAGTAGTTTTTGCTTAACTACAATGGCCTACGTGATTAAAAATAAAACAAAAATATACCAAAAATTTCTTTTCAGATAATCAAATTGCAAAAAAAAAATCTAAAATCTTAGGTACCTATTGCGAACTCAGTCACACACTTTATATGTATATTTTTTTGTTCTGATGTAATATTTTTTTACTAGCTTCACCATTTATTTTTATGTTTTCTCTTTTCATTCATTGTTGTGATATCGGTTATTTTAATATTCAGTTATAGTTCTGTTTTGTCTAGTAATTATTGTTATATAATTTTTTACCTGTTTTAAAAACCAAATGTTTTTGTTGTTTTATTTAGTTATTTTTTATGACAACTTTTATATATTTTCATGAGGAAATAATTATTTTAATCAATGTTACTGTGATATGATATATATATATTTGTATTTTAAGTGATTCGCCTTTATCTTATTTATTTACCTGCTTCCTATATGCGACGCCTCTGGCAGAACAAGTTAGATGGCGGCAACTTGTAAGCTGGTCTGTTTACAATCTGTCTGCCAATCAGAACTAGCGAATGGCCGTCGTTTAATACTCTACTACAATTTTAATATGTTGGGCCTGATGCTCAGTAGTACAGAGTGAAGTAAACACTGATTTTACAATACAAACTGACTGCGGCTACACTGAATAGTGTACGGATTTGCCCATTCATAAATACGTTTTCAAGGTAAAAGCTACTACTGCCCTTAACTTTATTTATAAACTATCTAAAGTCTGTACCAGATTAGAATGCGGTGTTGTCGTTGGTAAAGATAGGGAACGTTTGTCCTTGCCTCTGATTGGTAAATTTGCAAGCCAAGTTCACGCAGGGTAAAATTAATAAATCAGACAGATTTTTTGCCAGCTCTGGTTCTACTCAGTAAATATGTACAGCAATTATTTAAAATAATAATTGATTAGGGAATTAGACTGTTATACTCTGTTTAGTAGAGAAAGAGCCTAATACATATATTAAACATTACGTAATATTAGTACTATTATTAATTATTTAGAAGTAATTGTAAGAAAAATATTTGTTTGTTTAAAGAAAATTGATGTTTCGTAGAAAAAAAGTTCACACGAAAAGTATTTTCCTTTATATACCGGGTGGCTATTAAAAATCAAATACTATTTGAAACTCCATAACTCCGGAGTACATTGCAATAACAATTTGAAATTTTTACTTCTTACAGACAAAACTTTGATATGCATTTATAGCAAACCTCAAATATTTATTTAGATAAATAAGGGAATAACGATTTTTTAGTTTCAATTAAAAAAAAATATTATACGTAATCTCAAAATTGTAATGTCAACCTTTTGACTGTAAGTGAAAAAAATTTCAAATCGATATATCGAATGTACTCCGGAGTTATGGAGCTTCAAATAGGATTCCTTTTTTATAGACACGAAGTATGTATTTTTTTTTTAATTTCAGGATAGTTTTTATTTATGCGACATCATATTTATCAGCTTAATACAAATTACTCGAAGAGACTTTCCTTGTCTCTAATTTCTACATTTCCCATTCTGAATAATTTCAATGTAAAATTGTACAAAGGTTTCATGAAAATATCTGTATTTTACTTCGTTTGCTGCTACACAGACGCCAAACAATAGCATGAAAATAAATATGACAAAGTATCATTCTTTTATATTAACCCCTCTCAGAAACCTCGTCGAAGTTACAAGAAGGACCATCAATAAATACTTAAGAGCCACGTGTGTGTAAAATCTCTACAAACACACGATCTGCTAATATGTCATACTGGGGATCGATGACCGCTGGCATCGTCAAGCGAGTCCGTGGTTCCTGCAGGTGAAGCCTTTTGCATTTTGACAAGGTTCGGTGTCACCAAAAGATAAGTAAAGAATAGTTAGTCTACTAAAGTGTGAAATTAATGCATTATGTGCGAGGAAATAAAGCGCTTAATGTATAGTACAGGGTGGGAAAAATCACCTGATAAATGACTGAAACTTTGTAAAGACTGCCTATATCAAAAATTGATTGAATAATTAGAGCGCATATTTTGTATATAATAATAATAATAATAATAATAATAATAAATAGTCTTTATTAGAAAAAGTGCATAATTAATATAATTTTTCTTAAAGCGAAGTCTAAGCCAAGGCTATTCATCTTAACCTTATACCTAAAATAACATACTAAACAATTAAATAAAAAAATTATAACAAATTTATATAAATAAATGACATATCTCAATTAAAAATAAAAGAGAAATGTCGGACGATGATGTGATAAATTAATTTATAATAAATAGATAACAATAGAATCAAAATAAGACAATGCGAGTAAATAAATACATTTAAGGAAATAAAATCAGAAAAATCCGCTGTAAAGAAAAAAAAAGATTCTGTTTTGTTCCGAAATTTCTTTGGTAAGTGTTTTAACTGTTCATCAATGCCGTGATACCCTATGTATGGCCAGTTAGAAAATTAATACGAGTGATGGCTACGATCTAGGATGGAATGAGATTGAATAAGATACACCCAGCAAACGTAATGACAGGCTCAGTATGTGCTCCACCAATTACCTAAAATACATTTCCATTGTTAAGTCCATTTCGCTTGTTCAATCGGTCTTTGTTCACATTTGGCCACATTAGCTATTTTACACACGGTATAAAGTCACAGAGTTATATGAAAATGAGCGTCGAAACTTGGAAGAGTGATATTTAGGTAAGGTTAATTTATTTGCAAACCTTAAATTTGAGTTATGAATGTTACATCTAAAAATAAATTTTTCATGGAGGTAAGAAAGTGAGGAAATTACAAGTATTTATGCTTAAAAATTGATGTACCTATTATATTTCTAAAGATTTTCTATATTAAGCCAATTATGTTTATTTCTTTTATAAGAAATATGGTCAGATTTTCCAAGTCTGAAAATAAATCTGCACCAGCTATTCTGTATTTTTTTTTTGTAAACGGTGTTGAATTAATTTATCTACAAGGAAAAATACGATGTTGCAATAATTTAATATAGGAAGAACAAGAGTTTCGCAAAGTTTTTTCCTAAATTTGTAGTTCAGAATGGAAATAGTAGTATACAACAGTTTTAATAGAGGTGTTTCAAAACCTTATGAGCTTCGACCTTCATATGCACAGAGGCATAACTCCGGCCGTCAGCTCAGTTACACCACTTCCTAAAAACATCCCGAGCTTCCATTGTATACAGATGGTAGATAGCTGAGTAAATGTATTCAAAATATACTTATAGCTCGGAATAAGCTCCGCCGTTTGCACATTTCACGGCTCACAATTTTTGAAATACCTATACAACATATGATTTTCTTATCAAAATGGAAACATGCTGTTTAAAGCGTATATCATTGTCAAATTTAAACCAAGATTTTTGTTTGTTTCAGAACAGGGAGGGTTTATCCTTCCAAGTTAAGCTAATATTAGAACACACAGTATCCTGTAATTTATTATTAGCAAAACATAAAGCGACACACTTATTTGGATTAAGCTTTAAATTATTTCTCAATAAATATTTTGATAATGACTCTAAGTCTGTATTAATTCTGTCACAAGCAAGATTCTTAGGATCATGGTTAATGAATATAGCAACTGTGTATCATCTGTATATGATTGGATGTGTGTAATTTACGCGTTAAATAAGTCGACAGTATAAATTAAGAATAAAATTGTTCCCAGAACTGACCCCTGAGGCACTCCTGACGTAATGAGACGAATGTCGGATACCGTATCATTTAAAGTTGCCATTTGCTGACGGCAACTTAAATATGACCTAAAGAAATTTATAAAATTTATGTCAAAACCGTAATAAACTAATTTCTCACATAATAAGGAGTGGTCTGAAGTGTCAAAATCTTTTCAAACGTCTAAAAAAATAAGAGTAGTTGCATTGCCTTTATCAAGAGAGCAATAAATATTCTCCGTAATATTTACAAGAATAGAGGCTGTACTATAACCTTTTTGAAAACCGGACTGCAAATTAGAGATTACAGTCTTATTATCAATTACATACACACAAATTTGAGCCTGAACTATTTTTTTCTAAAATTATTGATAAAGCTGGAATGGTGTTGATTGGTCTTAAGTTAGAATATTCTACAGGATTTCTTGTTTTAGCTAAAGGTTTATTTAAAGACAGTTTCCATTTATTAGGGAAATAACTTGCCACCAAACAGCAGTTAATAACGTGGGTTATGTATTTAGAAATAACCAGTGAACAGTATTTTATCATTAGTGAAGAGATTTTCTCCCAGCCTTGAGCATGAACAAGGTTTAGTTTTGTTGCTAAGACATTTTTTTTTAAATAGCAACCTATGTTTGAAATTTTTAAAATAAGTGTTTTTTTGTCTCTACGCATCATTAGATATTTTGTATTATTATATGGGAAAATTTAAAAGAAAAAAATCAATTTAAAATTTATTCTTTTTTCATACATTTTTTTTAATCTGAGATTTTATACCTTTGTAATTTTATTTACTGTCAATTAATATATTGGGTGTCAAGTTTTCACCACAGTTATCTCGGGAATAGAGAGAAATATTGACGAGTGGTTTTAATCATGTTAAATGATATCGAGCTGGAGTAATTTCTGTGTATGAAGATCAATAAAAGAGTATTCCTCTCGTACTCAGCCGCGCCTCTTTAGAATCGTAAATAACACCCTACTTTTAACGATATCTCAAATGAAAGCCCTTTTGAAAGACTATCTAGTTTCAAGTTCACGATTTAAAAAGTCCACTTTACAGGGTACTGATACTTTTCTTGAACTCGTAAACTTTTCAACATCAGTTAATGAAATATAATAAAACTTTTTGTTGTTTTTTGATTTTCACAAAATTTATTTTGAATATATACTTGAATATATATTTTACATGACAATCGTCTCGCCAACACATATATCTACAGATAAAATAGCCAAAAATTTAAGAAAACTGAATGTCAACATTGCTTATAAAACTAATAACACACTCGGTAAATTAATTAAAAATAACAAAGATAGAGTTAAAAAGGAAAGTAAGTCGGGAGTATATAAGCTGACCTGTGGTACTTGCCCTAAAGTTTATGTCGGGCAGACGGGAAGAAATTTCAAAACAAGAGTTGCAGAACACAGAAGAAGTTTCACCAATGGTAAAGAAGATTCCACATATGCAGCACACCTCCTAGAAGATAACCATAGTTTCAATCCGAATTTAGAAGTCCTGTATTTAGAAAATAAAGGTCCTAAATTGACGTTACTAGAATCACTAGAAATTAATAAATTAAAAAGACAGAATATAATATTAAATGATCAATGTTAAACTTATTTTGAGTGTAAAGTACACTTTCTATATATTTCTATTTATTATTGCATCCACCACTTAACTTAGTGTTTAAAATCAGGACAGTTCTTAAATTACCTACTTAATAATAGTTTACAACCTTAAATAAATTTTGTATTTATACCCTGTTTCTGCATTGTAAAGTTAGTATAATACTCACATCTGACGAAGCCACTGTGTTGGCGAAACGATTGTCATGTAATATATTTAAGTATATATTCAAAATAAATTTCGTGAAAATCAAAAAACAACAAAAAGTTTTATTATGTTTCGTATAACATGGATTTTCATCAAGTAAAGGTCGACTCAATCAACTATCAGTTAATGACATCAACCAAATAACGTAATTAATATCAGAGCTACAATAAAACATCCAGGTTTTAAAATGAAATAAAGAGATAATTTGGGTGTAAACTTTTAAAATTGATACACGGTATCATTTATGTTTTTTTGTAATTTTTTATTTCTTTCATCAGCTTATATTTATTTTTTTAAATATATGAAGGAAATTTGCTTTTTAATGTTTCAAAAATATTTTATTACAAACTCTACACGTGTTTCGGCTTTTTAGGCCTTTGTCAAGAGTACAGAGAATACTGAACAGTAAAATTTGTGTCCATTGCTTATATAACTACATCTGGTACCTACTATAAAACTATTGTAAAATATGTTTTTATAAGTTGAATATTACTTTATTTTTTAAATTTAAATTATTTTATTTAAAATATGGTGGCCGGTAAAAATTTGTTGTTCATTCGTTAAGTTTTTTATTATTTTTAACAGCTTTACTTATTTCTAATTGTTCTAATAGATCAAGTTTCTTTCCTTTCTTTTCCGAATGGAGTAATTTGACATTATTTAAATCGATAAAATGACTGTTTTCTATACAATGTGTTGACATGCCCGTACTATATACATTGTTTACAATAGATTTCCTGTGTTCATCGATTCGCTTTATTACATTTCGTCCAGTTTGTCCAATGTATATAACATCACAGTCACTACATTTTAACTCATATACTCCTGTTTTTTTGTAGTTTTTCAGTTTTATCTTTATTATTAATTAACATTTTACCTAAATTATTTTTATTTACTGAAATTGTTCTACATCCTAGTTTATTCGGTTTATTACTAACTCTATTGCTGATCTTAGGCCTATAATTAATGCATTTATATCTCTTATTGCATTCCTGAGAAGAAGCGGCATAAAACTCGTTACGTAATGTTTTCTTCTCAGGAATGCAATAAGAGATATAAATGCATTAATTATAGGCCTAAGATCAGCAATAGAGTTAGTAATAAACTGAATAAACTAGGATGTAGAACAATTTCAGTAAATAAAAATAATTTAGGTAAAATGTTAATTAATAATAAAGATAAAACTGAAAAACTACAAAAAAACAGGAGTATATGAGTTAAAATGTAGTGACTGTGATGCTATATACATTGGACAAACTGGACGAAATGTAAAAAAGCGAATCGATGAACACAGGAAATCTATTGTAAACAATGTATATAGTACGGGCATGTCAACACATTGTATAGAAAACAGTCATTTTATCGATTTAAATAATGTCAAATTACTCCATTCGGAAAAGAAAGGAAAGAAACTTGATCTATTAGAACAATTAGAAATAAGTAAATCTGTTAAAAATAATAAAAACTTAACGAATGAACAGCAAATTTTTATCGGCCACCATATTTTAAATAAAATAATTTAGATTTAAAAAATAAAGTAATATTCAACTTATAAAAACATATTTTACAATAGTTTTATAGTAGGTACCAGATGTAGTTATATAAGCAATGGACACAAATTTTACTGTTCAGTATTCTCTGTACTTTGACAAAGGCCTAAAAAGCCGAAACACGTGTAGAGTTTGTAATAAAATATTTTTGAAACATTAAAAAGCAAATTTCCTTCATATATTTAAAATATTTAATAATGTTTCACAAGGAGCCAACCGCAGAATCAGTTCAGTGTATTATATTTATTTTTATAAAAAACTGTTTACAAAACATACATAAACTTTTATTTTTAATTATATCGCTTGTGAAACGTTTTTGGTTAATAAATTTTAAATCCATTTTTCTCAGATATTTTTAAACACAATAATTTAGGAAATTTAGTGTTCCCTAGCAAAACAAAATGTCCAAGAAATGTTTCTGATACCTATTGCAATTTTAACAGCAACGTTGTCTTGCAGAAGAATAAACAATAATTTTGAGTAATAAATATTAGACGATATTATTAGACATCTAGGAGACATCTTAGCTATCTAAATAAGCAAAAAATTTCGTGTTGTGGCACATCATTATTTGCAACGGCTCTCTCACCCGTCGGCTTAATGAGATGTCATGTTAATGTATTCTCTAAGAAACTCATCTAAAATAGTCCTTTTACTCCTTTTATTATGCTTCCTTTTTATTCGTAACAACTAACAACGTAATTCAAAATACAAGTAGCGAGGGTAATAAAGGTTGTGCTTTGAATTTCCATTAAGCTTATAATAAACTTCTCAATTAAAAAACCTGCATAAAGTGCGAAGTAATACAACTATTTATTTTTAGTGAATTAGAAAAGCTAAAAAGCAGTAAACAAAATTATTAGAAAAATTAAAACCACAGTGAAAAGAAAACAATAAGATTGTTAAAAATATATTAAAATATTTTTGATTACATATACATATATATATATATATATATATATATATATATATATATATATATATATATATATATATATATATATATGTTGTTTTTCAGGTTTTCGCGGGTGGTGAATGTTAAATTCGTTTTCCGGGTATACTCCCGCGTAGGTGATAGGCCCCGAGAGGGACCGTGGTTGTCTGAACGACGTTTCGGCAGAATCTCATCTGCCATCTTCAGGTTCTAACAGATAACTGCTTACTGTGTCTTCTGGTAACTCGAACTGAAACGTCGTTCAGACAACCACGGTCCCTCTCGGGGCCTATCACCTACGCGGGAGTATACCCGGAAAACGAATTTAATATATATATATATATATATATATATATATATATATATATATATATATATATATATATATATATATATATATATATATATATATATATATATATATATATATATATATATATATATATATATATATATATATATATATATATATATATATATATATATATATATATATATATAGGGTGTTCCAGAAATTCAAATTCAGAAGCATGTTCCTTACGTCAAAATAATTCAAAAACTTTCTACGAAGTTGGGTCCGATAACGCTTTGTTTCCTAGATACAGGCCGATGCAGAGCTATTAGAAAATGAAGAATTTTCTTATTTTAACAAAAATTAATTTCTACCAGATTTGTTATAACTGATTAATTAATGATTTATCGATATGGCCCAATTTGTAAAATTTTTCCTCAGGAAATAATAGTATACGCTCCATAAAGCGCATTACAAAAAAAAAGAAAATCGTTGAATGGTCCATAAATTTAAGGGAAAAAAACCTTTCGGGACCAAAGAGTGAACTGGGATGATAGGTGGAGAAAAAGGAAAAACGGTGAAAAAGTAAAAAATAAGACACAAGAACTTAAAAAAGTCTTATTATGGCTTCCTAACATAGGTTAATGTGTAGTAAAATCAAAAACTATACGAACTATGTACACGGGCGTGGGTAGCATATAACACGCCTACCCAGTTGTATTGCCAAAAGAGCCTCACGTGGTAAATGAAAGGATAGAGGTTGGCATCAATTGGAAGAATAGGGGATTGAATGACGTAATTTTAAGGAAATTAAATGTCCATATTCTGTCCATGCTAGTGTCTTATTGTCTAGTTATTAGAATAAATAGGTGTTCCAATGAGCGCCCCACGTTGGGCGCCAATTATGATACAAGCAGTTTACCTCCAGCTAGCTCTATCTCGAAACATGGATTTAGTATGAATGAAGACTAGATGTTGTCGTTTGCAGAAACTACGCACCTTCTTGGAACACTGGAACTAGGTAATCCAACTCTAGCACGTACAGAATATGGACCCTTAATTTCTTTACAACTACAATAAAAAAACAAGCTCCTCTTTGGGACTATCAATCAATCCACTCTTTTCCCCAGAGTTGTTTACATCTGCCCTCTTGTTTACTATCTGAGGCGAGTTTGGTAATACAACTGGAAAGGCGTGTTACATCACACTTTTAAATTTTGGAGAAAAGCTTGGATACATTCACAACAATATAAACATATCAGGAAGTTACCAAATGTTAGCAATCGATTCAAATCAAATATCGTTTGACAAAATTTCAAAATGCTCATCACAAAGAACTGGAAAAAAAAGAACTCTCGTCCGCGACAATCAGCGTAACCAAAACTGGATGACATACAAACATTAATTGTTTAAATCAGATGTATCCTGGCAATGGGCATGGTAGCCGAGTGGGTAAAGCTATTATAGCTATTTTCTTGGTACCAAATATCGATGGTTCGAATCCATCCCGGAGTAAGTTACAAATTTTATTTGTAATTTATTTCGGATTAAGACGGGAGAGAACTGTCTATAGTGTCTATGCCTTAGATGTGGTTCGGACTCCACAATAAATTGTAGGGCCTCGTTTCTCTTTGCTCAACACAAATTTCTTGAATTTCCTGGGAGTTACTTCGGTGACATGAGAAAACATTTTAAGAAAACAAAACATTTAAGGAGACACATACGTTTTTAAATTAAGTATATTATGTTTACTGATTATAGTATTCCCACGAATAAGCTCATAGGCGTTGGGTCCTACTTGTCTATTTATGCTATATGATACAGCAGGGAATTTTTTTTATTTTGACTTCCTCAACCGATGACTGAGGATGGGACCTTAACCACACGAGATTACCCACTTTCAACCGAGGATATGAATGCCGCTTATTGTGGCGCTGTTTACGCCTTTCGGCTTTATGTAATAATCGTTCTTGTGCCAAAGTTAAGATTTCCCTCCGATTAAGGCAAGCTTTTACTGCTATCCCAATTTTCACCATAACAATTTCTTGTTTGATCGTCAATTTATTATACTCTGATAGTGATAACCACGTATTCTTAATCTCACCACAGCCCCACGTTGAGCGCCAATTATACAACGAGCAGTTTATCCTCCAAAAAGTTGGAGGTGCATGGAGACTAGAAATTGTTCGTTTACAGAAATTGCTCACCTTCTTAGAATACTTATTTCTAATAACTAGGCAATAAAACACTGGCACATACAGAATATGGATTCAATATCCTTAATACTAAAACAAAAACAAAGCCCTCGTTTTCCACCTGAGAAGCTTTTGGCATTCTAACTGAGTGGGCGTGTTACATGCTATGTACGCCCATGACAGGGGTACCGAGTACCCGTTGTTTTACTAGTTGGATGGGTAAAACCAGTCTAGAGAAACACAGCAGTTTCGCCTATCTTCCAACGGTTTGTGTATCAACTTAAAACGCGGAAGCCATGCAATCTTAGCGAGGATTGTATACTGGATATAACATTCGGGGATGATTTAAAGCAGACGCTCTTGTCTATAAGATGTTAGACAAGTAAAAGATCCCTATTTTTCGACAAACAAGATATTCAGCAAAACTTCCAGGTGACGAGTAGCTCGTTCCCTGGCGTCGGTGATTGGTTTTGGTAGTGGAAATAAACCTACATTAAATAAATGTGTACACGTATTTGCGGTGTTTCTAGATCCCTTTTGGGCACGCGAGTTCCTCAAGCAGACAAATATTTGAGGCAGTATAAATCGATTTAAAAAAAATGACAAACCTGTCTGAAAGTCTGACCAAAATCATACAGAATTTGCAGAACATGTTAGAATAGTCAGTGTACACCGAATAGACTCGTGGATTGCAATCAGTTTACACTATTAGTATCCACGCAGAAATGAAGTTTTCTATGGACTGCCACCTTCTTCCACTCACTATATCTATTTTTCTTTCTATCAACGTTTGATAAAATAAATTACAGACAAACCGAGTGCATAAAAATGGAGTTGGTTCGTAAGTAATCATAGAAGACAAGGATACAATAATACACACAAAAAATTATTTATCTTAAATCAACCATCACCTATAATCCAACACAAGATATAAAAATCAAATAGTATATTATATACCTAGGTTGAGAAGTGAGCTATTATTTACCGAGCACTTTTATATCCTGAGGCGCGTAGTGCCGAAGGATATAATGTGCAAGGTCTATAATGGACTTCTCAACTGAAGTATATATAGAATTTTTTACTACTAACATTGACATATTACCATATTTGATTTGATCCATTTATTTTCAAATATTTCGAAATATCAAGTAGTCTGGGAGTTTAGTTGTCAAACTGACTAGAAAACTTCCAGGCTAGTGATGATTTAGTGCCAAGTGTCAATGAATGTTCACAAAATATGAAACTATTCATAATACAGAAGTAAATATACCTGTTACAAATGTTAGATCTATTAATACAGGATATGCAGGAATACACATGATTTGCCATAACTATACAATTAACTATAATTTTGGTTATTTATTATAATTTTTTACCTAGGGAGAGAAATGCTACTTCTCATTAGAGGAATGGAGTAAATAATGGTGATTTCTCAGGTTAGTAGTGAAAAAAAACTTTTCTCAGTGTAGGTTGTAATAGGTTCCTAATTTCCTGTGATTCCATTTATTTATTTCATATAAAACAATAATGTGTTTATTAAACATAAACAAAAATATGCTGCCTTGGCCTATTGGGGATATCCAGTGGATTTATAACAACAACAACTTTACGTATGTTTACGTCGACGATTTTTTTTTGTTATATTTATGTGCTCAAGATTACACAGGAATACCTAAGTCACTATTTCTGTACAGTGTAATGTAATAAGTTATACATGTGCTTTCGCAGTCTGAATAATAATGAAATAATATTGCATTTTCAACTTGCAGCCAGAATATGAAAAGATATAGACAGTAATGCTAAGAATGTTAAATAATGTATTAGAATTAAGGCTTTAAAAAATGTTTGGAAAAAGGTTCACAAATAGTAATAAATATTGAATGTTATACCTAAAAGTACAATGTTGAAATCTTTTAAATTTGTTTAATTAAAAATTTAAAAAAGTTGCCACTTATAGACACTACTTTCGTAGTACAATTTGTATCATACAAAGAAGTGCTTTAAGATTTAATTGTGATTAACAACCAGTAAAGGATTTTTAACTAATGAAATGAAACCTTTTGCGGCTGTCACGCACACCCTTCGTAGACCGCTTTCTGGTTGTTGCCTTCATCAGCTTGAAGTAGGTGCACTGTGCATGCAACAGCCGATCATCTGTGTGATATCTGTTAGTCCGCAGACCAATGCCCCGGGACATTCATTCATTGCAAAATCAAAAAATCCTTATAACTATTGAAGGGATACAGATATCGAAAAAAGAAATGAAAAAAAGCACCTTCCCACCCCTCATCAACTTTGGCAGTCTACTACCATTTGCAAAAGTCTCAAGCCCTTTAAACAAAGAAATTAAGTTTTGAGAAAATTCATTAGGAGATTGATATTAGAAACACAGAACATACGAACATACGCCCTCATGCGAATGTTTCATTAGGTGTTTACAATATAATATTATATACCATTTCCTAAGACAGTACGTTCAGGAGCCTGAGGCATAGCATCCACGCCTTTGAGGCGCTTCTAAGGAAGGAGATAATCTCTCTCGCAATGAATGATATCCTGACATCCATTAGAAGATTGGAAAGATTCGACGAAGAAGCAAGATAAGTACATGGCTGAGGAGATAGCTAGGGGTCCGTAAAAAGAGCTCATCTACGGTCTAGTTGCCTGTCGTCAGATTTTCCCACCATTTCCATTACTATTACCATATAATATTACATCTACGTAAAAGTCGTCTCTGGAATTTATCGCTGTCTTCCGATCTCTTTTTATCACAACATATCTTTCTAGGTGGCGATCCAGGGAGGCTACGAGAGCCCGTAATCTAATCTAAATATGAAATGGTTCAATTTTTGAGAACCCGAGGAACCACCTTTTTCTCCCATGGAGTCTCTCACAGGGCACGTACTTAGAGATAAGTTTAACCATCCTCTTCTCACGTTCTACCGATAGGATTGTGTTTTGCTCTTAATGTGATGATAATATTCCAATTTAATAGACAGTGTCCTGTTAAAACTCTTTTTATAGTCTTAATTTATCACCATATCACCTTATCTAGGGGTATTTGGGTCTTTGCTTGTATAATGACTAGAGCTGTCCGATGTGCCTGGAGTACAGCCACGGTCTTGCGCTGTCGTCACACGTGCCGATTTAGAAGTGATTTACGCTGCAGTTTTATTTGAAAGGTTAATGCGTGAGGTTGTATTTATAAATTATACATAATGTCAAACGCGCCAAAGGGTAAAAAAACGACCGTACGCGGACACAGTGAATAAATTTATGCAAAATAATTTGTAAAGTTTGCAATCAAGACTTAATGTGCTGACACAAAACAGATTGTCGTCGTCATATCAATACCGTGCAACATCAAAATAAAAAAATGGCATGCCTTTGACAACTCAGTTTATGTTTGATTTATTGTTAATGTTAATAGCCTGTAATATTCCGCTACACATACTGGATAAACAACCATTTCGGGAGTTTTGAAATAAATACAATCCCCAGGTGAACTTACCAAGTCGTACATCGTTACGTAGATATATTCCAGCTGTTCGTGAAGACATTGTAAATAGGATTAAATGTGGATTAAAAAATACACGGCTCTGGTTATGTATTGACGAGACGACAGATTGTAAAAAAAATTCTATTTTAAATATTATAGTACGTGTACTGGACCCTCTTAAACCAACATTTCCACGGCTTTTTATTATGCTGAATATTTTCAACAAATAAAAGCTGTGATACTACAGTTCAACCATAACGAGGCTGCAGCTATTAGGGAAAGCCAGACAAGCTTTTAAGGCGTTTCCCTTGAAACAGATTTAAAAAGTATTAATAACAATTATAGGGGACTACACGACGCAATAGAAAAATTGCAAAATAGTTCGTTGTCGTTAGTGGAATCGCTGCAAATAGTGGACGACGTAAAAACACAGCTACAGGCTATAAATGACGCAAAAAATAATCGCGTTAGTGAAAAATTCGAGAGTGTATTACAGAAAGATCCTGATTTTAGCAAATTAAGACAAATTTGTGATGGTGCATCTACAACTTCGTTAAGTGAGTTCACAGATTGTTTTACTTATGCCTGTATTACATCCGTAGATGTCGAACGGTCATTTTCAAAATACAAACATATTTTTTCACCAAAGCGAACATCGCTGACAGAGACAGCTGTAGAAACATACCTGATGCTATTATACTATAGATCTTCCCCACTTTGTGATGACGACAACCAAACTACTTCATAAATCTGTTTAAAAGGGTGAGTTTTATACAAATTTTTATAAAATGTAACATTATTGTTAAAATTTATTTCCATTTACTGTACTTATTCAAGTATTATGATATGATGGAAACATATGAGTCATATGACGGCTCTGGCGGCCTCGGTGACCTCGGACAGCTCTAATAATGACATTTTAAAATTCAGGATACAAAAATGTATGTTTTATTAATAGATGAATTGATAAGGAACATACTTCAAGTGATTCAGAAGGTATAAAGTTTGCAAATATTACTTCGGTGATGTTAAAAAATCATTTTCGCTGTGTGTTTGTCCCACGAAGGAGACGTTTTTCAGGAGAAAACAAAAAACTGTCACTGCCCTCGGTATGTGATGTGTAAAATATAAGCAATTTTATACTTATACGTAATATGTAGTTATTTTATTTTCTTATCATCTGCGGTAGGTAACCTAAATGCGTTATTATCGGGAACAAAGCGCAGATCCAGGGGGTAATGGGGGCAATTTCCCCCTTTGGGTCATCAAAAAAAATCTTATTTAAGATGGTAATGACACTACTTTTCGAAAATTCACATAGATCTTGTTTCGAAAATATAAATACTTCTGGTAATGTATATTAGGGAAAGTCATTTTTTCCCTAACCCATTATTACCTACTAAACACAAATTTCGGAGTCAAAATTTCCCACTTGGCTATACTTTTCAAGATATTGTAGCGCAAAATACCAAAATGGCGAGTTTCTCACCGCCTATTGGAGTATGTATTGATAAATTTTGTTTGCTAATATCAATAGGGATTCTTTGTATGGTTTTAAATACTCCAGCATATTTGCCTGCTATTATCGTTGAAAAATGTAATAAAATGTAACACAATATTTCACTGTCTTTACAGGCTAGCAGATGAATCTAGATTTTTTTACCGTCATATTGGTAGCTTGAGTAAAGAATGAGTATTTTTGTTGTTGATATGGGCTGTAAAAGCAGAATCTTTCTTCTTTTAGGCCCTCATCCTCGTAGTGCATACGAGCCGAGAATTATTTCAAGAAAATTTGCAACAGGCAGTGAGAAAATGTGATATTTTTGCACTTTAAGTCTCAATATCTCCAAAATTATAGCCAAGCGGGAATTATCCACTCGAAATTTGTATGCAGTAGGCGAAAATGAGAATGTTAGGGAAAACAATGTTCAACAATCGGACATTCTCTAATGTACAAGACCATACTTTTAATACTGGTTCGATTGATGCAAATTACCGTAAAAAAAGAAATGTTTTCAAAATGTATTTTTTCCATTACACGCCATTTCTGGCATTTCTTATTAGGTATTTTTCAATATTTGTGTCAAGTGCCCTTCCTTCTCTTAGGGAGCTCCTGGAACCGCCCCTGTCGAGAACCTGCATGTGACGCTATTGAAAGCCGTTGGGTAACTCTAATTATAACTATAAATATAATTTAATAACAAAATAAGACCAGATTAATAAATCACACTACACATTACAACGTAATGACAGTAAATATTAATTAAATAATTCCTGATTGATAAATTTATACCCAACATGAAATAGTCGTACCAATGCCTCTAATGTAATAGATTTATTAATTAATTAAATATATATGGTAATTTAACCTCGACATAACACATAATTATTTTAACGCTTCTAATAGATATTATAATAAATATAATTTTACCTGACTTGAAGACATATTATCTGACAATAAATGTAATAACCGTAATGAAGTATCATGTTATTTTGTGGTATTACTAAATAAATGACGTCGCTTTTAGAAAGAAACTTTTGTTTTTAAATATTTCCCAGAACAAAATAGTTATAAGCAAGAAACAAAATGTCCTGAATTTCAGCTATGTTTTATTATATGTACATATTTTGCTTGCATAAACCTGTTCCTTATAAAACCACAAAAACATAACATCTATCTCTTGAGATAGTTAGTGATGAATTTCGAACATGGAACACCCTGTACTGTTATATACGATGCATATTTCCTAAATATATGGACCGAAGAACACGGGTCCGTCTAAATGACTTCGAATAAACATTAACAAGCATCTAAAACCGTCCAAAACCTCAAAAAGATGTAAACTAGATGTACTCGTATTATAAAAAACAGTCTTTAGATAGATCTAAAATGGACGTATTTTAAATTTTGCTTTAAACGAAAATAAATTTTGGTCATTTCCGTTAATTTAACAGATAGGTACTATAAATTAGACATATTTTAGATAAATTATTTTAGATCGTGAAAAGTTGATCTAATAATTACAAATATTAGAACAACATGAAATATACATCATCTAGACTTTATTTTAGATAGTACTTTTGCATGTCTACAAGATGTGTGACCTTTTAAATAAATTATTTAAATCTAAAAATAATCATCTAAAATATCACAAATAATCATCCAAAATATTAAAAATAATATAAGAATTAAATAAAGTATATATGTTTTAGACTTAATTTTGGACCATTCATGTAAAGCAATACCTATGGTTTAGAATATACAGGGTGTCCCATCCAAAAGTAGGAGATAAAATTTTTTTGAAAAATTGATGAAACAGGTCGACCTTGCTTTCATATTTTAATGTATACCTACCATGACCCCTCTACCCTACACGGCCACCCCCTCAAAATTCAAATGGCAATGGGGGTCGAGAGATACATCTTTTGAAAGGTCTTTCAATTCCCTACATAAATGTGTATTTTTTTTTAACTTTTATCGATTCGTTCTTAAGGAAAATAATTTTATTTTTGATGATTACACACAATCGAAATCGTTTAAAAAAAAACTAAAATACGCGACACTAGGTACTGGAATTTATAAAAAAAACTACATTTTTTAGTGCTTTCAAATCAACGAGTTTTTTCGACAAAAAACACTTTAATTGTCCGTTTAGTTTTAGAATAATAAAAGACTCATAAGTATTTGATAGTCTTGAACATTAATTTGTTCACAACCAATTTTAAATCGAGATACATTTTACCAGAGTGAGTTCTCAAAATGATTTATACCCTTCAGGAGAGAATAGAAATTGTCAGCATTTATTTTAAAAACGATAATTGTGCTAGAGCTACGGAGCGAATATTTAATAGAAATCACCCAGATAGAAGGGTTGGTTCTCAGTATGTTTTACAATTATTGACAAAATTTATGGAAACAGGTTCTGTAGGAAACAAAACGCATGAACCTCAGCGACCGATTAGGAATGAAGCAGTCGTAGTGGCAGTTCTAGGTCATTTGCAGATGGATAATACTCAATCGATCAGGAAAGTAGCTGAGGTTTCTGTGCATCACAAAGCAGTGTTCATCGAATTGTAAAGGCCCACAAATTTCATCCATATAAATTTAAATTGGTACACGAATTAAACGAAGATGATCCCGATCGTCGGCATGAATTCTGTGAGATTTTTAGTGAACAATTAAACGGTAATGCCAATCTACTGTACAATACGTGTTTTTCTGATGAATCGACATTTCAGTTAAATGGGGAGGTAAACAGACACAATTGTAGGTACTGGAGTGAAACCAATCCACATCTGTTCATAGAAACTCATACGCAAAGGCCTCAGAAGTTAAATGTTTGGCTGGTATCTTAGGGGATCACATTGTCGGGCCGTTTTTTATTCCTGACAATTTAAATGACGAAAGGTACCTCGATCTTTTAGAAAATAACATCGACCCAATGATTACCTAAATCCTCGAAGAAGACGATAATCTTTTAGAGGGCGAACTGTTTTTTCAACAGGATGGAGCACCCCACATTTTGCTGTAGCAGTCCGTCAATGTTTGGATAATCGGTTTCCTGAGCGATGGATTGGAAGAAGAGGTCCTGTGGAGTGGCCCGCTAGGTCACCGGATTTAACTCCCTTGGATTTCTTTCTGTTTATTGACTTCAGATGTGTTCAGAAATGTTCGTACAGAATTTCAAGACAGATTATACTACTGTATGGAAGTCGGTGGGAGTCATTTTGAACAATACATACGATAATTTAAACTGCTTCTTTTATTTTTATTTCCCGAACCTAAAATAATAATGAAATAATTTTTTCTCAGAAACGAATCGATAAAAGTTTAAAAAAAATACACAGTTATGTAGAGAATTGAAAAGACCTTTCAAAAGATGTATCACTCGACCCCCTTTGCCATTTGAATTTTTAAGGGGGTGGCCGTGTAGGGTAGAGGGATGATGACAGGTATACAAGTATTACATTAAAATATGTCCTCCTTGGAAACAAGGTCGACATGTTTCACCAATTTTTCAAAAATTTTATTCTCCAAAGTTATTCAGGGTGCCTACTTTTGGTTGGGACACCCTGTATATCAGAGTGGGGCAATAGTACGTCCGACTTCGATATCTCGAGTTCCATGATAACTAGAAACTTGATTAAAAAACATAAATAAACTAGGCAAAAAAGTCTATAACATGAAATTATTTTCGAATATACAGAGTGAGCCAAGACAATTCTACAGGGTCAACTAACATTTTTTTTAAAAGGAATGCCCTGTATATCAGAATATTTTTTGAAACTGCTTTGTGGCCTCCTTCCATTTCTGTATTATTATTGACTCTCTCCCAACCACTTGGATGTAATGATTTTTTTGTTGAAATTATGCCATTTACACGTGTATATTAAAAAAAATCACTACAGTCACAATTATCAATTAAAAAAAATATATATGTTATGGGTTATGAGACATCTGTGTGATGACACTGAGCCATTTTCAATTCCTAAAAGTATACAGGGTGGCCAAAAATAATTTTTTAATTTACAACTATTTGAACTGAATTTACTCAATTTTTTCAAATGGAGCACCCTGTATATTTTTAAACGATATACTGTAAAACTGGAAAACGAACATATTTTGTACGTACATCCCTATGGCTATTTGTAACTATTTTCGATTAAACAATAACTTCAACAATAAAAATTAAAAATATATATTTTTTTGTAATTCAAGAGAAGATATTATAAAAAAGTGCTGCACATGTTGCCCATTTTGATTGACACATATTTCTATGAGTCTTTGGAATGAGGTTTCTACTGTTTATAAAATTGCCGGAGTGATACTTCTAAAAGCATTTATTATCTTTTCCGTCAAATTTTGGATTGTTGTTGGTGTGATGTTTTTATGGGCATCATATAACACACTTATTATAATATCCTCTCTTGAATTATTTGAAAAAAAAAACCATCATTTTAAATTTTTATTGCTGAATTTTGCAGTTATTGTTGAATAAATTGAAAATGGTCACAAATAGCCATAATACACGTGTAAATGATATAATTTCAACAAAAAAAAATCATTACATTCAAGTGGTTGGGAGAAAGTCAATAATAATACAGCAGTGATAGAAGGCCATAAAGCGGTTTCAAAAAATGTTCTGATATACATGGCATTTCATTTTAAAAAAATGTTACTTGACCCTGTAGAATCATCTTGGCTCACCCTGTATATTCGAAAACAACTTCCGGTTATAGACTTTTATGTCTCGTTTACTTATGTTTTTAAATCAAGATTCTAGCTATCATAGAATTCGAAATATCGAAGTCGGACGAACTATTGCCCCACTCTGTATATAAGCGGTTGATATTATAAAAAATTTTCAGGCGTTCATATAGTTTATAAAAATACTTGTCTAATGTAATAAAATTTATAAAAAATTCTATAAAATAAAAGAATTTTAGAAATACATTTATTTAATAATATTTGTAAATTTAAAATTTTTGAAAACTAATAGCAAACTCCTAATTGCGTCAATTTTAAACATTTTTATTTTAATTACATTCAAGAACTGACAAAAACATTTAAAATCTGTGCAGGTGGCCACTGCGAACGAACCAGAATTAGGAAAATAAGCGAAAATAATACTATGTAGAATCGGCCACTGAGAACTGTGTTTTATTTTTTTAATTTAGTAGTCGATCGTGTTTTTTACAGTCTCAAGAAGATGACGTGCACAAATTTTTAGTGAAAAATGAGTTCTATATCAAGAGAACTGTTAATGGATATAGTAAGTTCGGAATCAGATGATTCAAATCTTTTTCAAGATATCACTTTAACGTGCATGGAAAAGACAAGAAAAAAATTGGATGAGTGGTTACATGAAAAGGCGAGAAAATCTTGGACAATTTCGTAAACTTCTTAATGAACTGGATAATTTGAACATCAAGAATCACTTTAGAATATCTGGAGAATAATTTGATGATTTGCATGAAATGATAGCCATAAATTTGCGACGATCAATAGTACTGAAACCTCGATCAATTTGTACTTGTACAAGGTTCAAGATTCTCTGTAAAGACATGGCTTCAATCTGACACGACCTAAAACGTACGAAAGCGAAGACAAAATTTCATCTTCGTTCACATATTCTCGCTTAGTTTTGCTGTAGTTGCCACGGGCACATTTAAAAATATGGTAACTAATTTATTCAAAATTTATTTTAGGTTAGCTCTGTTTCGTTTAGTTTGCAGTGGCCGTCCTCCTTTACAAAAGTCTCATTCATTTTTATGTTTCAAATAATTTTTGACATAGGTAAAGCAATAATCAAAATATAAGTAACAATTCAGCTTCTTTAATTTTTTATATGCAACTTCTGCTAAGTATAAAAAGGATGTAAGGTATACGTTTGTCGGCGGCATGCCAAATTATGACAATTTCTAAATCTTACTTTACCCATCTTTCGTACATTTTTGTATTAAATTCAGAACGATCTGATTTGAATGACAGTTGTTATAAAGAATAAAACAAACTAGCAGACAACAAATGAATATATATTTAAAAAAAGAGGGTTTTACGAATGTTTTTTTTTTATTAGTTTACAAAAATATTGATTTTTTATGTTCTTTATGAAAAAAAGTTTTCTTATTAATCTAGCCATCACAGTGATGTCAATTTCACGTCAATATTTGGTGATTATTCATCGCCGCCATCGCAGGACTAATTTGGTACATCCTATAGACATCGAAAATATAACGTCTTATTAACGTTACCACAGTTTAATATTTCATTTAAACGTTTTGTCATGTCCCAGTTGACACTACTTAGACCTTAGCCACTTACAACGACTACAAGTTTAGGTCTACTGCACTTAGTTATATACTCACTATACAAATAACCTCGGGCATCCTGACAAGAGCTTTACGATATGTTACTTAACTACTGTAAGCTTGCAATACTTATGCAACAGATATTGTGTTTTTACAAAGATTATTGTGTAACATTTTCATAGTGAGGTGATCTTGAGTATTTAGTTTGGCACCATATGAAAAATAAATTCATGTATAAATAATATAAATAAAAAGTATAAATAATCAGCAAAATAAGCCACTGAATCTAGTGTAACAAATACACATTATCCATAATACTAGTTGTTATAGCCTTTACATGACGTCAGACAGACGTCGAGATGTCACGTAAACGTCGTGCTACTGAGATGTGACTTTTGACCGTCGTTGGATGTCTGATTTACGTTATTGTTGAGTTCATTACGTCTAAAACGCGACCTAATAATGACGTCTTTTAAACGTGATTGTGGGAAATGGTTTTAGAGGTAAATGAAATATGTTCTTAAGACGTCTACCAAAATATATTATAAATACGTCTAATTGGGATTAAAAACGTACATAAAACTGGCGGACATGTAGATGTCATAAAACATCTCACTTTCTGATGATCTTTAGATGGTTTCCTGACGTTTTATATCTTTTTTTAAACGTCTAAGTGTGCATCGCGGGATTAAAAGATAATTGGTCCAAAAAAGTAGTACATATTTAAATAATTTAGCAAAACTTAAAAAATTTCAAATTGCAGTAAGTGATTTACAACAGATACAATGATTATTTTTTTATATTTTTTCTGCGCCGACAATCATAGTTAAGGTAAGGAGTCAATACACTTGAATGATATATTTTTGTAGACCATATGATTGTTTTTAATTCAAAAATAAATGCGCCAGGCAGAAGTTAAAAACCGTAACGATAATGAAATTACTACTTCTAAAGGGAACACCAATGTCTGGCCAGTTGGTTTCATCCAGTGCCATAAAACGTATAACACACACACACACACACATAAAGCAAACACTGCACGAGTATAAAACGGCAAAACGCGTAAAAAAATGTGTTTATGCAACAAACAAAAAATGTAAACAGTTAATTATATTGCACGTGATTATTTTTCATGTTTTCACAAAAATACACGACTGAATCATTATTTATTATTAAACTGTATTAGTATGCTGTGATGATTTAGTTATGCTTTTAAAGGACAGTTGAAAAAAATCACGTCTGATATCTGTTGTCACCTTGTCATGGAAGGCGATTAACAACTGGTTTAAGAAAGTTGTATAATTAACGTGAATGGTTCCTAAACAACAACTACTTTGTTAGGTAGCTTTATTTCGCTGTAATATACTGAAATTACAGTCTGATTAGATTATGTAAAACAGGTACGTAGTTCACCGAGAAGATAAAATATTTGGGGAGGGATTATTTGGCATCATATCATTGTTTATATGTAGATGGAAATATAAATTATCTTAAAATAACTTTTACAAAAGAACGTGATTCCTGCCTGTGCTAATATATTTCCTAATGAGAATAATGGGATTTAAAACGAAATGTGGTACCCACCTGCGTTACAGGAATCAATTGAGAAAATATTTAAATGTGTTTTCTTATAGATGGATCGGTAGATGAGAATCCATCAAATTGCCAGCTAAGTCTCCCGATCTAACGCCCTTCAATTTTTTATCATCGGGACATCTCAAAAGTAAGGTGTACAAGAACATATCAGAAAATTTGTATGATTTTAAAGTTCGAATAAGATCCGAGATGGAGCAAATACCTTACACAGCTCTGAATAATTGCATAGGAGTAAACTATTTTAATTTAAGTTACCCTGTTTATGTATTTTGTAGAATAATGAACAAATTTATTTAATATCTTCAGATAAAGTTTTGTATAAAAATTTCAAATTCCATCAGATTTCAGATTCCAGACGAAAATGGACTCTGGAGCAGGAAATGGTCATTTTTGGGTTATTATCTATTGATATAAAAGTTAAAAATGCCCTATATAGTGTGACTGCTGTTTATAGATCGCCTAGTGGTAATATAACACTTTCCCTTAATAGGTTTTTGCAATGGCTAGATGATTATGTTGAGAAAAATAATTAATTTTTCCAAAAAATGATTATGTAAAAAGAAGGTTTAAAGAACGTATTGAGAATTATCGCATGAAACAGTTTATACAAAATTTTACTAGAGTGAGAAGTAATTCTAGTAGCATAATTGATCTTGTCGTCAGTAATGATTATAAAATAAATGAGTATGTTGAGTAAAATTATGTCATAACAGACCATCCAATAATTCAAGTAAAAGTAGGAAATGGTAGGCATTTATCAAAATATCATACAAAGGAAATTAGATCTCAGATCAATTTTGATGAAATGACAAATTTGTTAATTGAAAAGGAATGGGAGTATTCTTGCACAGATGTAAATATTGTTAGTTAGACATTTGTAAATAACATATTAGATGTACTAAATATAGTAGCACCAAAAAAAAATTATAAAAGTAAAGGTAGCTGAAAATAGATGGTTAGATGATAAGTGTCGGGAAGTTATTGCAAATAGAAATAGGGCTTACAAAAGATTTGTTTTTACACGCGAGGATGAGGATTGGAATTACTACAAGCAGACAAGAA
This sequence comes from Rhamnusium bicolor, assembly GCA_029963845.1. Lineage (NCBI taxonomy): Eukaryota > Metazoa > Arthropoda > Insecta > Coleoptera > Cerambycidae > Rhamnusium > Rhamnusium bicolor. Next base: position 135,141 of record JANEYF010002171.1, read on the forward strand.
ACAATACTGTAAAAGTTATCAAGGAAGCGAAAATAATTTTTATGATAGAAATATAGATAGTAATAAGTCAAATCCAAAATTAATGTGGAAAAGCTTAAAGCAGTTAGTTGGGAAAAAAAGCGGGGAACACGCTCTGTAAAGTTTGAACTGTAATGAAGTAATATATAATAACAACTTGGCGGATGTATTGAATCAGTATTATATAGGTAGTATTGAGAATATTATCATAAGCATAGGGACTGATGATGTCGATATTGATATCATTAATGAATCTATAACGGGTGTAAATTCTAGAGTGACATCATTTAATGCTATAACCCTACAAGATCTAAATAAAATAGTGACTAAACAAAGAAAAAATATAGCACTGACGAAATCGGACGTGATATCATAAAAAATCTTTTTCACATAATAGGGTATCCTTTTTTAAATTTGATTAATTTGAGTCTGGAAAGGGGTGTTATGCCTGAATGTTTTAAAACTTCTGTAGTGGTACCTATACCAAAAATACAATATACGAATCTGACCGAACAGTGGTTAAGACCAGTAAATATGTTGCCTATTTGTGAAAAAAATCTTAGAATTAATAGTTTATGATTAAGTAATCAAGTACATAAATTCAAATAATATTCTAAGCACAAATCAATCGGGATTTCGTGGTAAAAATTCATGTGAAACAGCTTTGCAATTAATAATTTTAGATTGGAAGCAGTTGTTGGACATAGCAGGAGTTGGAATTTGTGCAGGTTTCATTGATCTTACGCGTGCTTTTGAAACAATTGATCGTAATATACTACTATTAAAACTAAAGAGATATGGATTTGAGAACACCGTTATATACTTTTTTTGCTGATGACACTCTTATTTACTATGAGATAAATGCTTTTAATTTAGAACTAAAATTATTGACAGAAAAATTTAAGATCAATAGATTAAAAGTAAATGAATTAAAATCCAAATTTATGTTCGTGGGTAATAATTATCTAGATAAACAGTTTGCTAGTATAAATCTTGGTATCGAGTTAAATAGTAATGTATCTAGGCCTAATAATTGATCATGAACTGAAATTTAACAAACATATAGAATATATATCAAAGAAAATCGGCAAAAAGATCAGATTTTTTAGCAGAGTGGCTCCATTTATATCAATTACTACTAAACTAACTGTGTATAATACCTTAATACTAACTAATTTCCTCTATTGCTGTTTTGTGTTGTATACAAGTTGTACAAATTTTTGTAGACTACGGATAATACTAATATGCAACTGCTTCACTAGCAGTCAGCTAATGCTTAATACATTAAAATGGCTGAACATTAAACAGTTCCTCTTCTTCCAAACTATGACTTTTATTTTCAAAATGATTAATAACATTTTACCGGAATATCTCACACGATAATTGTTGCCTGTTACAGACGTACACATATGTAACACACGAACGGCTAGTGCAAATAACTATTATGTTAAAAGAACTTCTAGGAGTAGTACAATGAGAAATCTGTTCCACAAAGGACAATTCAATCTTCTTCCTCAAGTAATTAAGACTAGTAATACCGTTAACCAATTTAAGAGTCAACTTTTATGTTTTATAAAGGATAATGCGTATCAGCCAAATTGATGTTGCTTCAGGTTTGTTTTTTATTTTGTCTATATTGTATGTCTATATTATGTAAACTAGTACTAGTTTGTAACTATTATTTTTATTACTATTATTTTTTTATGTACATACTATCTATCTATGGATAAATAAAGAATATGTTATCTTATCTTATCAATTTGATGGATAAAATCACGGTCACTACAACATCGACTCACGACTAATATCAATGACCAACTACGTCGCGCGTCGTTGTGCGGAAAACCAACTTTTACACCAAAATTGTCCAAGTTTTATAGTATGCTTTCCTAACTAAAACATTATTGTCGGACGTTTGTACTACTTGTATTTACTGGAATCAATACGATAGTTGACCCCATCTAAATTTAGAAAGATGGAAAGTAGAGCTTCTTTGTTTAACTGTGATGTGTTCATTAGATTTTAAGAGCTTTGTGGTACTAACATTTCCACCGCGAACTAGTTCATGTGAAAATATGGACATTGGAGGTCGAAAACTCAAGAGCGCCCTCACACTGATGAATTTGTACAAAATTCTTCTTGGATACACAAATTCCAGTGATTCAATTGTCAACACACAATGTAATGACTTTAAGCTTAAAGTAGCATAATTAGAGTGACTAAGATCCCTTAAAGTCGTATTTTCCTCTTCACTTTATTTGTCAACATCACAATGACGGACAATTATGTACATTCGTCCTCGAGCTGATCCAAAAAAAATTCGGAGTTGTGTAAAACAACCTTGGCCATGTTTATGTATGATTCCTTCTAAAATATGCATCATATATGACTGCTTAGTTGTAAAAAATGTTTGACATTTTAATGACCGATCTCTCTCCATTTATACTGAAAAGTTAAACCTACAAAGAAAATCAAGAGAATAATAGAATAACACAACAAAAATGTATAAGCTATGTTGTTTGTTTTATCTCTTTCTCTTCATCTACCGTTTTTATCGTGCACGCATGACACCGCGATGCGCGTCCATGAAACGTTAAAAAATGGCTACAATCTATACGTTGATAATTCAGTCCTATGACGACGTTTCCGCAGGGTCAATAATAGACCTAAAACCTACACTAACGTTTGCAATCATGTATTGAAGTTGGTCAAGCGTTGTTAAAACGTGTCTATTTTGCTTTAGTTACAAACAACTGATACTCGATTTCGTCTAGCGGGCCAGAGGTCGTAGGTGATATGATGACGATTTTCTACACCTAACCCAACGTTAATTTCTGTGCAAGTGTGGTCGCAAGTTGCAAAATTGCTGCTTGGGTTACTACCACTACCGTCCCTAAATACGGTACTGTTGTCCAGCTCCCTTAGCCAAATCCTAAAGCCACCACTGTTCTTCTAAGGCATTTATCATTTATCGTAGCATTCTACGTTGTTCTGCATTGTTGATAACCGTTCCCAAAGACACTGAACGCGACATAATCTTGAATCCAATAAAATTGCCATTACGGCATTACTATTATTATATAGATACAGATATTTAATAGTTCCGTCCTCAAAGTCTCAACAGCCAGAGCTCGTATCACCAGAAGATTTTAATAACTATTTCAGACCTGTTATTCTTATTCCAGCAACAAAGTTAATTAACCAGTGTATCAAAAACAATATTTTTCCCAAGATTCTTAGATTGTCAAAAGTTATTCCTCTACATAAAAACATTCGGTTGATGATCCCGCTAATTATAGGCCAATCGTCATTATTTTGGTATTTTCCAAAACTTTTGAAATTGTACTGAAATTGCAAATTACATTTTATTTTGAAAATTGTAATCTATTTAATATCTGTCAATTTGGTTTTTGGAACAAAAAAAAACACAACTTTAGCCATTAACATGTTAATAGATATAATACACAAAGGTTTCGAGGAAAGCGAATTTTTGTATGTACAGTTTCTGGAATTTAATAAAGCCTTTGACTGTGTGTCTCATAACATTTTGATAAATAAGTTATATTTTCCACAAATAGTAGACTTTTGGTACAGTTTTATCCTGAAGATAGATCCCAATTTGTTGAATATCGCAATTTAAAATCAAATTTAATCGGTACAAATATTACTCTACCTCAAGGTTCAGTATTAGGTCCAATACTGCTCCTTATTTACATCAATGATTTACCAAAATGTACATCTGTGCCTAAATTTCCTCTCTTCGCTGACACCATATTAATTTATAACAACCAAGAATTTAACACTCTATTATCTACTGCTAATAATACTGAACCGATAATTGATGATTGGTTTCCAAGTAACCAGCTAGTATTAAATAATGAAAAAACTAAATCAATGGTTTTTATTCTAAGACATCATACAGTGAACATTAATTTGTCTGAAAATGTCACATTTTCAGGGGTCTATTTGGATCATAATTTATCCTGAGAATTACATATAAACTATGTTTGTAAAAAAATTTCCAGTAACATATTTTTAATACGCAGTCTTGTTAACAGTGTATATCAGCCAATATTATTAACAGCATATCATGGACTTATTCACTCAGCCCTTTCATATGCGATTCTAGTTTAGGGATATTCCGTACACGCTAAGAATGTTTTTTTCTATGCAAAGAAAATTTGTAAGAGTGATAGCTGGATTAGGTTATAAAGACGACTGCAAGGATATTTTTAAGAAAATGTCAATAATGACATTGCTTTGCACCTACATTTTACATTGTCTTCTTTATATTAAAGAATATGAGGACAGATAATTTTCTACGCCTATACAACGCTAGAAACGGCACAGGTTATTATGTCATAACATTTTTTAATGTAATACCGAATGTTATTCAAAATTTAGATTATAATCGTTTTAAATCTGTGATAAAGAATTATTTACTTAAAAATGTCTTTTATGATTTTAAGGCATATTTATATTCCGATGTGTCATGTATAACGGTATGAAATTTATTATTATTTATTCTTGTTCGTCGTTATATCTGTAACTTTAATGAATACTTGTTGTCCGACTTGACGTGTTGCATAGAGATTTTTGTGAAACTATTTTATATTATTGTTAACTGTTATATTTATTTATTTATATGTTTTCATATATTAACTTGCCTTATAACCATTTTGTTATTTTTATGTATTTTTATTGTTGATTTGACTTGTGAATGCTTTCTTGTATATAGCACCAACAAGTATCTATCTATCTATCTATCTATCTATCTATCTATCATCTATCTACTTTGATTAATATGATTATACCATCATTTTCATTTCAGATATCCTGGATCTCGATATCGTTCTAGTATATTTACTACCTACGCTTCAATTACATTTTTTCCAATTATAATTTTTGCAAAAGTTGATAAAAGTTTGTGATGCCTCGTAAATATTAATTACGACTGTTTTATACAGTTTCCTTGCCGTATATTAATTAACTAAGGGAAACACGTGCAGCGATTAAAACATTTTTAAATGCGTTGCATGAATTTTATGTCAAGGCAACGCATTTTAACGATGCACTTCTCGTGTGATTCAGAACGGGGTAATTATTCTCATTCCAAATCGATACAAAAACCATTAGAATTTATATTAATAAAATACACCTCATCTTGGATGATTTTGACATCACGAGTATTTTTTTACTGATTGAACGTTTTTGGAAACGTTTCATGGTAAAGTATAAGAATGTAGATCGGTAAATTAAGGGGTAACGAAAGGTTGACTTCAGAACCTTGTTTGGGGGGTCATAAAACGGTCAGGAAATCATGTGGTGATCATCTCGGGTTGTGGGAGGAAATCCGTCATTTTGTATTTTACGACAAATTAGCAAGTCGCAGTACCTCCATAAGACCTGATTTTATTTGAAGAACTGTTTTAGTTTCATTCCAAATTTCATTTTTTATGTAACTCTAAAGAATATCCCACTTATTCAAATCTTAATATTTGTAAATTGCATTTAAGCACGGATGAAGTTTTAAATGAGCTTGCATCTCTTGACTGTAACAAGAGTGCAGGACTAGACATATATCCACGTATTTTGTAAAAATATGTAGTCCATCAGTGGCTCTACCTTTAAGCATATTTTCCAATACTTCATTAATTGAAGGAAAAGTCTCTAATTTATGGAAGCGTGCCTACCTCACGCCTCTCGTTAAGTCAGGCGATGCAAACAATGTTATTAATTACAGACCAATTTCTAGGTTGTGTCCTATTGTTAAAGTATTCGAATCGCTAGTAACAAGTAAATTATTCTCTGAAATTGAAAAAAAATAATAGTTCCTGAACAGCATAGTTATCTAACAGGAAAGTCAACTTGTTCAAATTTGACCATTTATAACAATCACATTACCTAAGCTATTGAAGAGGGGATGCAGCTAGATTCTATTTACCATCCTGTTACAAAAATTTAGACATAGGTGTCGGTGAGTCCCTTCTTCAATTCTTTGGAAGTTAGTTAAGTGCTAGGACTTTTATAGTCAAAATAGAAAATTAAAGTTCAATTCCATTTTGCCCATGGTCTGGCGTGTCTCAAGATTCTCACTTATGTCCACTCTTATTTTTAATATTTATAAATGATGTATTATTAAAGTTATAATGCAAAACACTATTATTCGCCAATGATTTAAAAATATTTATTAAAGTAAATAGTTATTCCAATAGTCAAATATTGTAAAAAGATTTAAATAAAATATTAACCTGGTGTGTAAATAGTAAAATGGTATTAAATATAAATAAATGTAAAACGTTAACTTTTTGCAAGAAGTCTCCAATATTATTTAATTATGGCATATGTGGAGTGGATTTTGCTCGTGTAAATTTCATAGATGATTTAGGAGTTAATAAAACTAGGATTAAAAATTTGCAAAATAAATTTGTCAAGTGATTTTATATAAATTATGTGTTAACTATAATGAGCTTAATTACGATGATAGAATACATACAGTGTGGAAATTAAGTAACGCATAAATTCAGTAATTCCGTTGATATTAATTTTTTTGGAAAAAATCTCGAAGGGGTGTAGCGATTTTAACTTCGGCAAATATTTTCAGTCTAATTTCAGTTTATTATGTCAATTATTTTTTAAATTATGACGTCATCGACTTTTTTTTTAAATGACAACCTATATTTTTTATTATTGATTTTGGTAGTAGATTTTTTTCTGGTTCCGACCGTATAAAATTTTCATTATGTTATTATTTGGAAAAGTCGAGAAAAACAGTCTTAAAGTTCAAATAATAAAAATTCATTAAATTGGGTAAATTTATCTAGTTGCCGGTGTATCACATTAGTAACGGCTGACAGACTTAAATAATTTGTAAATGTCACAATAGAATAAGTGTTATTATTTTGCTTTTTCTAAATTAGAAAAACTATTTTATTAATAAGAATGGTACAGTTGAGCGACAAACAGAGAATTGAAGTGTTAATAATGATTGGTTATGGCGACAGAGCTAGAACACATCAAGAAGTGTGTCATCTTTTTAGAGAAAAATACCCGGATCAGCCCATAAATCAATCAACAATTAGTAGGATTGAAAAAAAATTTCGGGAACATGGCGTTGTAAAGAATATTTCAAAAACTGGACGTCCGGCGACATTAAATGAAGATGCACAACTTGATGTGCTACTAGAAAATGAAAACAATCCACATTTAATTAGTAGAAGCATTGCTTTGAACCACAATATAAGCCACACTACAGTTCTAAAACTTTTGAAAGTTCAAAAATTCCACCCATATATAAGGTGCACTTGGTTCATGAGTTAACAGAAGATGACTTTGATCGTAGGCAAGAGTTTTGCGAACAAATAATGGAAATTTGCAACCGCGATCCAATGTTTTTCCAGCGTGTTTTATTTTCGGATGAAGCAACATTTTGTTTAAATGGCCATGTCAATAGACAGAATTGTAGATATTGGGCTAGGGACAATCCCCATTGGATGCAGGAAAGTCATACCCAACATCCTCAGAAAGTTAATGTTTGGGCAGGAATTATTGGTGACAGAATTATAGGTCCATTCTTTTTTTGAAAACCAGTTGACTGGAGATAGATACCTGCAATTTTTACAGTTGGAATTGATGCCTGCATTAGCTGCATTATTCCCCAATGCAAATAACCCTGACCTACCAAATAATACCATTTGGTTAAAACAAGATGGCGCTCCGCCTCATTACGAAATTATTGTGCGACGCTACTTGGATCAAGTTCTCCCAGCAAGATGGATAGGGAGAAGAGGTCAGATAGAATGGCCGCCTAGGTCTTCTGATCTAACGCCATTAGGCTTCATTTTATGGGGGTACTTAAAAAGTAAATTGTACAACAATCGACCCAATAATTTAGACGATCTCAGGCAAAGAATTCAACATGAGATTAGGTCAATATCGCCTCAAACTATTCAGAATGTGAGAAATGAATTTTATAATCGTCTTGGGTATTGTCAAATGGTACAGGGTCGTCAATTTGAACATTTAGTGTAAATGTAATTTAACAACTGTTATTTCTGTGCTTATTTTTGTGTTTGATGATATTGTTAGATTTTTTTCTGGTTAAGAAATTTAGTTTCTTTTTATACTAATGTTTGCCTCACGAAGTTATCGTTATTACTAACTTTGAATTGAGCAGATAATAAATTTCTAGTTCGATTTTTAAACTATTTGTATAATTTCAAAATAAAAACGAATGTACCGTCCATAACTTTCAGTCAAACTTAGGCAACTAGATAAATTTACCCAATTTAATGAATTTTTATTATTTGAACTTTAAGACTGTTTTTCTCGATTTTTTCAAATAATAACATATTGAAAATTTTATATAGTCGGAACCAGAATAAAATCTACTACCAAAATCAATAATAAAAAATATAGGTTGTAATTTAAAAAAAAGTCGATGACGTCATAATTTAAAAAATAATTGACATAAGAAACTGAAATTAGACTGAAAATATTTGCCAAAGTTAAAATCGCTATACCCCTTCGAGATTTTTTCCAAAAAAATTAATATCAACGGAATTACTGAATTTATGCGGTACTTAATTTTCACACTGTATAATTCGCTTAGATTCCTTAGAAAAACGAAGATTTATAAACGAGGTAACTTTTTCTTTTAAAATCATAAATAACATGTATAAAGTAACGGAATTAAGCGAATATTTCCCTCTACAGATACCATCTTACACCACAAGAAATCAAGTGCTAATATAGCAAACATCATAACACAACATATGGGCAACATTCAATGAGCATCATTTAAGCCAAAGTATAAATTATATATCTAATGATATTGACGTATTTAACATTACTTTTGAGCAGTTGAAAAAGTTTTGTAAATACGGTTCCTTCAATTAAAATACTGTAAAATTTTTAGCATATTTAGTTTTAATATAATTTTTAAGGTTAGTTAATATAATAATTTACATCAATTTTGTACTATTTGGCTTCGTAACCTGTTATGTACTGAGTAAATAAATAAATAAATAAATAAATAAATAAATAAATAAGTAAATAAATAAACAAACAAATAAATAAATAAATAAATAAATAAATAAATAAATAAATAAATAAATAAATAAATAAATAAACAAATAAATATATAAATAAATAAATAAATAAATAAATGAATAAATAAATAAATAAATAAATAAACAAATAAATATATAAATAAATAAATAAATAAATAAATAATAAAAATAGAAATCAGCTTTTTTATCTTTCATTGTCGTGTCCGCTAAATTTATTTAAAGATTACAAAAAAAAACATACAATATCTGTCACAGTGTAACATATTATTGTTCTTGTTACAAATTTGACTTTGATAAATTAAATTATTTTAAAAAATAAGAAAAATACGTATATTTTAATCACGCGCTGCCTCTTCAAGCTGTTACAATATGAAATATAGTTACTATCTGCGGCCTAATATGTCTGGTTTCCTAAGTGGAAAAAAATACGGCGTTCATAGCAGAGGAGGCAGATGTATAGTCCGTAAAATTAGTATTAGTCTTGTTCAGTTGACCAGTCCAAAGCCAACTGTTTATGTCCAGGACATATTTTTTACACTATAACAATTAATAGGTAATTACGGAAAACAGAATTGTATTTTATTTTAACATAAAACATAAGATAATATAATAAATAATGTACCTACAAAAAAAATATTTTCTTAAAATGTTTTCTTAACCGCCTCTCAAGTCACCGTAACTCAAGTAACTGCCAGAAAATCCTAGAATTTTGTATTGAGTAAGGTGAGACGGGGCCCTACAGTTTATTGTGGAGTCTGAATCACATCTAGGGCATCGACGGTTCTCTCCCATCTTAATTCGAAACAAATTACAAATAAAATTTCCAACTTGCTCCGGGATGGATTCGAACCGTCGATTATCGGTATCGAGTAAATAGCTATAAGCGCTTTACCCACTACAAATAGTAATAAATACTAAAAGTAATACCTAAATTAAATACAAAATACCAAAGTAGTGACGTAATCCTCTCACTTTATTTAATTAAAGATTAAATAAAATAGCCACACACACTTTTTAATGATTTGTATTATACAAAGAGAAATGATTGCGCTTTAATGGCACTTGCCACTAATATAAGATTTTCACCAAACAAATGGAAATCTATCTTGAAGCCGTAGGGTATACCAACCGCAGACCGGTTTCTGGTTATTGCCTTTGTCAGTGCGAGTTAGGTACACGCAACGTCAACAAGGATAATCTAAGAATCATGTCTCTATATAATAGTGGAGTACTAACAAGTTAATGGTAACTCCGTATACCAGTGTCAATCGCAATGTAAGAAATTGGAAAAATGCTCAGGCACAGCGATCTTTATTTTTTTGTCTTCTTTGATATACTACATGTTTCGTCGAAAATTTTATCTGTGCGGTATACAGTAATGCCAGAGACAACCCGAGACGTGCAAGTGGATAGAACATTTTGTCCGATTTAGCATTTATTCGCTATCTCTATTTAATATAAGAATAGTCAAATATAGCTGTCCTAGTCCGATAAAATGGAAGGTGAAAGCAGAGGGTAGCACTTGCACTGCTGTTATTTCTGTTCTATCCCGCGCTTTTTCTGTGGTATTTATCTGTCTACTTGAACTGACGAAAGAAGTGTTTGCTATTTTGTCGTGATTTTGATTACCTCTCGTTGTATTTTGTGATATTTGTGTGTTAAAGACTATTTCTTTTCTTAAAGACTACCAATTTCATATAACTGGTAAGTTATAAAATTATAAATAATTTTATCCGCTATATCTAACCTATATATTAATCAGAAAGGATAAACAGTATTAGAAAATGTGCTAACTGTATCCTTTACTTATTTCATTCCTCAGAATAAACTTTGAAATTGGTTGTAGGTTATTTTTTGTTTGAGATGGCCACAGAGTCACGAATTAGATTGTGTTATGTGTGTGGTTCTTCGGAGGACGATATGGCAAAACTTCATTATTTTCCTTCAAGGTTGGAAAGGTAAATTAAGGCCTGCACTAAATTAACAACACTTCTAACAGCACAATTTTTTATGTTTTACAGGTCAAAAATTTGGCAAGAGAATATGGGTATACATTACACTGAAGAAACTCTTCAAAATTAAAGGATATGCTCCCGTCATTTTACTGTTGAGAGTTATGTCGGCCTAAGTAGTCATAGGTTGACCCGCAATGCAGTCCCCACACTTTTTCCATGTCGTCAGTTGGCAACATACCAAGTGCAAGCAGGTAATATGTGTTTTACAAAATGTTGGTGGTGAGGGGTCCTTAGATATCAATCCATAGTTGTTACTAATTAGCTTGGTAGAATTATCGCAGACTTTTTACTATTATTTAATTTATTCAATATAAAGAAATATAGATTTGAACCAATAAACATGGTCGCTAATATCTATCTCATTTTACTTCAGATCTAGCCTCAAGCGAGGCCTCAACTTCAAAGAATATACCTTATGAGTTGGCGGAAGAATTTCCTAGCATAGTGAAGGCAGCTAGTGAATTTTTGGAGGAGATTCCCAGCACTTCTGTATCAGATCAGAATGTCACCGTTCGAAAACGACCAGGGAATTATTAGAATTGGGATTCCTTGGTGGTGTAAGAGGCACAATGAGGCACAGAAAAAAGATGCTCGTGAGGCAAAATGAATAAAAGAATCAGATCAATTTTTTAAGTGGAAAATACATATTTACAGGTCTAGCCCGGCAAAGTGACATAAGGATTTGTAAAGTCTTTACCGATTCCTTATGTCATTTTCTGTTGACAAAAAAGTATCCGATAACAATTAAAAATGATTATTCCAGTCTTCCTTAAAAGTAAGTGTCTGATGTCTGTCAGTTGATTTTATATTTTATTAAAGTTAGAAAGTTTTTTGAGACTAGCAGGAACCATTGCAGAAAAAACATTGTACACAGCACACCCAGAATGTGACTTTACTGGACTCGCCAGGGCTTTTGCAATGGAAATTGCCAGCTCTCCCTGTTAAGAATCACTTTCCGGTCTTGTTTCATAAATAACTATCATGCTTTCTCGATATTTTCTGTAATATATTGACAAAATGTCCTAAATTTGCTTTTTTGTATTTTTTCTGATTTTAATAAATTTTGTACAAAATATTATTACCTACCTACTTGTGTTTTGAGTGTTATGTTAATTATCCAATACAAAAACATATTTCTTTTAAATCTTATGTTAAGCGGTTCAACAAGGTTACAATTAACCTTTTGATTAGTTTAACATAAAAATTAATTGACCTCTAGTTTTGTATTCTAACTTTAAAATATCTTTGTTTCTGCAGCAGTTGGTGATCGTTTGTGGATCATCAGAGATAGTCACTCGGTTAGTTTTTAACTTCCTACGAATAGAAATATTTAAAAACAACTAATCGACTACTTCTGGTCCACAAACGATCACCAACCGCTACAGAAATAAAGCTTATAGATAATATCAATAAAATAATAAAAGGGGGGTTTCGAATTTTCGCGGGCGTTTGCTTCTTGCGCCATCTACTTTCACCTTCCATTACAATCGATCAATTTAATACTGTGGATTAAATTTTAGCACGTACTTGCGCGTCTCGGGTTGTCTCTGGTAATGCTGCTCAATGTAGGTCTATTGGGATGTCTGCTATTAAATTGTCTGGCAGCATCTCGTACCGAAAGAACATTGTCGCCAACATGACGCATACGTTCAATTTTGTCTCTTACACTTAATTGTTTCATAATTACACCATTAATCAACTATTAACTAATATTCTATCACACAGTCTCTAATCTGACAGAACTAATAAATGTTTTATATCACTTTGTGACATTTCAGTTGTTTTTCACTTTTTATTCCATGGGTTGCTTGATTGATTTTTAATTTGGCCACAGAAATACTAACACGCAATATTTTTTTTGTGAAATTAGGTACAGGACCATTTTAGGGGGCGCGTAATCCAGTGGTGTACTCAGATAATACGATTTCTTGAATTTTTACCCCCAAAAATTAGGCAGTAGGCATTTTTTTAACGTGGCGCTTTGAAGTACAGTTTTTCGTGCACTACAATTCAAAAAAGGAGTCAGTCAAAATCAAACTATAAATACAAATTTTATAGGGGTGTCCTGTTGTCACTGTATATAAAGAGAGAGAAGAGTAGAAGAGAAGATCTAGTGGAAGTTAAATCAGAGCCTTGTAGGAGACCAGAATTGGTGGACAACATTTTTGGTAAACACTTTAACCACGACGTAAATTGATGTCACATGTAAAGTTCACAATCACGATCACAAGCTAGCAGATAGGATATGGGATGGTCTCGCATCTGCATAAGAGATGTTGCAGCCACACTAGATGGTAATGTAATAATGAAGTAATCGTAATTTAGTTAATACCAATAATATGTTATCATCTAAGCGATGTAAGCAGATTAGTTGTCATTAAATGTGCTGTGTTTATTACATTAATTAACTTTAACAAATGCGTCTAAGTTCCAAGTCCAACAAAATGACATCAATTAATTTCAATAAAATACTAGTGAAATCTATCAAATATTTCACATTATCAGAAACGTTTAATAACATTCCTTAGATAGTAAGTGAACTTTTTGCATAAGAAGAGAAAATAACAGAGCTATAATCATTATCTCATTGAATAGCACCAGCTGAAGTGCCTATTACTCAAGATAATTAAAGCCAGTTTATCTGTGCTTTTAAATTTATCGCCAACTGTCTTTTGCATGCAATAATTCTTTATTAATTTGCGTACAATGGTGTAACTATCTCCACACAGAAGCGTCCAATTGCAGAGTAGATCGAGGAAAGTATAAAAAGTATATTTGTGAAAAATAATACGAGTTACCCCACAGCAGCAGCGGCTGCTGAATTATAGGTTATACCAAATCTAGCAATTTCAGCATAGGTTGTACCAAATCTGGCAATTTCAGCATAGGACCCATGCCATATTTTAAGTTAAAACTACTAAGACTAAATGAAGTTTTGCAAACAAAGTTACGATTGAAGTTTGTGAAAAAAATTTGCAAAAATGGCCTGCCAACCCAAGATATTTAGTACAAAATTTGTATTTTTTTTTTCATTATCGAAAGATTTCAGATTTCGTTAAAAAATTAAGTTTTTCTGTAAAGTTATGACATTTTGAAATTTAGTTTTAGATAGATTATTATTTTGCGGAAATCAGTACGTCATAACAAAAAAAAACTTTTTTTTTTAAGAAATCTAAAATCTGTCGATAAATTGCCTCCTGATCACCAAAACAAAAAAAAAATGTGTAGCTAATATTTTACAAATTGTCTCCAGAATAACCTGGGTCGGCAAGCCTCTTTTGCAATTTTTTTGCAAAACTTCTTCATTTAGTCTTGGTATTTATATCTTAAAATATGACATGGGTCCCATCCTCTAATTGTTAGATATGACGTAACCTATAATTCACCAGAGGCCGCTGCCTCGCAGTAAAGTCAAGTAATAAGAACTCTGTCCTTATTATAAAGACTACTTAGTTATACTTTACAAGAAAAAAATATCTGATGTGGCCAGCACATAACTTTCTTATAGCAGTGTATATCATCCTGATGTAAAAAAATCAATCTATTTAATTCTTCACTTACCTCAATTAAATTTTAATAGCGTACCTACCTTGAAATGTTTCATTAATATTTTTAAATAATTAATTATCAGCGTCATTCGATACTGTCAATATATATGTCACATATGTCGTATATTTTAATAATTTTTTTTACTGATATTGACATTTTTGTAACTATATTAGACATTTCAAATGACAAACTGTTAAATTTATCCTAACTCAATTTTATGAGGTCAAATGTATAAGTTTACATCAGCTTTATTTAAGTAATTGGAAAATATATTTTATTAGATTGATATAGTAGACATTATTTATAATATTTCATCAAGAATATATTTTTTTTGCAAAAGCAAATAAAAAAAAGTTTGGGTCCCATGGACCTCCTTTCAGCTGGCCAATTTCACATCATCGAATTTATCATTGTTATTGGCCTTTAGAACATGTGTACCAAATTTGAAAGCTTTATCTCAAAAACTGTGGCTGCTATCACAATACTACAGACATGCAGACAGATTTTTTCCATAAAGTTATTTTTTTCATTTTAATTCGTCGAGATTCGTCCAGAAATGCAATAAAAATTTTTAATTTTTTTCCCGAAATTTTACCTTTTTTCTTCTTTCATTCATTGTGTCTCTTCTAGTGGTACCACATTCACCAAATTTAATGTGTCACCTAAAATATTGTTGACAATCTTAACTGCCAAAGTTGGAAAGTCTCCCATTAGTATTCTTTGAGTTATCGCTGATACATACATATACATACACACGCACCGACAGACATCATTCGGAAAATAGTCAGAATGGATTCAGGAGGCTTCAAAACGTATAAAAATCAATCAAAATCTTGGTAAAGAAAAATCACAATTATAATACTTCCTTATATTGTGTATGAGAAAGTAAAAAACAAATGTGATGGATGTTAATATAGCTGTTTGGTTTGGATGCAGTAAGTAATATATCCGCATAGGTCATTTAAGTGTATACGCTATTTATTTTTAAAATATTATAGCATGAAATACAATCAGCTTTTTGGCTAAACTCCGTATATTTAAGGATTAATTGTTTCTTTCTTTATAAAATCGGATTTCGCATAAAAAATGTGACAAAACTCAAGATTGGCAATTAAAGCAGGAAACCGAATAGGCTGCTTACAAGGGACGCCACAAACTTAGAAGAAGTAAACAATTGTCGAAATAGTGGTGAATGCTTTGTGTAATATTGGTGTTAAAAGTGAATGCTGTCCACGTGGAACAAATTCTGATAATCAGTCTACACTAATGTCTTGAACGCAGTACAGGAGGTTTCATGAACTGTTAAGACACTCGAGGTATGTATTATAATTGTTCCGTACAAATTATTGTTATCGTCTCTTAGCGCATGTGCTGGTCCTGCACGCACGGAAATTGTCCGGTGTCCAAACTATAACTGAACGAAATGCGAAAAAGCGATTCGAGGAATATAAATCTATTGCAAACAATGTATATAGCACAGGTATGTCAACACATATGGAAAACAATCACTTTATAAATTTGAATTATGTTAAACTACTCCATTCGGATAAGAAAGGGAAAAAACTTGATTTATTGAAACAATTAGAAATAAGCAAAAATAATAAAAACTTAACGAATGAACAACAATTTTTTTCCGGTCACCACATTTTCGATAATAGTCTTTATGATACAAGTGTTAAAAATGATTTTTTACTTTGTGAGTGGAGAAGTTTGCGAAACGAGCGTATGCGAGTGGAGCAACTCCACGAACAAAATAAAGTCATTTTTAAAACGTGTATTATACAATGTTTTTTCTACAAAACCATTGAAAGAACAATAAAGTTTCTTTAAAAAAGATTTCAAATCCTTTTAATGGTTACCTCATAATTCTAGTAGTTTGTAGGATTTATGAAATAAATAAATAAAGTTTGCCCGTTGTTTGACACATGCTTATCAAATGTGAAAAACTGTTGCAATATGATGAGTTCCAATATTAATTATAGTCCAGAAGGAAGCGAATCGATTCCTCAAGAAATTGAAGAAGGAGCTACAAGGGCAACTTTAGATTTGTTGCCCACAAAATCCAAACAACAATATGAATTAGCGTACAAACGCTTTGTGGAATGGTGCGATCGGAACAATGTTGCAGGCAAGTACAGTGAAAATGTAATGTTGGCCTATTTCGAGCAAAATTCTAAAATTTGGAAGTCTCCGACGCTTTGGGCACATTTTTCAATGATAAAGGCTATGTTAAATGTTAAGAACAATCAAGATATAAGTAAGTTTTACAAACTCATCGCATTTTTGAAGCGCAAAGGAGAAGGATATCGTCCAAAAAAAATCAAAAATTTTTACACGCCAAAGTATTGATAAGTTTATTGCAGAAGCGCCAGATGACAAGTATTTGATGTTTAAAGTAGCTGCTGTAATGGGTATACTAGGCGTGTGTCGCCGTGAAGAACTTTGTCAAATGAGTTTACACAATATTGAGGATTTAGGAAATACACTAGTGGTAAACGTTCCAGATAGCAAGACTAGAGTTTCAAGAACCTTTACTGTTATTACTGAGACTTATATTGACTTATATCATAAGTACTTAGCATTACGTCCAGCTCATGTCAACCACCAACGTCTTTTTATTAAGTACACTAGTAACAAACTTGTTGGAATAAATATTTTTGGAAAGACGCCTACAGATATTGCAAGATTTTTGAAATTACCAAATAGTGAACTTTACACCGGCCATTGTTTCCGTCGGACATCCGCCAACTTGTTAGCAGACTGCAAATTTATGTACAATAAAAAGACATGGAGGATGGAAAAGTTCGAGTGTTGCAGAAGGATACTTGGAAGATTCGTTAGAAAACAAAAAGAGGATTGCTTGTCACATTCTTCGAAATAATTGCCCTTCTTCTAACAATTTAGAAATAGAGCATATTAATAATATTTCCTCCACTGCTTCAAGTTCAACTTCAACAATTTCTTCTTGTGAAGTAGTTTCCTCACAAGGGATAAATATTACTAATTGCTTCAATTGTACAATTAATATAAATATTTCTAAATAATTTGTAATTTTTTGTTAATAAATATCTAAATGTCATTATGACAAACGACTTGTCATTTTACTTTTTGCACTAGTGTTAAAAGTAAATCATGTGATCATTTTTAACGCGAGTTTATATAATATTACATTTTTAATTCGAGTATGCCGTGTTAAAAATTTAGTTTTCAATGGTGTTTGTAGAAAAAATGATTTATTGTTAGATTATGAAAAATATAGAAATGTTCAAATATATGTTGCAATAATTTTATAGTACGGGATGTGATATTTATAACACACAATAAATACAAATTTTACCATTCGATATTCCCTGTACTCTCGACAAAGGCCAAAAAACTTAAACACAGTTTTTAATAAATTTTGAAATATTTAAATATTCTTTATATGTATATAAAATACTTAATAATGTTTCACAACGAGTCAACCGGAAAATCAGTTAAGTGTACTTTACTATTCTTTTCAATGTTTTTGGCTTGCTCACCAAACTTATTTTTATAAGATTTATTTATATCCTTCTAAGGAATAAGTCTCACTTTCTAAGAAATAAAGCATGTATCTTGGAAAAAAAAGAAAACTTAACTTGTAAAATCTTTAAAATTTACAGGTAGGTACATAAATAAAAAATAAAAGTGGCCTTAGGCAAGCGCAATTAATTTCAATTGAAATTAAGGATTAAAAAGATGAAGACTGTTTTTAAAACATAAACGTTCATAAACATGAATAGGAGACATTACATTAACTGAGATTAAAAAGTTGTTTGTCTCTTAACGTCTTTCAATTTATTTGCGACTGTACGTGAGCTAACAAATTCAAACAATTAATTTCATTTTACAATTTGAATCTCAGTTCTTTAGCATTTTATATAAAAATAAATTGATTTGATTACAATAAAACCTCAATGATGCTGTCAGGTACATGACAATTTAAATTAATTTGTGTGGCATGCCTACATTTTTAGAGATTTTTTAATTACATTAATATGATTAGAAATGATTCACTGTTAAAACTATACCACCAATAAATCAACAAGTGCTGCCGTTGAATAATTTTAAATATACAATTTTAATACCTACATACCTACTCGTTATTTACTTTAAACAGCATCAACACGGTTGAAGTTACCTCTCAATAATTTTCTGAATTTTTTAAATCTGTTTCAATTTAATTTTGTTTACAACAGTAATAACAGAGTGCTTGACTTGGTTTTATGTAACACCAGTTGTACAGTCGAGAAAGTCTTAGATGTACTACTAAAAGATGATAGCCACCATCCCCGTGTTATAACGAGGGTTTTTCCCTCGCTATTTTTATTATTCAAATAAAATGCCCAAAGACAATACATACATATATTTAATATATAGAACACAAGAGGGTCACGGCGTGGTTAACAAGTAATAAACTAGGTACATACAATGCATAAAAAAAGTATACAAGCTTCAGAAAATATCTACTTTAATTTCAACTAATAAGTCTATTTTAGGGCGCCACCCGCCTTTCTTTTTTTTTTTTTTTTGTTTTATACCACAGTCTAGGAAAGTTACATATTTAAAACGTCTAAAAAACTACACGCACTAGGGCCGTGAAAGGGGGAAAGGACGGTTAATTTTCAAGTTTATAGCACAGTTAAAGAGCAAAACTAAACTCTAGGGGGCTTTCTCCACCTCTAGATAGATAGGCAAATCAGCCTTTTGATGCCAGTTTTAATCTGCAGATTTCCAGCACAGACTCAGAGCGGAAACTGTTTAATTTTTTAATAGGTACCTATTTTAGTAATAATAAGAAGGGATCCTACCGTCTCACATAGCTTGCCTATGTCACATACTTCGTAACTCCATTACCATAACAGCTTAACCAGACAAAATCTTGAACACAATTTTAGCAACGTACACTTCTACCTCGCTCAAAGGCCTACTCCAGTCTGCCGGCGAAAGCTAACCGTTCTCGTATTAGCGTTCCCCCTTGTCCCCACACAGCGGCTGGTGCCTAAAGATCCAGTGGTCGCACAAATTATCAAAGATTTACAAGTCAGTAAAGTCGGTTCTAGAATTTTTTAAGGTTGACCTCAAACCAAATTATGCAATTAGCATTAAACAAAACGCAAGTTAAATATATCTAAAAATAGACCGTTACAGTCTTGCAATGTTACTAAATTTTAGAGCAGAAAACAGTGATAAAAATTTCCCAATTAATTACACAAATTCGTTTAATTTTCGAAAAGCCAATTTTCTTTTATTATATCAGAAACTGCTCGAAGTTTACTGGTCTTTCTTAAATGATTATAATGAGATTAATTCTGGTTGCCATGGGAAATATGCAAAGCTTCACAAACGAATTGGAGATAATAATGCGCCATTTGAGTTTACGAGACAGGTTAAAAATTAAATTTGATATAAAACTGACTAAAAAATTATATAATTCAGGCAGAAAATAATATTAACGATCTTACTAAGTACGCAAATATCAAAGGAGTGACTGATATCCCTAAAGATATGTATCATACTGGTGTG
This sequence comes from Rhamnusium bicolor, assembly GCA_029963845.1. Lineage (NCBI taxonomy): Eukaryota > Metazoa > Arthropoda > Insecta > Coleoptera > Cerambycidae > Rhamnusium > Rhamnusium bicolor. The sequence continues at coordinate 155,341 of JANEYF010002171.1, forward strand.
CATTTGGACCATCCAGAGAATATCATACTCTGTTGCAGAACCATAGCTTTAGATCAATATAGTTTAGAAACTAGTAGTATTTCTTCTCAGAAAATGAAGTATTAATGGAATTAAAAAAAAAATAAACTTAAACTTGCCATGGGACCTAACGGTATTCCAGCATTTTTATTAAGAGATTGTTCTGCTATATTTGCCCATACCCTCATAGTTCTATTTAATCTTTCTGTTAAATGCTCCTGCTTTTCTGATATTTGGAAATACTCCAAAGTATGCCCGTTATACAAAACGGACAATAAAATTATTTAACCAATTTTCGACCAACAACGATCATTCGTAATTTTTTCAATGCTTTTGAGATTTTACTGCATAATTTTATCCATCTGCATATTAAAGATACTATTTTCATTCAGCGACAAGGGTTAATAAAAGGCCGCTCTACAACTACTAATTTAATATACTCCACGCAATACATCTCTGAATCCATTGACAACAAACAGGCGTAATTGATTTCACGAAAACTTTCAATAGGCTTAATTATAATATTCTACTTTTGATGTTTCTTACTTACTACTTTTGATGTTTTCTGACCAATAGACAGCTTTCTTTCAATCTTGCTTAACTAGTAGACTGCAATGTGTTGCGTATAATGGGTTCAAGTATTCTAATTATATCTCGTTTTCAGGTGTTCCTCAAGGACTTGTTCTTGGGCCGCTGAGCTTTAATATTTTCATAAATGATATATATAATATGCTAGATCTTTATTTGTCACTGTATGCAGATAATATAAAACTCCTACATAGAATTTCTAACTTAAATGATTATATTACATTATAAAACAGCACCTCCAAACTTAGCTCTTGGTGTCTGGAGAACAGTCTCGCATTAAATGTACGAAAATGTAATGCATTGACATTTTCCACTAAAGATTCTGATTATACCGTCGAATATACACTTGACGACGAACTATTAACTCGACCGTTTATGTTTAAAGACTTTGGAGTAAGTTTTGAGAGAATTCTAATTTTTGTTGATCATGTTGATACGTTAATAGAGAAATAAGATTTCAGGTTTTATTATACGTAATGGCAGTGATTTTTCAAATACTGCAACTTTAAAATTATTGTGCTTTTCATTTTTGCAGTGTAGGCTAGAGTGTGCGTCTCTTGTTTGGGAACCATGCTATAATATTCATAAAAATTAATTAGAAAATTTGCAATGCCATTTTCTTAAATATCTTTATTTGAAATCTCATGGAGTATATCCACCTACTGGTTTTCCACAAAGTGAGTTGCTTGATATATTCTCTATGAGTGATATACGTAATAACTTTGACACAAATTTCTTAAGAAAATCATCCATCATGAAATAGATTGTAATATTATACTTCATAGATTAAATTTGCATGTTCCAAGAGTAAATTCCCGACATAACCAGACTTTTTATCTACCTAGAGCTCGGACTAATGTCATAAAATTTTCACCTATTTATCATATACTCTAACTACAATAACAGTGAAAATGATATTGACATTTTTAGAAAATGGGAGACTTTATCTAATACAGTTATTATCTTTTCATATATCTGTATATGTATGTATTTAATATGTGTATATTATGCACGTAATTTCTTATTTTCTATTTTTCTTTTTATACTAAATGTATTTTACCCATCTTGTAAATGGTCTTTGTACTATTAGATGGTGTATAAATAAATAAATAAATAAATAAAATGAATTTATTATATTTGATTAAAATTTAATCTGTTAACCTTAATTTTTACCTTTTCAACAGAAATGTCAGAAAGAAATAAGGTTCTTTATATTTCAATTATTTGTTTATATTTGTTTATCAAATACGTTTGTTTTTACAAAATGTGTTAGTAAACAATGTGTAAATAAAGTCGTTAATAGTCCACATTAGCTTTATCCGACGCCTTTGATATACAGCTTACGTGTGATTGAGAAAAAATGCAGGAAAAAATATGCATATTTAAGTGTGTGGCTTGATATTTAAAACATATAATAAATAAACAATATTTTACATTCCCTATAAGTTTAAATAATAAATTTTAATTAATTAAAATTAAAACGACTGTATAAAAAAAGTCCATTTATGGGAAACAGCCGACATAATTAACATTTGGCTCCACAAGATCATCATTTATTTGCAAATTATAAATAGTTCTCCTTTCTGGAATTTACTAATGTTTACAATAATTTTTATAGGTACGTCGATTTTACAGTTATTCGAATTATGAAATTCAAATAAACATCATCAAGTAACTAATATATTATTTTTATACAAGTTATATATTTTTTTATTCTTAAAAATAGAATGTCAAAACGTATCAATATGCATCATTATTTCGGGGATATTTTTTTTTGAAAAATTCTACTTTTTAGCAATGTACAGAGTGTTTCCTAAAAACTACCCCCCCCCCTATTTTTGTTAATATTAATCGATTTTAATTTTTCAAAAAACAGCATTATGTAGCATTTTCATATTTTTCTGAAAATATACAGGGGACAAAATAAAATTGCATTTTTTTAAATACAATACCCTGTATACTTTTATGTTCTTAAATTCATTGCTTGTGTCTTGTTTCCAGTTACAATGATATGTAATAGTTATATAGTTTAAAACAAATTAGGTATCCCTTTCTTGGTAAAACTATTAAAATATGGATAGAAATTTTTTTTGCTAATTATTATTTTCCAATTTTTACAAAACTTATCATAGATAAGTATATATATCTTTTTAAGCAATTATTTTCCCGGCTATTTGTCAATACGCTGAAATTTGGATTGTAAAAAAGATAATATGCACATTATGTCAGTACGACTGACTCAATTATGTTATTTTTAATTCTAACTACTCTGTTCATGTACATGCGCATATTATCTCCTTTATAATCTAAGTTTTAGCGTTTTGGCAAATAGCGGGGAAAATAATTGTATAAAAAGTCATATGTTATGCTTATCTATGATAAGTATTTGTAAAAGTTAGAAAAAAATAATTAGCAAAAAAATTTGCAGCGTTGTTATATTTTTATATCATTCCATACTTTAAGAGAACTTTGACGAAGAAAAGGATACCTAATTTGTTTTAAATTATTCTAACCCGACGGGGAATTTCCATTATATAATTTCAATCACTCTGTTCTCTGAAGCCATTAAATTATTATTACATTAGGATGTACTATGATTCGCAGTTACTTTCGGGGCTTTCAAAGAGCCATACTGACGACGCAAAGATACAGAAACACGTGTTTGTGGATGATTTAAAATTTTTAAGTGATTCTTCAACTGGAGAGTACTTTTGTTTTATTTATTCTTGATTTTACTAAACAGAGTTGTTAGAATTAAAAAGAACATTATTGCATCAGTCGTACTGAACATTGTGTGCATATTATGTAATATAATATATAATATAATTTTGCTCGGGGATGAGATAATTCAATATGCGACTTCTACAAAATTTTTGGGTATAATCATCGATAGTCAATTAAATTGGAAAGGACTATCTCTGTGACAGACTTAGTAAGATCTGTTATGCATTAAGGTCAGTGAGTAAATAATGTAGTAGTTCAATTGTACGCCAACTCGACTTTGGTTGTTCACAGCATTTTAAAATTTGGATAACTCATTGGGGACTATCTCCACAGGCACATAGAATTTTTTTCATACATAAATGGGCAATTAGAATATTAACCGGTATTAAGCGCAGAGAATTATGCAAAATTGTATTTAAGGAACTAAATATATTAACTTGTCCTTCCGTATATATTTATGAAATACTCTGTTTCACTCATAAGACCGAAACATTCTTTCCACTGTTGGTAGTACCCATGATTACCCAACAAGAAATAAAACTCTTTTACAACTAGAGTAGTGGTGAGAGGTATGAAACTTCTCGTATGGTCTAAATGCTATTATCCGACCGACATCATAGATGTCTCTGTGGCGGATAGCGACTTGCAAAGCAAGTACCGCGAGCGGCGACCTCTAGCCCAGGTGGACTAAACTACTGTTATTAAATATGATTTGAAGGCAACAACTACTCAGCGGGCAAATTCCCCGACCTGCATTGGATTACACCTTCAAATCATGATAGATCGATAGCCAATATCATTTGTCAATTCCTAACCAGACATAGACCGGTTTCGAAGTTATTAGTTCTCCTCAGTATGCCATAGTTTACGGAACAGACAAATGAAGGTGGCCAACCTGCTAGTCATATACTAACTAGGGTAAATTGGACTTTTAGTATAAAGTAATTTTTGACGTTTTAAAAAAGTCACATTTTTTGACATTTCAAAAAAAGTCACATTTCTTGACGTTTCAAAAGAGTCACATTGGTGGAATGCCACTAATATTACTTTCTCACTCCTCAAAGTGAGGAAGTTATGTATTCGTGAAAGAAAGTTTGAAAATTTTTATTGCATTTTTGAACGAATCTCTACGAATTATGACGATACACAAAATTTCAGATAGAAAAAATTTTCTGTCTGTGGTTCGTGATAGCAGCTACAGTTTTTTGAGATAAAGCTTTCAAATTTGGTACATACATTCTAGAGGTCAAGGAAGAGATTGAGTTCGTTGATAAGCAAAATTGGACCCAATATCTAAAAGAAATATTAGTGACATTCCACCAACATGATTTTTTTGAACCGTCAAAATGTGACTTTTTTTGAAACGTCAAAAAATGTGACTTTTTTGAAACGTCAAATACTGCTTTTATTATAAACTTCACCACACATCGAGTTTTACTACGGTGAGGAAGTTCTGATCCCTAAGTAATAATCGACAGCGGTTTTTTTTATACATTGGGACCAATTTTGCTCATCAACGAACTCAATCTCTTCCTTGACCTCTAGAATGTGTGAACCAAATTTGAAAGCTTTATCTCAAAAACTGTAGCTGCTATCGCGAACCACACAGACAGACAGACAGACAGATAGAAAATTTGTTCTGTCTGAAATTTTGTGTATCGTCATAATTTGTCGAGATTCGTCCAGAAATGCAATAAAAATTTTCAAAATTTTTTTCACGAATACATAACCCTAACTTTGAGGGGGTCAGGAAGTAATCAGTATTATGGATTGTCTATATGGTTATATGTTAAATCTGTATGGTATTTAGGATGATGTAAGTTGGATATCTGGTGAAAATGCACCTTTAAAATACAGAGCTGAAATTTGTATATTGCACTGCTCTTAATAAATAATCCCTGTATGAGCTACATAACTAAATAAACAAAGCATTTTAAATTTCCAACTAAAAAAATCAGCAATTGGGAAAACGTAACCAATTTAATTCAGTAAATAATCTGCTTCTTCCACTCATATATTTGACAAAAGCAGAAATTGACTTATTTTAACCGTCATGATGAAAATGACGTCGTCATATTAATATTTGACACAAGTGACAATTTTAGCATTCTGTCATCACAGTGCAAAATAGCAAGATAGTCTTTTCATTATGACCGTGACGTAATCGTGTCGTCGTATATCCAAGCTCACCTCACTATACATACTAATGGTTTTTTAATGTAATTGATTATTTTTGAATACCTATAGTATATGCGATTAGACGCCGCCCATGTCCTGGAATTCTTTCAAGGTTAAAGCTACTACTGCCGGTATCACTATTAATAAGTACAAATATCCATGTTATCCATGTACGGAGTAATATAGTCTTGTACTAGACAACTATTGATGACGCCGTGTAACGGTCCATTTTTAGATATAATTAACTTGCGTTTTATTTAATGCTAATTGCATAATTTGGTTTGAGGTCAACCTTAAAAATTCTAGAACCGACAAGTAAATTGTAAATATTTGATATTCTAAGCGACCACCGGACCTTTAGTGCACCAGGGCGAACCTGCGGTGTGGAGATAAGGGGGGAACGCTTTTACTAAGACGGTTAGGTTTCGGGACTCTCTACCGAGCCACGGCCGAGTGTGGACCTATGTTTCTGTTGTGTGAAGTATGTTACGTTACCTTAGTTTGGAGACAAGACGAGACCGGAGCTTGAGTTGTGTTAGTTGTGTGCGTTGCTTGCCTTACGTTTGAGATTTGGTCTGGCTGAAAATTATGGTTCTGAAGTTACCAAGTATGTAGCCTAAGAAAGATATTCTATGAGCTGGTAAGGTGATCTTACTTCTAATTATTGTCACATAGGTATCTATTAAAAAGTAAACAGCTTCCGCTCTGAGTGGAGCTGGAAATCTGAAGATTAAAATTTGCATCCGAAGGCTGATTTGCCTATCTATCTAGAGGTGGAGAAAGCTCCCTAGAGTTTTAATTCTGCTCTTGAACTGTGCGATACAATATTATGAAAAGTAACCGTTCTTTCCCCCTTTCAACGGCCCTAGTGCGTGTAGTTTTTTAGACGTTTAAAATATGTAACTTTCCTAGACTTTGATATAAAACGAAAAAAAAGAAAGGCGGGTGGCGCCCTAAAACAGACTTGTTAGTTGAAAATAAGGTTAATATTATTTTCTAAAGCTTGTATACTTTTGTAGGCATTTTATATACCTAGTATATTACTTGTTAACCACGCCCTGACCCTCTTGTGTTCTATATTCTAAATATATGTATGTATTTTTTTGTTGGCGTTTTATTTGAATAATTAAAGTAAGTCAAAGTAGCGAAGAAAGAAATAAAATTCGTTATAACTGTGTGGTGAAACAATCCTTATGTAACAAGTTCTGTGAAAAACAGTTTTTTTTTCATGGTTAGTCTAATCATATTTCATTTTGTATCACATTTCTTCCCAAAATTTTGCAATATACTGATATGTTTCTAAAACTCTTTCAATCTTACATAATTTAAGCAATTATTATGTTAAATTATTTTATCGTAGTATTAATTGCTGTGTAATATGTATTAATTATTAGGTTCTAGTTATGCTGTCAAATCGGATATTTATCACCTGTTGGAATATTTTATTGAGGCTATATCATTTATTTCTTATTTGTCAGAAAAATTACTGCTTTATTGCCTATTTCCTGTTCAGCTTGCATAATGTAAATATTTTAATAGAATATTTAAAAAAATGGTTTTATTATTAGTTATTTATAGCCGCATTCAGGGTGATCGGTAAATGTTTTGCTCCTAGACACAAAAAAAAGAAAGGAAATACGTATTAACTAATTAGTATCTACAAGACAAACTATTACACAACAGAGTTTACTCCTTATAATTTATAGGCATTTGTATAAAAACTTGAAATATTATTTAAATTCGATGGGAGTTTAATTAGAAGTTAGTTCTTTTTCTTTGTCTATAAATTTGCATCCATAATATTATACATAGACAAATTATTTCCTAATGTTATTCATGGAGATTAGTTTCTTGAAATAGTTAACGTGGAGCAAAATATCATGGGAAATAAACCAAAAATTTTATTAGTAAAATGCTGTATGCCTTGTTAGTTAGTAACAGTAATTTTCAGAATTATAATAAACGATAAAATATATGACAGTTTTAGGTTTATCATCCATTTTAGCAATAATTATCATGTTTTCGACAACAAGAGTTTTAAATATTTATAATCATTGGATTTGTGGATTTACATCCTTATTATTAAAAATTTACTATTAAAAAATGAATTAATTATTTATGCATTACATAAGCATATTTTCAAACTTAATACGATAACAATAAACTGCTTATAGTTTCCTATATTTTACACTGCCATTCTTGTCTCAATGTGTTAGCAAGGTAAGTGCACCGGTGGCTGACACGTTAAGATCAGTAAATTAACAAATAATTCGTATTCGGCCACTATAAAATCACTAGAGCTAGTTTTGGCATACAATTAAATAATTTGCATATTTCTGCATGGATTGATCAATTGCAGATCCAGAATTTTAATTTTTTCCTATCATATATATATATATATATATATATATATATATATATATATATATATATATATATATATATATATATATATATATATATATATATATATATATATATAACCTATGGCATACAAATAAGTTCGAAATCGATCTATGTTAACCAGACATAGATCGAATTGACGGAATTGACAAATGATATTGGCTTTCCATCTATCATGATTTGAAGGTGTAATTCAATGCAGGTCGGGGTATTTGCCCGCTGAGTAGTTGTTTCCTTCAAATCATATTATAAATATAATATATATATATATATATATATATATATATATATATATATATATATATATATATATATATATATATATATATATATATATATATATATATATATATATATTTCGAAAACTACCCTGCACCTAAGTTTGACACATAAACATTGGAGATGAACCAATGGCTGACTAGCTTAATCACTAGGTGACAATATTGAGGTATTTTTTTTTATTTTAAAAAATACAATACCATTATAATCTATATTAACAGTTAGTTATATTTTTAATTTTTTAACAAAAAAAATCAAAACCACATTAGTTTAAAACTTACCTCAGAAAATAGTTTAAAACTTAAATATATTTTATCTCAAATGAGAATGAAAAACAAACCAAAAAAAATAAATACATGATTTAACTATACATGACATACAAAAAGGAGTTCATTTTTCACACACATTAGCTACTGATTTTTGAGAAACATATCTTACTCTTTCTCCAACTAGAACAATGTTTGTAGCGTTTAATGTACCAATAATTTGACTTTGTTTTACAAAAGGCACGTCTTTTTCATTAGGTACAATATATATATATATATATATATATATATATATATATATATATATATATATATATATATATATATATATATATATATATATATATATATATGTTGTTTTTCAGGTTTTCGCGGGTGGTGAATGTTAAATTCGTTTTCCGGGTATACTCCCGCGTAGGTGATAGGCCCCGAGAGGGACCGTGGTTGTCTGAACGACGTTTCGGCAGAATCTCATCTGCCATCTTCAGGTTCTAACCGATAACTGCTTACTGCGGCTTCTGGTTACTCGAACTGAAAAATTTTCAGTTCGAGTATATTGGCTATCGATCTATCATGATTTGAAGGTGTAATTCAATGCAGGTCGGGGTATTTGCCCGCTGAGTAGTTGTTTCCTTCAAATCATATTTATCATATATTTATATATATATATATATATATATATATATATATATATATATATATATATATATATATATATATATATATATATATATATATATATATATTTATATATATATAGTTTTTTAATATTCTTTATTTGCTCAATATTTTCATTCAAAATTTCTTTTTCTTCTTCCCACGGTGAATCTTCCAACTCCACATACGAACTTCGTCGATGTTTTAGAATTCGTTTCTAATTGTTGCTGTTTCTGTGTTATTTTTATTTTCTCTGTTTGCTTGTCTTTCCTGGTCTGTTTTTTTTTCGTTCCCATTTTTCCGGTTCTTTTTTTCTTTTTCAAGTTTTTTTTCTTGTTATATTATGGCCACGAATCATATGATATCACTGATGGTACTTTTTCTTTATTTCTCTTCCTTTTAGTTATATTTTCTTTTTCTTCTTGCCAGAATAGTGCCCTCTTAAATGGAGTTGGGATATAAAACGAAGACGAAGAATTATTAATATTTAAAATGTTAATATTAATAGGAGTTGTGTTGTCTTTCTTATTGAGGATGGGTTTCTCTGGTGTAGAATGAATCACTATATATGCAGCAAAAGCATTATTATTGGTTTCGTGTAATGAAGCATGTAAGTTAGAAGCATCATTTGATGTTGAGAAAGTTTTAGTAGTAGGGCTTCGCATCGAAGCCCTACTATTAAAATTCTATTCGTTTTATTATAATGTTACTTAAATATGCACAACATTTGAAAGTATATTAATATTAAATTATTAACAAATCACTGTGAAAAAAAAATTTTAGAATTCTCCAAAGGACCTTAAATGCTCTTAAGCTCCTATTACATTAAATAGCTCAAACCCATTAAAAGCCCCATCAAAGAGCTTTAAATCCTTTCAAAGAGCTTAAGATCTTTTGAAAAGGACTTGTAACTGTTGAAAGAGCTTGAATTCCTTTTGATGTGTATATCAATTCATTAAACTTACGTTACTTAGGGTCTGTGAATTGTGACAAATAAATAACGTTTCAATTGTGAATTCAATTCCTTTTGACAGTGAATTTGGCCAGCTCTGGCTAGTGGTCATCTTTCATTATCAGTTCCTTCATATAACGGGTTTTCATAAAGGATCCTACACCACGTGACCAATTAATTACTCTTCTAAGGCTGGGAATCGAATACGAATAATTCGAGTATTAGAATATTCGAGTATTCGAATACGAATTATTCTAATGGGAAATTATTCGAATATTCGAATAGGTACTCGAATATTCGAATATATTCGACTATTCGAATATTCGATTATATCTGAGTAAATTTGAATATTATATTATTAAATTATGTACGAATAGGTATGCAGTTTGCATCCAACCAAAGTAGGTAGATAGTAGGTATAGGTAGGTACCTATTCTAAAATCCAAATATATAAATAGACTATATTAGTGGCACGTTTTTTGACTTTTCATGTATTTGTTTTACCTTCACAATCTGCGTCTTTTTTAAAAACATTCTAATTTTAGAGCACTTTTATTTTCTTCGAAAAGGAAAAATAGTTATGACACAGACGTGTAATAAACTAGCTCTATTTTTGTTTTATTTAAGCTTCAATAGTAAATGTGAACCATAGCGCCTCAATCCTAAAATAAAATACTAACTGAATAATTCTGACCCTTAAAGCACATGCACAGGAGACATACCTTATTTTGGGTATGGAAAGCAAATCAAATTGCCTGCTTAGTGGTTTACGTCACGACTATTATTGTGGTCTATCCAACCAAATACTCAAATAGAGTATTCACTATTCACTAGTATTCAGTGCTATACCTATTAATAATGAATATTCAAGGATCCGGATTATTCGGATACCTATTCGAATAATTCGGATTATTCGAGTATTCGAATATTCGAATAGGTATTCGAATAATTCGAATTATTCGAATAGTTCGAATATTCGAATATTTTTTCGAACGAATATTAGAATACTAAAATCTGGAAAATTCCCAGCCTTACTCTTAACTGCCTCATCGAGCCGTGTCATCAGCAAAAGATGGTCGAAAGCATGCAGACATCCTCAATTGGTATTGCCGTAATATGAGAGACACAAAATCACAAGTTAAAAGGTACCAATTGATCACGTGGTTTACGATCATTTATGAAGGCTCTGTACAAGTTAGAAAAATCTGAGACATTTCTGGTTTCAGATATGTGATGTACAAATTCATCTTGTTTGTATGCGTGTAGTGTCAGATGGTTGTGAAATAATTTATTATTTGGTCGATCAAATTAAAAATAATAAAATAGAAAGTGATAATAAAAGTAAACGTGACCCTTTTTGATCCAACTGATTCAGAATAATACGTTCTATATCCGTCGGGAGACCTCGAAAATTCCACTGATCTGAAAGGCCCTTTCTACGAAAAAAAACGCAAATATCAGTATCTACCGTACTGGTTAAAATGCAGAAACTGCTTATTTAACTGTCAAGAACAGTATGATTATGGTGTTTTTGGCAACTATTTCAGCTATAACCAAAATCATTAAAAAACACAATACCTTTCAAATTACAAAAATTTGCGCTGGGAAGTGTCTGCCATGAAACCTTTTTACTATCGGCAATATCAATGATTTAGTGTAATTATTACGAAAGCATAACAGAATTTCTCTACTCGTCCATGCGGCTGCAACCAATACACTATTTATTAGGTCACCGATCGCTGTATAAAAATCTAAATATATCCGGCCAAGGTAAAAGTGCAATGATCAATACCAAATCCTTGAGACTCTATTATCTTCGATATTAAGCGAAACTGTAAGCTGTCTGGGACGCACAGAAGTTCATTTATGTAATAAAGTGCAGTGACTTGTCAATTATTATAATAATATAGTTAGTTCGTTACGTAATGTAATGAGGAACATCTTAAATGTTGGCTATGTAGTAACTACTAACCCAGTGGAGTGCGAAGATTTTTAAACAAATAATATGATACATTTACCATTTTGCCAGTGTACAGTTATTATCCATATTAACAAATTAATAAAATAAATAAATAAGTAAATAAAACACACCATATTAATTAGACAACTAACAAATCCAGAATCAGAAGAATGTGGGAGATTATATTTTAAAGGAACGTAGATACACAACCATTGCTATTGACATTGCCATCTGCCGAAGCTGGAAGTCGAATCCAGGAGCACACCTGACAGCCTTTCTGTTGAAAGGCCTGGAGAAGGTGCTGGACGGATATATCAGGGGAAACATCCTGAACATCACCCCCTCAATACCCATCAGTATGCCTATCAGACAGGAAAATCAACAGAACTAGCACTCAACAACCTAGTCGAGAAGATCACCCAATCCCTTCAAATGAAGGAAATTGCGGCGCGAGCTTTTCTCGACATTGAGGGAGCATTTAACAATGCACTACCCGACTCCTTATATGCAGCAGTAGCCGCCAGAGGAGTTGAGCCGACTATAGGAGACTGGAATCGTGCTATGCTATCAAATAGAACTATAACGACGTCTCTACAGAGAGAAACAGTTAGTTTTAGAGCCACAAGAGGATGCCCGCAGGGTGAGCTTTTTTCCACCCGTTTGTGGTCACTTCTTGTGGATGACTTACTGGCTATACTCACACTGTGGGAGGTTGAGGTTCTAGCATATGCAGATGATCTAGTCATACTAGTCAGAGGAAACTCTGAAGGAGTAATATCTAATACCCGTCATGAGACACTGGATGCAGTGGGTAACTGGTGTGACAGGGAACAGATGTCTGTGAACCCTCAAAAAACAGTAATAATACCATTCACCCGGAAAAGGAAACTGGAGGACTTAAGACCGCCCTCCTTAATGGGTGAAACTATTCCACTTGCGGAGGAGGTGAAATATCTAGGAGTCACTGTAGATAAATCACTTAATTGGAACTCCCATCTGGAAAAAGTAATCCACAAAGCAAACCTGTCCTTATGGACAAGTCGTATTTGTGGCAAATCTTGGGGCATGGATCCTCAACAAATTTACTGGATCTATGTCACGGTCATCAGACCAATGATAACATACGGATCCATCGTTTTGTGTTCGAAAGGATCACAACGGACGGCCAAAGCCAAACTCTGGATTACAGAGATTAGCATGCTTGACTGTAATGGGGGCAATCAGCACCACACCGTCAGCTGCAATGGAAATCCTCTTGGACTTACTCTCTCTTCGTATATACTTGGAGACAGGCCAGGTGGGCAACATATAGACTGCAACAAGCGGCCATTAATATGCCGCAGGCTAGTATGACGGAGCGGAACAGGTTGTTGGATGACATAGAAAGTCACAGCATCCTGGCAATGCCCTCAGATACTATGCCTACCATGACCAACTATGAGTTGACCTTCAACATCCTTTTTTTCAGAAAGAGATGAGTGGGATCGAAATAAAACCGACCTACTGAGGGCAGACAGTTGCTGGTTTACAGGTCGCTCCAAAACTTCTGTGTGTACAAAGGGCTGGAATATATGTATCTTACACGCAGATCAATTAATTTTTTTTCAGATAGTCGAGCAGCTATAAAAGCTCTTGGCTCCTACCGATGTAACTCCAAAACGGTATGGAACTGTCAGAAGGCTCTAAATCATTTGAGCAAAAACAACAGAGTGACTGTGGTCTGGATACCCGGCCACTCTGATATGGAAGTTAACGAAATATCCGACTCCTTGACCAGAGAAGGAGCAGGATCACGAATCATCGGACCTGAACCAATACTTGGTATATCTTCAAGTACTGCTAAGATGGCCATCTCAACCTGGGCTGAGGGGAAAACTTTCCAGTATTGGCAAGAATTACCAGGATTAGTTCATTCTAAGGCGTTTATAAAATACCCCTTGAAATCAAGAACTAAGAAACTTTTAGAGTTAAACAGGATAAACCTGAAAACTCTAACAGGCCTATATACTGGGCACTGCCGACTAAACTATCATCTGCATAAACTCGGCCTAGCGGAAAACGCTGAGTGCCGTCTGTGCTTGGAGGATGATGAGAAGGCAGACCACGTCCTATGCTCCTGTCCCGCTGTTGAGAGGGTCCGATTCTGAATATTTGGCAAACAGCAACTGCTGCCAGAGGATCTGGACACATTCTCACCCAATAAAGTTATCAGTTCCATTAAAAGACTGAGCTTATTGGGTGAAATATAATTAGGAGTAAGCCACAATAGGCCTGCTAATGGCCGCAATGGAAGGTCCACAAGGACCCACTCATAATAACCTAACCTAACCTAACACCAGACAGAGTCTAACTAACTGACCTACCGTGTCCAAAGGTTTGTTTATTAATTATTTATTTTTCATGGGCATATGTCCGCTACCAAGTAAAGCTAAGCTATTTCGAAAGAACCCCCGTATAAGCCTTATGGGAAATTTCTTTCTGTGAAAATGGCTGGCGTTGTAATATATTGTATCATTTGGGTAGCTAATAATTAATTTACTCTACTAAAAATACGAAGTAGCTTTGAATTAGTCGAGAAATACATAATTTAAAAAAGGATATTTTAAAGAAAAACCGTTATTAGAAGTCGGTGGATAGTCTAAGGCCTGCTGCGCACTGACGACTTTTAGTTGTACAACTAAAAGTTGTAGAGTGACAATCACAAAAATATATGGAAATCGGATGAACACAGCACACTGTTGATTCCCCACCCGATCCAATTTTTAGTCGTGAACCTATTGTCTCTGTATACAACGCGGAATTTCAACTTTTAGTTATACAACCAAAAATCGTCCGTGAGCGGTAGGCCTAATTCATACTGCAAAATACTAGCTCAAAGTTGCATTTCCCTCTTATTACAGTAGGTAAGTTAATTGTAAGATGTGCGCGAAATAAAGAGCGAAACTTCAGCTTTGGAGGTAAAATGCTATTCGAAAAATCTGTTCATTTTTGGACGTTGGTTCCATGGAGAACTTTGATCAGATCTCCACGAGCTATAACATTTTGTTACGCCAATGGACTGTCTATGTAGACTACTGGTTCCAGGGTGTGCTCAGAGATAGTGTTATCAGTATAAAATCCAAATTACTCGTAAATAGCCAAGTTATTTTAGATTTATAAGGATGGAACTAGAATTGTAAGAGAAGGACCGGGAATATTCAAGAAAGTTCTAAACTATACATGGATAGATATATAGGGCGTACAGTGGGTTGAGGAGCTCAGTCTTAATTTGGAATTCTGCGAGTAACAGAGAAATAAGTTAGAGACCAAAGTACTGCTTTCTAAGTGTTTAATTGTAAATATAGTTAAGTGTTTAGTTATTGTTGTTTAATTAGTTAATAAAGTAGTGAGTAAGTATTACCTGAACTTTTAATCAACAAATCTACAGTTTAAAGTGTTTGTGTGGATAGCAAACATAACATAACAATACTAATTATAAAGCCAGACATTTTCAGGGGAAGAAATTTATCATAAGCTTAGTGGGAGATATTGTCATTTGAACTAAAGTCTGTTCACATAAGCTTTGCAGCGTTAGCCAGGATAGGGAACAAAATGCGCGCTGATGATTGGTACAGACGGCAGGCAGATATACACAAGTGCAAAGTTCCTATAGCGGTTCATTCAATTTTCATTGTTTATTTTATTTCATAGGCATTTGTAGATTGTTTGGATATAAATTGAATTGTGATTTCGACGACTAATATTAACATGTAAGTATTAAACCTAATTGTTAATAACCAATATATTCCCCCTAACCTTACCTAAAAATAATAATATGTGTTATATTTAAGATAGAATATTTAGTGAATATTAAATTGGACCAAAATGTTTATATTAAATTATTTACCTTTATTGATATTACTTATTGACTAATTTTATAAAAATATTCATGTTTTAATAATTTACTGCCTTTTAAATTGTTTTTTATTATACGAGGTGACTCAGTTTTAATAGCGAAAATTTTAACAGTCGATAGATCTCGACGAAATGAGGATTTTTGTTGTAGATATAAACTCACTTCATCTTAATTTAGCACATAAAAAATTCGAGCACAGGAGCGCGGTATTATATAAATACATTTTATTATTTATAATGCACTGCGCGCCTATGCTAGAGAACTATGCAAGACTGACGGTCGACAAAGGGTCGCTCTGCGAGCCCAGGTAAATAGTTTTTTTATGTGTTCATATTAAAGAACGGATTATAATATGGTGTATATTCTAATCGCTTTTTTACACAGGTCAGTAGTAGTAACTGCTCAAAATGCAGCATATTGCTTTATATTAAGATAGAGTGAAACATAACATTGTTTAAAGCAGAAATATGAAAATTGTGCAGCAAAATGTTGGTCCATTCTAAAGTAGATAGAATTTAAAATTGTTTTATTTTCTGACATTATTTTTAATGGGTAGATAAGCACAAAATAAAAAGTAATGGAAAATTTTAAGACGTTTGGCTTTCTTATAGTTAAATCGAAATTTCTTATTAAATTAGGATGTTCTTATTTCGGCGTAACCAGTCACTTTAGTTTCTTAATCAAAACTTTAAAGAAAATATGTCAATTCTATTTTTGTTAATTTGTTTCTTTCCACTGCTAACCAATAAAAGGCATTTCCTGTTATATTGTAAATAAATTACGTAGGTATATACACTCTGCGGAAATATTTTTCCACTGATTCAATAAACCTAAAAGGCATTTATCTTAATTCTAATGCCTTGAAATATTATTTACGCCTGGTAATAAATAAGTGACCCACAATGATATATTTATTACGCCTGGTAATAAGCAATTTACAATACACTCGCTACTTTGCCCAGTGTAAATTGGGCTCACTAAGTCCAACCCATCACTGCAAAGTTTAAGTGAATAACTTTAGAATTCTTCCAATTGTTTTACATAATTTATAAACCTGATGACAGTTTACGATAAGATGAAATATAAAACTTTGCCAATTTGGCATATTCTACATAAATATAACTTATGCATAATTTGTTACATAAAAATTAACAAAAGAAGAAAACACCTTATGTACGTTCATTTGGAGTCAGTCAACTTGTTTTGCTGGTAATTTAATGTAAATTTAAGGCAACATAAAAATAAAAGTTTTTCGATTTGGAATATTCTATTTAAATGTATATTATAGATTTTTTTCTGTTTTCCATAATGTGTCATATAAATTTTACCAAAAGAGAAATTCTATTAATTTATTTGTAAATTTGATGAAGGTTTAAGATACTAAACTAAAACATTGGCTACTAACTGAAGTTCCTTTTATGATGAAACCTACCATGAATATCAAACCCCAGAAATAACCAAGATTTAAACATAAATTATATCGTAGTCGTATCCTATGGAGTTCTCCAGGAAACAGTGAATGACCCACTGTTGTTTAACCTTTTTATGAATGGCATTGCTTCTCACATGAATGAAACATTTATATGTCTTTGCAAACGGCACAGTTGCTTACTCAGGCACTTAGATACACTCTAGTTTCAAAAGTAATATAGCATGTTTATTGCATATTATTCTGATAATGGTGTAGTGGATCTAAACATGCATAAATACAATTTAATGGCATATCTACTAAGCCGGTTTAACTTAATAAAAACGTGGTAAAACTTTGTTCCAACATAAAAGTCTAAAGTATCTTGGGCCGAAGATTTATTTCTTTTTCGTTCGTAATCAAAGGTCATAGGAATTTTGGACGACATGATGTAAACAACGTGCGGTGCATAGTATACTTGCAGGTATCATATTAACAAACAAGGAGCAGACTAACATACCAACAATGAGAAATTGTCGGCACAAACAGCATATGTAATCGTAAATCCACGATTGCACTGTTTTTGCGGACGCGGGTTGCCTCGCCATTATTAACGTTGATTAACCGCACTACATGCAACAGAAATTACGCAGAACCAATAAAATAAATAAAAAAACGTCTTTATACTCGCCGTATAAGCAACTAGTGCGATCGTTTGCAGACTGAACATAATAATCAGGTAAACAGTACAAAGTCGAGGCAGTTGCTGTCGCCATTATCTCCAAAGTTACGCGTTCTTCCCACATATTATATAATTCTCGAGGATCGACAATCCCTCACCTGTACGGTATTTACATGTAAAAAGTTTAATGTATAAGTAAATAAAAACTGTCAGAAATTACCATTTATTTTATTATTATATCGCGTGTTTTTCGGAAAATAGGTTTTAATCCGTCTCTGGGATGTCGCCCAGAATTCTTATATAATTCGTAGTAATCAAAATAATTTTCTGTAATACCATATACTATTACTATTTGTACTAAATATTTTTTATAAATACGGCATCGATTTTTTTGCGTCAAAACATGTTTCAGATGAAAATTGTGTCGTAAAGTTCTCTTGAAAATTATTACTGAAGAAAATTGTACGAAAATTAATTTCGTGTCAAATAAAAAAATTCGGTAATTATAAGTATATACCAAATTAGTATTTTAAATGAAAATAAATTATTTTCTTCATTACGAATATGGTGAGATATTACTGTCGAGCTTCATCTAACCGAGACCTATTTTTTGCTGCTCTAAATAGACGGGGATAAGTAAAATTATCGAAAAAAATCATATCATTTTGTCTAATCAGACATTTATTAAAACTATATCGAAGATTACTTTTGCAGAATATTCTGCATCTAATACATTTACATTAAATATGCTTTTTTAACACGACACGGAAAACATTAATTAAGAGTGCTCAGAAGGAACATGATAAGGCATACGCAAAACACCAATTTACATAGCTGGAGGAAGACTGGATGGATTATAAAAGAAAATAAATAAAGTCTTACAAGTAACTAGACAAGAAAAGAAAGCCCATCTTAAACAAACGATAGATATATCTCAGGGTGACAGTAAGCAGATGTGGTAGACAATAAAAACATTATTGGGCAATAATAAAAAAGGGATGTTGAAGGAACCAATATAAGTTTTGAACACGACATGGGGCTTATTGAAGAAAATGCTATTCGAAAAATCTGTTCATTTTTGGACGTTGGTTCCATGGAGAACTTTGATCAGATCTCCAAGAGCTATAACATTTTGTTACGCCAATGGACTGTCTATGTAGACTACTGGTTCCAGGGTGTGCTCAGAGATAGTGTTATCAGTATAAAATCCAAATTACTCGTAAATAGCCAAGTTATTTTAGATTTATAAGGATGGAACTAGAATTGTAAGAGAAGGATCGGGAATATTCAAGAAAGTTCTAAACTATACATGGATAGATATATAGGGCGTACAGTGGGTTGAGGAGCTCAGTCTTAATTTGGAATTCTGCGAGTAACAGAGGAATAAGTTAGAGACCAAAGTACTGCTTTCTAAGTGTTTAATTGTAAATATAGTTAAGTGTTTAGTTATTGTTGTTTAATTAGTTAATAAAGTAGTGAGTAAGTATTACCTGAACTTTTAATCAACAAATCTACAGTTTAAAGTGTTTGTGTGGATAGCAAACATAACATAACAATACTAATTATAAAGCCAGACATTTTCAGGGGAAGAAATTTATCATAAGCTTAGTGGGAGATATTGTCATTTGAACTAAAGTCTGTTCACATAAGCTTTGCAGCGTTAGCCAGGATAGGGAACAAAATGCGCGCTGATGATTGGTACAGACGGCAGGCAGATATACACAAGTGCAAAGTTCCTATAGCGGTTAATTCAATTTTCATTGTTTATTTTATTTCATAGGCATTTGTAGATTGTTTGGATATAAATTGAATTGTGATTTCGACGACTAATATTAACATGTAAGTATTAAACCTAATTGTTAATAACCAATATATTCCCCTAACCTTACCTAAAAATAATAATATGTGTTATATTTAAGATAGAATATTTAGTGAATATTAAATTGGACCAAAATGTTTATATTAAATTATTTACCTTTATTGATATTACTTATTGACTAATTTTATAAAAATATTCATGTTTTAATAATTTACTGTCTTTTAAATTGTTTTTTATTATACGAGGTGACTCAGTTTTAATAGCGAAAATTTTAACAGTCGATAGATCTCGACGAAATGAGGATTTTTGTTGTAGATATAAACTCACTTCATCTTAATTTAGCACATAAAAAATTCGAGCACAGGAGCGCGGTATTATATAAATACATTTTATTATTTATAATGCACTGCGCGCCTATGCTAGAGAACTATGCAAGACTGACGGTCGACAAAGGGTCGCTCTGCGAGCCCAGGTAAATAGTTTTTTTATGTGTTCATATTAAAGAACGGATTATAATATGGTGTATATTCTAATCGCTTTTTTACACAGGTCAGTAGTAGTAACTGCTCAAAATGCAGCATATTGCTTTATATTAAGATAGAGTGAAACATAACATTGTTTAAAGCAGAAATATGAAAATTGTGCAGCAAAATGTTGGTCCATTCTAAAGTAGATAGAATTTAAAATTGTTTTATTTTCTGACATTATTTTTAATGGGTAGATAAGCACAAAATAAAAAGTAATGGAAAATTTTAAGACGTTTGGCTTTCTTATAGTTAAATCGAAATTTTTTATTAAATTAGGATGTTCTTATTTCGGCGTAACCAGTCACTTTAGTTTCTTATTCAAAACTTTAAAGAAAACATGTCAATTCTATTTTTGTTAATTTGTTTCTTTCCACTGCTAACCAATAAAAGGCATTTCCTGTTATATTGTAAATAAATTACGTAGGTATGTACACTCTGTTGAAATATTTTTCAACTGATTTAATAAACCTAAAAGGCATTTATCTTAATTCTAATGCCTTGAAATATTTTTTACTCCTGGTAATAAATAAGTAACCCACAATGATATATTTATTACGCCTGGAAATAAGCAATTTATAATACACTCGCTAATTTTCCCAGTGTAAATCGGGCTCACTAAGTCCAACCCACCACTGCAAAGTTTAAGTGAACAACTTTAGAATTCTTCCAATTGTTTTACATAATTTATAAACCTGATGACAGTTTACGATAAGATGAAATATAAAACTTTGCCAATTTGGCATATTCTACATAAATATAACTTATGCATAATTTGTTACATAAAAATTAACAAAAGAAGAAAACACCTTCTGTACATTCATTTGGAGTCAGCCAACTTGTTCCCTCCCCCTTGTTACTTTTTTATCGCAGTTTTGCTGGTAATTTAGTGTAAATTTAAAGCAACATAAAAATAAAAGTTTTTCGATTTGGAATATTCTGTTTAAATGTATATATTTTTTTTATTACCCTTTTTTTTATTTGGTACACTATCCAACAGGTCCTCAGACCCAATTACAGAATAGGAATACTAGGTTACAACAAAAAAAAAGAAATACAATAGGGACTTAGCTAAGGTACTTAAACATCATACAGAAGACAAAAGGGAATACAAAGATAATATGGATAAAAGAAAACAAAACAACAAAAAAAAAAAAGAATCTACAAAAGTAGTAAGTATAAGTATAGTATAAATAGTTAATTACACATATTATACGAATAAATAATACAAAACATTGTATGTCTTGAAATTCTTCCGGAAGAAGTTCCGAATTAGGGGTTGTACATACATGATTTTATTGAGGCAACGTTGCAGTTGAATATGTCGACGCGATCATGTATGTTATTGTATATGTTACACATGACTTGTAATGGAGAGAATTTTTTTTGAGTTTGTTCTTGGATTTGCTAAAATAAATAATTGTGTTTGACGCGAAGCTACTCGGTGGGCATGAAACGGGAGCATGTTAAGAATATGGGAGCTGTTTATCACATTGTGTATCAATTTGTAAAGAAAAACCAAGTAAGAGACTTTGCGTCGATCTTCTAACGATCTCAGTGAGAACCTTGACAGAAGTTCCGACTGGGGATAACCAATAGGCGGATATGACCCTTCAATTTTATAAGTGGAGTATTTCAAAAATCTTCGCTGTATGTTCTCTAAGTTGTCTATATGTACTTTATAGTGCGGCGACCATACTATTGAGGCATACTCTAAGGTTGATCTAACGATAGAATTATAGAGTAGCTTGAGGCTAGTAGCATTGTTGAAATGAAGAGTGTTTCTGATGAGAAAACCCAAAGATTTGTACGATCTATTAATTACATGGTTAATATGATTCGTAAATGTTAGTTTTTAATCAAATATTACTCCTAAGTCAGTGAAAGTCTCCGGTCTAGAAAGTATATTGTGTTCTAGCGTATATTGGTATGATATAATATTTGTTTTTGTTGTTATAGATAAAACGTTACATTTTGAAGGATTAAGGGGTAATTTGTTTCCTATAGACCAATTATAAATTACGTTCAAGTTTTCCTGCAACATCTCGCACTCCTCAGAGCTCGAAACTCTACAGAACAGTTTTAGGTCATCAGCATACAGTAGACAATTTACGGTAATATCAGGTACAATGTCATTAATGAAAATATTAAATAAAATTGGTCCTAAATTCGACCCCTGCGGGACACCTGACGTTGGTAGTACCTCGACGGATTTGGGTCCACAATATTGTACATATTGTGATCTGTTCTCGAGGTAGGATGAGAAGTACTCAACAAGCTGATTTGAAAATCCAAAAATGTGTAATTTTTGCAGGAGTAAATTATGATCTAGCTTATCGAAGGCTTTAGAGAAGTCTGTATAGATTATGTCGACTTGACTACCATCATCAATTGCTTCATATAAATATTCCGTCAAACAGAAAAGATTAGTTGTTGTAGATCGACCTTTATAAAAGCCATGTTGTGAATCTGAGAGTTGGTGTTTTACATGTGGAAATATATTATCATATAATAACATTTCAAGAACTTTAGCAAAGTTGTTTAAAATAACAATAGGGCGATAATTAGTTATAAGAGTTCGATCTCCTTTTTTAAAGACAGGTATGATTTTGGACTGCTTCCAGTATTGAGGGAATGTTGATGTTCGGAGAGATAGATTGAAAAGTATTGAAAGAGGTTTGGCGAATACTGACGCACAATCACGTACGACAAATGACGGAATGTTGTCTGGGCCACTAGTTAGTTTTATAGATTTTTTTCTGTTCTCCATAATGTGTCATATAAATTTTACCAAAAGAGAAATTCTATTAATTTATTTGTAAATTTAATGGAGGTTTAAGATACTAAACTAAAACATTGGCTACTTAACTCAAGTTCTTTTTATGATGAAACCTACTATAAATATCAAACCCTAGGAATAATCAAGATTTAAACAGAAATTATGTCGTAGTCGACAAAATTTGTAATTCACGTATCCTATGGAGTTCTCCAGGAAACAGTGAATGACCCACTGTTGTTTAACCTTTTTATGAATGGCATTTCTTCTCACATGTATGAAACATTTATATGTCTTTGCAAACGGCACAGTTGCTTACTCAGGGACTTAGATACACTCTAGTTTCAAAAGTAATATAGCATGTTTATTGCATAATTATTCTGATAATGGTGTAGTGGATCTAAATATGCATAAATACAATTTAATGGCTGGTTTAACTTAATAAAAACGTAGTAAAATTTTGTTCCAACATAAAAGTCTAAAGCATCTTGGGCCGAAGACATATTTCTCTCTCTCTTTCTCGTTCGTAATTAATAGACATAGAAATTTTGGACGACATGGTGTAAACAACGTGTGGTGCATAGTATACTTACAGGTATCATACTAACAAACAAGGAGCGTACTAGCATACCAACAATGAGAAACTGTCGGCACTAACAGCATAGGTAATCGTAAATCCACGATTGCACTGTTTCTGCGGACGCGAGTTGCCTCGCCATTATTAACGTTGATTAACCGCACTACATTCAACGGAAATTACGTAATACCAATAAAAGAAATAAAAAACGTCTTTATACTCGCCGTATAAGCAACATGTCTCAACCGCATTGGTTTGCAGACTGAACAGAATAATCAGGTAAACAGTACAAAGTGGAGGCAGTTGCTGTCGCCATTGTCTCCAAGGTTACGCGTTCTTCCCACGTATTATATAATTCTCGACGAACGACAACCCCTCATCTGTACGAGATTTACATGTAAAAAGTTTAATGTGTAAGTAAATTAAAACTGTCAGAAATTATCATTTTTATTATTATTATATCGCGCGTTTTTTCGGAAAATAGGTTTTAATCCGTCTCTGGGATGTCGTCCAGAATTCCTATATCAACCGTAATAATCAAAATAATTTTCTATAATACCACATATTATTACTATTTGTACTAAATATTTTTTAGAAATATGACATCAATATTTTTCGCGTCAAATCATGTTTCAGAAGAAAATTGTGTCGTAAAGTTCTCTTGAATATTTTGCATCAGATTAACTATTACTGAAGAAAATTGTACCAAAATTAATTTCGTGTCAAATAAAAAAATTCGGTAATTATAAGTATGTACCAAATTAGTATTTTAAATGAAAATAAATTATTTTCTTCATTACGAATATGGTGAGATATTACTGTTGAGCTTCATCTAACCGAGACCTATTTTTTACTGCTCTAAGTAGACGGGGTATAAGTAAATTTATCGAAAAAATCATATCATTTTGCCCAATCAGACATTTATTAAAACTATATCGAAGATTACTTTTGCAGGATATTCTGCATCTAATACATTTACATTAAATACATTTTTCTAACTCGACACGGCAAACATTAACTACTTGGGCTACCGTATAAAATTCAAGCTGCATAAAATTTTTGCGTTTGAATCATTTTAATAACATCAGATACCTAAATATACTCATAAATATTAATTTAACATATTTACTTACCGGAAAACTTATCTAACTATACTATCGCACAGGAATGTAAAAAATGGTAAGTGTATGAATAAAATTGTATTTAAAATCTAGTAAATGCGGAGATACGAAAGCACTAATAAAACACCATTAAGAAAAAATTGTTTTACATTTACTATGTACGTTCTGTTTAAAAACGACTACCTTATGTGTATTATTAAATTGACCATTTCCCAGTGTCGACGCATTTTTACATTACTGTAGAAATGCAAATAAATGTTCCAGCAGGTAATAAAGTGCGCATGAAATGTGCATTATGCGTGTAACCATAAATTAATATTGCATTATATGTATATTTTTTAGAAAATGTTTTGTAGAGCAAATGTTTTTTATAATTTTCAAATATTATATTATACATTAGGCTTACGAGAGAACGAAATTTAAAACGGCAATATTTCGGTTTGAAATGATTTAAAATCGAATTAAATTTTTTGCGATTCCTTCGTATTATCTCCGAAGCGAATTCCCAGATCAAAATTTTATACTCTTAAGAAAAGTTTACTTTTCTGAACATACCGACGTAGAATTTATGACTGACAATGAATAAGTCACAGAACTAAATACAATGCGATGCAAATTTCCTGTGATCCGCTTGCGGTCGCGTATTAGGCGTCCCCACTCTAACAACATATCGTGCATTTCACTTTTTCTCGTAGCTCCGTTGCGATTTCACATTATATGGCACTAAATACTGTACAGAGTGTGGTCCGAGATATGAAACCACATAAACAATACAGTATGCATAGTGATAGTGCATTTAGGTGACCTTCAGTATGAAAAACTAATTAAATTACTACTCGTTTCCTAATTTTATCATGGATTTAGATACATGAAGATTCATGAAGTTCAAGTGAAAAGCAAATTTGTTAAATATATCGTATACCTATTAGTAGGTAACTAACTGTTCACTTGTCATAGGACAACAGTGCATTTGTGATAGAACTATATTTACTAGCCGCAATACAACTTTTCCAGAAATGTTAGTTTAATAAACATTATTGTTTAACAATAGTAGGCGTATTGACAACTCAGTGCAAATGAACTTCAATATTTAGCGTACTATTTTATTAATGATAAGTAAATTGTTCACTTGTGATAGCACGTCATGTCTAGAAATCTCGATTGACTTGCCATTATTGTTAGAGTTACCTGTGGTAGGTAAAAAAAGTACTTTTTTTCAGCAATATAGTTTAATTGGATGGGTTTCTCAGTGTATTTTAATATTTAGGTACCACATAAAAAATAATGATACGACACTGGATCAAATTAAGAAATTGTAATTATTTAAAAACAAATTAAGTTCCTCTTCTTGATAAAAGTTAAAATATAGAGTGGAATGGAAAATAATATTAACTGAAAATTTTTTTTGTTTGTGTCAGTAGTACTGAACATAATGTGCATATTATCGTTTTTGTAATCCAAGTTTCAGCGTTTTGGCAAATAGCCGGGAAAACAATTGTTTAAAAAGATATATGTTATACTTATCTGTGATAAGATTTGTAAAAGTTAGTAAATAATAATTAACAAAAAAATTTTCAGTTAATATTATTTTTCATTCCACTCAATTGTAATTATTTCAAAAACTAAGGTTATTTCTTATTAAAAAAGTATTCTTGACAATTTTGTCATAAACTAAATCTTTGTCCAAAAATTAGTTCAGAAATCGTTTTGCAAAGCTATAAAATTAGATGGTTTGTAATAAATCTGCATTAAATTTATCTGGAAGTATCCGAGATAATTTAATAAAAACAATTATTCACTCTCCCGAAGTAATCTTTCATACACTAGTGCAGCAACTGGAGTGGAGGGGCAAGGAAAAGTTAGTACAAATTGTTAAATTATAACATTTAACTACACCAATTTCTAAAGATACCCCATTTCTGAATTATATTCATAAAACTAACTAAAATTAAAATGGGTCCTCAGGAATTCATCTTTTTATTTTTAAGGCAAAACACCGACAACGAAAGTAACTGTAAAAAGCAATGTTTAAAATTAAAAAAAGAAGAAAGTAATACACTGAAGAAGCTGCCCGAAGTGCCATTAATACATTCTTGACGTCTTCTACATATTGAATGACAGCCGCTGATATAAGATGCTCATTTGCTCTAAGCTTCTTGAATTTGTGCTATAAAGTTGCACCCTCGTCGTTATTTCTGTTTCGTGTACGTTTTATTTAAATAACCCCACATGAAGGAATCTAGTGGTGTAATATCTGGTGACCTGAGCGGTCAGGACAGGGGTCCTATTCATGGGATAAATGTGGCATTATTATCCCCTAAACGACCTATCTATCTTTCCAGATAATTAAAATTTTTCCATTGCCGACTATTCCTTCCAAAGCGAGCAGGATCGCCATCTATTTGAAACCAACTTCCAAGTCGCAAAAGAGCGTGCAAATAAAAATAACACTATTAAGTTTAAAAGCGCAGATATAAATGTGGCATTATCATCCCCTAAACGACCTATCTATCTTTCCAGATAATTAAAATTTATCCATTACCGAATATTCCTTCCAAAGCGAGCAGGAGCGCCGTCTATTTGAAACAAACTTCCAAGTCGCAAAAGAGCGTGCAAGTATAAATAACACTATTAAGTTTAAAAGCGCAGATAGTTTTGATAAATAATTTAGCAGTATTTTTAAACAAGTGTTTATTTTTCTCCAATTATATTGTTATTATAGTGAGAATAATCTAATAATATTATCCTACTGAGAATGTTTTGTAGTAATTTCTTTTTGTACATTGACATGTTTTCTGGTTTTGATATCTATCACCAGTTTTGTCTTAAATTTAAAAAAATTAACCAAAAACGATTTAGTTTAGCGTCAGTGGAAAAAATATAATACAAACTAAAGAAAATGCATGTAAAAATACTTATTCCCAATCATTTTGTGACGAAAAGGGTTACAAACTAGAAAAATATATATCAGTCATGGACGAAACATTTACAATAATTGTGTTTCCATGTTCAAAACTTTAGCACAGTTTAATTTTGATGCCGTATAAATTTACTATATTTAGTTTAAATTGAGACAATTGTTGAAAAAAAAAGTTAAAAAGTTATATTTTCCCTTTCTTTTACATTTTTGGGACTACCATATGAATAATTCTTCGTTATATAAAAAATATAGTTAGTTACCCAGTATGTTAGTGGAGAAATAAACCTCTGCGCTTGTGATTTTACGTTAAAAGATTAGTCCGAGGGTGTTTTTTGACAACTAATATGAGACACAAATATAATAATATAATTCCCTAACTTATCGGAAAACAAATCTGTTTTCTTTTTCAAAGTTATTTATTTATACAAGGTTAAGTCAGCATAAAAGTTATATTAGAAAGGGTGAAATTGAAAAATCGAAAATTTGCCAACATGGTTGGAAAAATGGACATAGAATAAACTGGGATTTGGCAGAAATTTTAATGAAAGAAGCGGACAGCAAAAAAAGAAAAATTAAGGAATCGGCAATAATATTATGGAATGAAGAAAAACGTTTATCCCATTGCTCTGTGGATTTTGGTAAAACGTGGTTACCGATGTTTAAAGAAGAATTGAACAAAATTAATATTGGAATTTTAAAGTGTCAACATTTCTATGTAAGTATCTATGGATATTACATAAACAGATAATATATGTGTCAACTTTCATGCTCGACATATTCTAAAAAAAGATAAATAATTTTGAAAAGGGAAAAAGATTCGTTTTCAGAAACGTTAGGGAAATATATTATTATTTTTGTGTCTCATATTAGTTGTCAAAAAGCACCCTATGACTATCTTTTGACGTAAAGTCACAAACACAGAGGTTTATTTTTCCAGTAACATACTGGGTACCTAACTATATTTTTTTGATAACGAAGAATTATTCATGTGGTAGTAAGTCCCAAAAAAGAGAAAGAAAACTTAGAGAATGCCACAAATAACGTTCAGACAATATTTGTATTTTGTATTTAAACATAAAAAAATAATCTTTCGAATACCATTCGAGAGTGAGAATAAATTAGAAAATAATTCTCCGGTTCTTTTCTCAAACTTGTTGCCATTCAGCAATATACACTTAAGTCCTACGGGCTCTCGTGTCCATTGCTAAGCAACAAGTTCTCGAAAAACTGTCGAGTTATTCTCACTCTTTTGTGATATTCTACTGATCATTGACAACTAGTAGATAAGTTGAGTTATTATAGTCGTGTATTACAAATTAGTTAAACACTGTTTGTGGAAAAAAAATATTTCACATTTAAGAAGGGAAAAACAACTCGATTTAAAAAAAGTTTTATTATAAAAAATTGCAAAACTATCCAAAAGAAAACCTACTGGTGTTTGAATACTACCAGACTTACGAATGAACGTTACACCTTTTTTTCTGG
The DNA here is from genome assembly GCA_029963845.1 of Rhamnusium bicolor. Lineage (NCBI taxonomy): Eukaryota > Metazoa > Arthropoda > Insecta > Coleoptera > Cerambycidae > Rhamnusium > Rhamnusium bicolor. The sequence continues at coordinate 184,573 of JANEYF010002171.1, forward strand.
TGGATTTCTCGCAACCAGGAACCAAATAATGCACAGCGCACAGAGAAGTTCTACACTAAACAGTAACCACAGGATGCCGCTCAAAAACTAATAAATACAGAACAAATCTAATAAAACTGACAAATCTGGCAAAAAGTACAATAGTTAATAAATACAGTCACAGCACATCACATAAACAAATCGTCCAAGATGAAAATTGACAAATCGAAACCCAATGCGACCAACGCAAAATCACAAATTTGTACCAATAATAAATTGAAATCTAACTAGGTTGACCACAATATGGCGGCCCCCTACACGGGGACATTTTTTCAAGGTCGAGCCATATCAAATGGATTACATTATATCGAGAAATTTGTGTGGCAGGCTGAGGTGCTGCCACATATCTCGTGCTGGAATGCAGGGCGACCAATCTATGTTGTTCATATCTATCCTCAATGTGTTCTAGCTTCCTTAAATATACTTTGCAAATAACATTGTTGACGGTATGTCCCTCCCCGCAATTTCCACATTTTAACGGATCGTCATATTTTCTTTTGCATTCCTTCATCAGCCTATTTGCAGCACATTTTTGAGACATGCAGGAGCAACTTTGCAGTTAGTGGTTGCATGCCCCACGTTTGGCATCGGTGACATTGAATTACTAACTTGTTGTTAAAATGGCATTCCCAGCTAATGGCAGTATGTTCAATATATTTGCCTTCCAGTTCAACTTTTCGAGTGTTATGTCTGACCCTGTGATGACCAAATAGTGCGTTAAACGTGTGCCTCTTATCATGTACACATTTTTACCAGAGATTTTGTATATGTCCTTTAATTCTAACTTGATATCATTGATTTCGTCTTGGTAGAGACTACGCAGTACAAACACATAATTTTTTCTTGTTTAGGTGTTAAATATAAAACTCAATCTTGCCGTCTTCGAAGTAGGCTATGCTCTTAACGTCACTGTATAGGGTCCTACATCCATTATAATTTTGTTTACTTATGCAAGTTGTACATATAGGTGTATATAGTACAAACCGTATTATTAGAAACGTGATAAAAATTAGGGTAAACTACGAGTTGTCGCCTAGCTGAATACAAAGTCCAAACGAAATTTAACGATTGCGCATTGCGCTGGGCAAAGCACTGAGAAGGGCAGATAATGAGACAACAGACTAGCAGATTTCAGTATCACATCAACAATAGTACTGCGATCGTCCTATCGTGCTGGCAACAGACGGGCGACTGTAAACTGCGCATACCGCTAGTCGTGTATCTAGTGGTCTGGGTCAATCTCTATTTTTTTATAATGTGGCCGTATATGTAAATTATTATTGTCATTGGATACGCATATATTTCCTTTTTGTTATTTTTATCTGTATTTTTTCTCTCTGAAACTTCCATAAATATTATTATTATCATTTTAATATTATGTATATATTATAATTATTATTTTAAGGTTCAAATTTATGTCTACAATTATTTATTTCTTTTTTTATGTCATGTTACTACCATGGAACAAAGAACCTGTGAAAATGTATAATCAATATTTTTTTCATCAAAATTTTATACAAAGATAAACGTTGCGTATTTGAAAGGGCTTAGTCAGAAAAACCAGAGACAGATCCCGAATTCGTATGATGTACGATAGACCCAGGAGATTTAGAGGCCACAGACTTTTTATAGGCACGTGTCGATTATAAGAGAAATATCAAGGTCAGTGGTGTAGTTCTGCAAAAATTTATTTCAATATTTGCAGACTAGAATAATTAAATTAAAAAGCAGAAACTTGGAGTTTTATTGGCGTATTAAACGCCAAATACATATTTTTATGTCATATAGTGTCGGAAAAAGAAAACTGCATTGAAGTTTTTCCAAAGACACCGATTTTTAGTTAAAGAATGCTAGAATTATTGGTTTTTAATTAATTTTTTTAAAAACATCTCCCAGACGGGTGAAAATATTAAAAACTATATATACGGTATGATGAAGTGCACCTTGGAGCCCTAATATTTCCAAATTGGGACACAATTTGCGAACATCAAATAAGAAAGTGTCAACTTTGACAAATCAAGTTTTCGCCACACATGAACTAATTAGCATCCAAGGTTAATCCCTGTGTTGGTCATTTGTTTGATTTTACTTATTTATGTTATAAGAATCGTAACTAGTCGTGATTATCAGACTAAGCGATAGCACAGTCTGATAATACGATAATATGGTATACCATAATGAAATATGATCTGATTTGTATTCAAAATGTCATTTGCTGTATTTAATTAATGAAAAAACTAAATAGCTATTTATGTAACAAGTCGATAATGTGAGGCTAAAGCCTCAAAAAATTGAACTAGTCAAGTTTATGGCCGAGCGAGCATAGCGAGCAAGACCATAAAGATAACTAATTCAATAAAGCCTTATTTAGGAGAAGTTGCATACAAAGCTTTATGTTCGACTGCTATGATTAGCTCATTGTCGAAGAAAAAAATCATTTTGTAAATTTTATACCTATTCTATCAGAAACAGGCAAAGTGTGCTTTTTCTATTGCTTTGTTACCAAGTTGTTTATGACATATTTTTGTGGTCATGAAGTACCTCTTAATGGTATTATTAAAATAAAGTTACTTTATTTCACTAATACAATAAAGAGATAATTTATGGCCGCAAAACTATGTCGCAAATGGTACTTTATAACGAAGTCGTACATAATAGTCATTTATGCACCAAGGGCATAAAGGAGTTTATGGCCCGTGGCTCTAACACGATTAGGGCCATAAACGCTGTTGTGCCCGAAGTGCATACAAAAATTTATATACGACCAGTCATTATTAATACATAATACATAAATATATGTCGGCTATCGTGCAAATTCTCCATAAGAATTGTCAATTTGAAAAATTTTGATATTCCATAAAAATGATAATTGTATTGTCACACTGACAGGTGGGAATTTGATTTTAAATTTGTCTTAAAAATAAATGGAAATACCAAGCAACAACGCAAATAAAGGTGGCCATTCTGAAATTTTATGACAAGAATCGTACAATCCTTTTGTCGAAAAATGTTTTGTTTTTTAATTGAACTAGAAATGGAAGAGGATGAAAGTTTATTTTCGTGTACCCCACCAGAAATTACCCGGAGCAGCAGAGGCTGCGATGTTGGACATGTTACCTTAAAAGTCGAAAATGTATGAAAATTAAGGCAAAAGCTCTAGGCGGTCTGTAAAGTGATACTTTAAGCCCTCAAACTATGTATAAAAAGATACCAGTTAAAAAACTTTTTGAGATATAATGACAGGTATGGTATTTTTGTGTCAGAAAAATAAGGAAAATCGAAATATTTTAAAATAGACAGGATGTTCTATTAAAAAAAAACCAAAAAATAAGATGTCATATTTTTTAACCGCGATGAGCAATTTTTTTTTTTTTGATTCAAAAGCTGGATTCTGCCAACAAAATGAGATAATTAAGGTCTTGTAACGAAATTGCAGGCCACTTCATTCCAGGTTGTTGTGTTCCACGATGAATTAAATTTCTACTAGTCTAGTCCAGATGGCGCCACTGATTTCTACTGGAACAGTTGGTTTTATAGATTTTTGGCACTAAATATCTATCTATCTTTATTGCTCATACTCTACTCTCAAATGTCTGTCTCTTTCCAAATTATAACCGAGTTTAGGTGGGAGAACAGAACGAAGCTTCCTTCTTCTTACTAGTGCAGCGTTCAGATGGAAACCATCTCTAATTCTGCGGTCTGGTAAAATTTATATGTTTTCTGGTATTATCATTTGATTTTATGATCATCATTATTTAAAAAGTTGCTATATTGATTTAAAGTACCTTTGAGGTAATTTTCATAATAATATTGTACCGTAATTATCTTAATTTACGCCTTGGACGAATTTGCTTTTCGGTGATCAGTTCACCTTGGTTGTTCTTTGGAACAGCCATCATTAATATTGATTAGTATCGATTTATCGTGCCTTGTTGGCAATTTATCTAATATCCTTTTGATATTGTAATAAGTTCGTGTGCTAATTTAAACTAACTTTCGGTTATTGTAAATTTTAGATTTACTCGGCAACGGATGTCGCCATTTTGTATCGTAGTTAGTTGTTTTCTGTTTTTGTCTATTGATGTTTTAGGTCACTTAGCTACGTTGGTAGCGCTCTGAAAGTGGACTAGTGACATTTGGAGATTGGTACACCTGGTTGGACCAAACCTATTTGTTTATAACCTTTGTGAAAATTATCTAATTTGGTGCATTTGTTTTGTGGTGGATTATTTTATACCAGTGCATATAATTATCAACCAGACCTCAGTAACGTAAGGTTTTTCTAAATTTAAAATATCGAATGCTTACTTGAAGGTTTACTTAGTATTTATTCAGGAACGTTGCTCTAATGGAGCTTTGCCTAGTTCTCTGGCAAAGATACCTGCCTAGTTATCTGGCACTTGATTAACTTTTAATTATCTAAAGTAAACATATAGTCAAGTATATATCTTTATTTAACTTTATCTGCAATTCATTAGAACCTCTCTCCGAGGAACTAATAAATGATTTAATTTAACGTTACTTTTAAGTTGAAAACTCTCATATTGTTTTATATTTAGCAAATATTTATTTACGTTATCTTTCTAGTTGTCTGTCTGTATACAGACATTCTAAATTCTATTTTCTTGAAGATTAACTTCTTTTAGTACAAAAATATCTTAACATTTAGTAAATACCTATTTCACTTGTTTATTATCGTAGCTACACCTAGTTTATTTGTTGGACTAGTATTTTTTTCTATTTAACGTAACTTTTATTGATACTTAAGTTAGTTGAAGTCTTCAACTTCCTAAAATATTGTAGGATCCCCATCCTAGTTTGTTTAGTTTGCAATTTACTCTGTAAATTTGTGTTAACTCATATTTTGTCTACGTAGCTGGACAATTCAAACGTCACAGCTTTTAACTTTGTTTTGCGTATAATACTGATCTCATAAAACTCTCCCCTTTTTATGTAAATACCTGGACCAAGAGAAGAGGATAACTGGTGGATCGAACTGATCATTATATACAGGATGGAGCAGGAAAACGATATCTTACACAACTGGCATCTTTTCTCAAGGGTAACTGCAGTACTGACAGTGGTGAGTCAAATTGACACCGAACCCATTAAGAGCTTAGCCGTTGGTGGATTCTTCGCTGGACTAACCCCTTGGAAGTTACGTAAGGTCTTCGTCCCCAGTGAAAGTTTTTATTTGGTCAGAAGAAATTTGTAAGAGATCAGTCATTGTATTTTTTTTGTATTCTCTCAATAACGTCATATTTTATTTTTCATTTTTTTTCTCTTTCACTAATATCATTTTTCTGTGTGGTTAGTTGTTGGTCTTCAACCACAAGTAAATTTTTTTGACTTGTAAATATTGTACATATACTAGTCTTGATTATACTTTTTATAAAATAATATCTTTTTATTCAACTTCCTTACCAACCGAATTCAAGTTTTAACGTTATCTTTACCTTTTAAAGTAAAATTTTTAATTATTTGGTACTTGCAAAAGTCCTGGCGCCCAGCCTAGATTTTGGTGAGAACTCAAATCAATCTAAGCCCTTATTCACGACCTGCTCATTGAGCTACCGGTCAATAAGTACAACCCCCAGCTTGTTGTGTTATTCCAACAATTGGACGGGGGGTGTTGCAGTCTTTATACATTTTTGATATCTTCAAAAATAACTAAATTATTGCAAACAAGGACATTTTTCTGAGATAACCCTGTATGACAAATAATTACTCAGCGGTTGTGTAGATAGTTATTATAAGTTATTTTTGAAAACTTCAATTTCATCGTTTAAAATTGTACCCAAAATTGTTGCTTTAATTGATTAGTTAATAACAGATTTATATTGTTCATAGAAATTACATAATTATTTATATCTGCGAAATTTGATATGCAGATAATCGCCTTATTATTATTTGTAGAAAATAACTGATACAATTAAATTTAACCTGACGATTTTATTCAAAATTAAAAGAACGAGAGTTCTCATTGCCTTGATGCAGCACAACCGCTTTTTATATTTTAAGTTGAACAGCTTTTCTATAGGGAATGCTCTGGTCCGCAAATACAGGTGGGATTTCTCCGGACCAATGTATATTATCAGAATTCGGATTCTGCCTCCATTTTTTATTATTCAATTTGGCCGTAAGGGAATTTGTAAAATATTGCCAGGTTATGTAAATCCGTAACCTTTACATGCTATTCACTTCTAGTTTTACCTACTAGTGTTCCAAACAGCAGACACGGATATAATTTTAGAACGTAGACGTTATTTATTATTATTATTGTTTATATGAATCGGTTCTGTTTTAGTTGTTGAAAGGTGGAATGTTGAACTATAAAATGATAATTACTAGCACGAATTATTTCGCACAGTGGCATATCCGAAAGGATTGCCCTCCAACCACTGCCAGCAATTTGCCACCTTAAACATTATTACCATAAAATCTCGATATCACAAAGATAGACAAACGTAATACTACTATTTTTGCGTTTTCTTGTTTCGTCTTAAGAGGGCTAATCGAACCAGTGTTTGTAAGGTAATTTTTTAAAATTTATTTCTTCCATACGATTTGGTCAAATTACACCAAATTTGGAGGATCAGTAGTTGAAAGTGTACTAGAGGGTACATGTATATCTATTTTAATTAATTTTCACTTTATGTAGGGAAAATTTATACCGTAAATATAAGTGAAATTTGAACGTGATTGGCTCCTCCTGAATTATCATATCAATCGGTAAAATTCGAGGTAAAATTCATACATGTCTTCAAGAATGAATCTTCATAATTATGCTCAGCAAGTTTCAAACTCTTATTCCGTACTATTTGGTTAAAATTAATTTTCCAAATAAGTATCTTTGTCACTACAAATGGAGCAAGGAAGTGTTACCTCTATCGGGAATCGCACCTCAATGAAGTCGGTGAATAAAACGTCCAGTGAAGGTATAGTCAAGAGCAAAATTATTCAGCGGCGCATGTATAAAAACTTTCTAGAGAGTGATACAGCTAACCAAAGCTTTTTCCCGACTAGGCCCCTTAATATTTTTATTACCTGTTTCTTTGTTTTTTGAATATCAAAATATTTATTTAAGATTGGGATTCCAAATATCCCTGAACTTACTACTAATAACTAGTTCAGATTACTTTCTAGTTCCAATTATTGCATTCCTCTTTCGAATCAGGTACGTGAATTCATCTTCATCTATTGACATCATCATCTGGTTATCCATAAATAACAATGTATATGTCTACTATGATCTGTAGGGACTTTAGAATGTAAGTTCGGTGGCTGGGAGGCCAGTTAACAAATGTTTTTCTAGAAGTTCTCAATTAAAACTAGCTACATTTAATTATATCCAGATGACGCCAACTTTTTGGTAACTACTTTAGCGTTGAGTTCTGTTTGTTAAACAAGTAGTACCAAATTATGTTGAATTGTTCACTCTGCAATTTTTTCAAATTCAAACATAATTCTTCCCAATACTTTAAATCATACAATTTTTTTCTCTCTTTCTTTATTGTCCCTACATTATCATTTACATTCTTATTTGCACTATATAAACTTAAGACCATTTTTTGGAAAGATGCCCACAAAGTTTATGATGTCTGATAATGGATGGTCTCATGAAGCGTCTAACAGTGGAAAGCTTCTATGAGCAAGCCTACGCAGATGACGGACTAGTCCTGGTGACTGGTATACTTTTAAACGTTTTCTGTGATAGGATGAGATAAGCTTGTAGGATCATAGAAAGATGGTGACAGGAAACTGGTTTTCTCAGTCAATGTTGATGGATGATCCTCTTCACCAAGAGAGGAAAAATAGATAACTTTAGGACACCAGTAATGTATGACACACTTATACGGAAGGTCAGATAACTGCAAGTGATTCTAGATAGGAAACTGTCAAGGAGAGCATGTTGACAGAATTGTTGAACAATCGATGCCAACTATTTGGCAATTGCGTCAAGTGGTAGCCCATGAACCCCTGATTGGCTGTATATGGCGGTAATCAAGCCTACCCTCCAATATGGGTCGGTGGTCTGGGGATCAAATGACCATGGGCTGGACTTACTGCCGCTCACTTCGTGGATAAAGAGGGAGGCTATATCGGCTTATCTTAGAATGCGGAATTCAGAAAGCTAGCGATGTAGAGAAATATGGGAAGGAAAGTTACGCAGTAATCATCGAACTGGCGGAGGAGGAAGCAAAAAAAAACGTTAAGGTTAGAGAAGACGTATTGTCACAATAGTCCCGACAGAGAACAGTGGAACGAAAACAAAAAAACTTTTTTCCCAGAATCTCTGGTATACTACACTGTGACTGAAGGAATGTCTTCTAGGACAGCAATATAATATATTCCTTTGTCTTCCAGACAAAGGAGTGCAAAAGGATCGTACACCACGGTGTCCCAGGCAGGGACATTTGCCATCTTAGCAGTGGCAAGTAAGGAAGAAGTCAGGAATAGAATGGAGCAAATAACATATATGCACCGCTAGCCAGGCGGGTCTGAAAGTGGTTTGTTTCTCTAAGACTAGGTCAGCGCTTGTTCAGAAGTCTGGTGACCCTCTTCTAAGTATAAAAAGATAAGGCTTGTGTGGGTTTCTGAAAATACAGGGGTTCCAGGGAACGAGAAAGTAGATTATTTGACTAGAAACGGAGCGTAGGAGCCTTGTCTCGGAACCTAGATTGGTGATTCTAAGCAGACATATCACTACTGCCTTCAATAAATGAGATTGTAGAAAGCTCGAAATTTTGTAATAGGGCCGACAAATCAGGAATGCCCTGATTATTCGGTCAGAGTCGGATGACTCTGAATGAATTAGTAGGAGTTATGCAAACTTGCAAACTTAGGAGATATTTATTACTGATAGGTGTTGAGGAAGATTCTACCTGCTCAAGATGCGAGAGGAATGAAGAAACGTCCTTGGTGCAATATGAGGCGTATGGGCGGCTAAGATGCGAAATTTTGCGCGCTAAGACGATTCTGAGAGAGAAGGTGGAACGACATATTAACCTTTATTGGTAGCGGAAGTTTAACAAGGGAGCAAGTAGGGTAAATGGTAGGCTCTCGGAAAAATGGGGCCATTTGTGAATTACCTACTAGGCGCCAGCCTACACCAACTGCTATTACTAAGATTATTTTTACATACTTTTATTGAAGTATAAGCCAGTCATATTACTCCTAAAAATGTATATGCTCAATCAATTCACCTCGATAATGTCTTGCTTTTCACATTTAAGACCACGTTACGCCACTGGTTTTGCTTTCGTAAAGGAGAAAGGATGAATTTAAAACATTTGTATATTTTTAATATAAAATTATTTGTAAAGGCTAGTTACGTATTGACACGATTTGCAACTTAAAGTTTATTTATTTATTAAACCATTAATATGTGCCAGAAGATTCATATGCAAAGCGTCCTTTTAATATGCAAAGATTTAATCAGAGATAATGTGAATTTGCATTTAATTTTAACGTACACAATTATTAATAATAATGAGATTATGAGGACTTTAATTTCTTAATTATTATTTATTGGCATCTCACACAATGATAATAAATATTTTAAAATAATTAAAATATTTCATAAAACTGTGAACTTAATTATATAAATAGATTATATGTTATTAGAGCAAACATACTGAATCCAATTTAAATGAAAATCGGGAAAAATTCCAACTCGGATGTAATAAAACATATTAGAATGATTCCAGATTTAAACAGAATTTATGTCAAAATATGGCACCTTTGAAAATGAAAAGGACCTTTGCATTCTAATATATGGGTCAAAGTTCCAGAGAAATAAATAGTACTCATTCAGACTATTTTTTTTTCTTTCAGATGTCGGCGGTTCGACACCACACGCAGCCTGGTTTTTTTTTTCATTGTAAGTGGCAGATACAATTATTACAGGTTTAAAAATAATATTCTGATTGAAGAATGGATTTAAAGCTAGGGCAAACGTCGACGGACAAAAAGTGTGGTTATGTTGTGCGGAGATCAATACGGGGGTTCGCAGTCCTAGTAGCAATGGGGCTCGAAGTTGGGTTATAAGACGACGCATTAAAGGGGTACAACACGGGGGCCCCAGCGGAACCCTAAGGGGGCCCTCGGCGGAGCCCCTATGGGGCCCCAATTTGGGGGCGGATTCCCGTACGAGGTATCGCTATACCTACTACTGACTTTTTGTTCTACTATGTCCATATTTTACTATTAACAGATTTGCGCTGAAAAATGTTGGAACCACACGGCTTTTAACATCTACTAAAAACATCACAATAAAACACATTTGTACATTTGCACATTTCTATCTTTCTAAATTAAGGCAGGAACAGCTTTGGTGTTGATTCCGGTAAGCACAAGAGGTCCAAATGTCTAACACTAATGTTTTTAGTTAGAAAAATGTACTTGAAAATTTCACCAACTTGTGGTGTAAAAGTTGGCTTTCGCGCAACGTTAAAATGAAGTAGTTAGTCATCACTGTCAGTCGCATGCCGGTGTTGTAGCGACCCTAATTTTATCCACCGAGTTGACGTAAAAGTGGGTTGGGTAATCGTTATTTTGACGTCATCCACCAACGTCAGGACGCGTCGGGCGACGTTGATACAACGTCCCTCTTTCTAGGGTGTGGCTAAGTTGTATGTCCTCTGAAATAAGATTGGGCAGCAAAATTTGGATTTTGTAGATATTAAAATGAAATTTTCATTTATGGTGAATAAAAACAACCGTGTATTTTATATTTCTTAATTTATTAAAAGTGAACAGAATAAAAGCCTATGGAGCCCCCACTATATCCGCCACTGTTTTTGATTACTTCAAATAAATATTATGTGTAATATAAAATGAATTTCCAAATATCTACTTCTTCGGTCGTTTATTTACTAAATGATTTATATTATTACATTATTAAAATTTAAATAAAGTAATTGTTATTTTAGATAACACAAATAGTTAATAAAGTTTGTTTTAAATTTTGAGTCACTGGCATTACAGCAGCTCACGAACATACAAAATAAACAAAACCAAAATGAGTCCACCCTACTTTCACAATCCTACGGGTTGTTATTGTTGTTTCACACGGAACGATGTAAATAAAGAAATAAAACAATTTCATTTGACATTTCGTTAAATGTTTTGTAGGTATTAGAGCTTATCACAGGTAAAAATGCAAATGCAATAAAATGAAATAAAGTTTACATGACAATAAAGGTACGTCTGAAAGTCAAAAGTGCATTATATTTAATTAGTCTGGAGGTTTAAACATGACGTACACCACATTAAATTGAGGACAAAATGGTTTTGGTATCCTGTCTGATCACTATCTAGATTACGTGTTTTTAACAAATAAAAAATTTACGATACAGAGATCCGTCTGTATCAGGTCTAGACTTCATAAAAATATCTGCATGTATAATTACCGACATAAACGTAATAATAGTTGAATTTGGGCAAATGACCTTGCCAAAAAAAACTATTTCGCGGGATCCCACAACAAATCAGCTATTTACAGCGTGTTGTGGTCAGTGTCCGTCATGGCGTCATCTGACAAAATTATAATAATTTTCATTACCAACACGTGTGTGTTTATATTCACACTAAATACTAAACCAACATTGAAGTGAAGTATGAAGTCATGATGCATAATTTTTTAGTTGACTAATTACCTCGCTGTTTCGCCCGCGGACTGGAACGAATTAAAGAAACTTCTTATGCTTAAAAATATACATTTTTATACCGTTGTTCCTAAGAATGTCAATAGTTTTATCTAAAATACATAACAAATTACAAACAGTATATGTCGTTGTCATTTGATATAATTTTAAATAATAATTTTATTTGGTGCTTTACATACATGTCTTGTTTATAGCTCTATTCATCTGCAGACAATCTTTTTGATTTTGGTACTACACCAGCTCAAAAAAGGCCAAAATAAATCCATTTGAGAATTTTTTTCATTTGGTGTAGTGCTCAAAAGAAATCATGCATGAGTAACAGTTTTTAATATATATTCAATATACAGGGTGTTTCCGTTTTAATGAGAAAGACTTCACCAGCGTATAGAGGTCATTTTAAGCAAAATATTTTCAGCGTACACAGGTTGTCAGAACTTATGGTGAGATCTCGGATGTAGGAAATATTAGCTGTGGTGTGCCTCAGGGATCAGTTTTGGGACCTATTTTGTTCTTGTTGTATATTAATGACCTATCCACAATTGATATTCAAGGAACCTTTACATTATTTGCTGACGACACCACTATTCTGTGGCATAATAAAAATGTGAATAATTTACAAAACTCCATAAAGTCAGATATTTGTAAAGAAAAGCAGTGGTGTAATTCTAACTTACTTGTGTTTAATATAAACAAAACTAACATTCTAACCTTTAAATTTGACTATAATGACCTATTCCTAGATAACCAACATATTAAAAATAACTCGCATACGAAGTTCCTAGGACTGTATATTGATAACAAACTAAAGTTTGATGTGCATGTTGCTAACCTATGTAAAAAGTTGGCATCCGGTTGCTATGCAGTGAGAGTAACGTCCAATGAACTGCAAGAACTGCATACTTTGCCTTGATTGAATCTCATATTAGATATGGCATTCCGTTTTGGGGAATGTGCAACCAACAATTATTAAGCAGTGTGTTTGTATTGCAAAAAAAGAGCATTAAGATACGTGTGTAAATCTAAGCCAAGTGACCACTGTAAACCCCTTTTTGTTACTCACAAAATACTAACTCTCACCTGCATTTTTATCTTAGAAACCGTATGTCTATTACATAAAAAAATATTAAATTCAGTAGATACTGACCACCTACCTAAATATAACACTAGACGGACATCAAATTTATCTATACCCCTACCTATCCCAAGATCGACCCTAACTAAACAGTCATTAATATACGAGAGTAAAAAAATATACAATCACATACCGCTGTCTGTTAGAAGTATGACCGAACTGAAGACCTTCAGAGAGGCAGTAAAAGACATTTTAGTTCAGAAAGCCTATTATAGTATTAGTGAATTTTACAGTGACCGATTTTAACTGGAACTTGCTTTGCCCATTAGCATTTATCTACTTATTTTAACATGTAGATATTTTATTATTATTTTTCTCTTTTGTAAGGTTCTATCATAGTGAGTGTATGTAAGTATTTATACCTTACTTTGTTGCTTATTTTTCTTCCCTGTGACTATTGTATTGTGTTATACTCATATTAAGCTTTGTCAATAAGATTTTCGTTCTTGGACAATAAAGCATATTTTGATTGATTGATTGATTGATTGATTGAACATACTTTTCAAACCTCTTCGATTTGGTTGAAGTTTCTAAAAAAAATCGTTTTTTTCGATTATCTTGTGAATGGAAAGAAAGCATATTTTTTGCGTGGAAAAAAATATTTGTTGATTTACTTTCTGTGAGAAATAATCCAAGTTGTTTGAGGAAAATTTTGTGGACTGATGAATCCTGCTTCACCAGAAGAGGAGTACTTAATTTTCACAACCTGCATGATTGGGTCCACGAAAATCCACATAAAATCAGGCCAAGAAATTTCGAGAATGAGTTCAGCGTAAATGTATGGCTTGGTTTTTGGGGAAACAATATTATTGGCCCCTATTTTCTACCTCCCAGATTAAAATCAGCATGTTTTCAGAAAATTCTTGAAACAATGCATGCAGATATGTGGGATAATTTGGATCTTGGTTCAAGGCGAAATGCTTGGTTTCAGCTTGACGGTTGTCCGGCTCATTGGGACGATTAGTTCGAAAACGTCTTAATGCAACTATCCGAATCGATGGATCAGGCGTGGCGGACCAGTTTCATGGCAGTCTCGTTCTCCAGATCTTGCTCCTCTCATTTTTTTTGCTTGAGGTTTTATAAAAGATAAAGTTTATTCTACCTCAGTTGGTAGCAGAGAAGAATTAATTTAGAGAATAGAAACCGCCTGTAATGAAATAAGATGAAATGAATTATTAAGAGTTTGTCAGTCCATTATAAAGCGATGCCGAAATTATATTCAAGAAAATGAGTCATACTTTGACACAATATTATCGAAAAAAACGATTTTTTTTTGAAACCTCAAAATTCCGAAAACTCGGACGACCATGTACCTGGCTGAAAGTCCTCTAAAAATAAAAATAGGAAGGAATATTTTTTCTGTTTTTCATTGAAGAAATAAAAAGGATAAAATATGTTCCTAAAATACCTTTGCAAGAGTAATACTAAACAGGTTTTTTAAATAATTACCCAGTGATGGTTGACAATAACGACCTCAAACTTGGCAGGGAAAATTGTTTTCATAGTAGCTACGTAGGTACACGAAAAATTTCATTAAAAACTAACTAGTGGCGTCGGAGTTAGGGCTGGTTGGAGTGACAGAATCTTACAGAAAAAAAGTTATTTGCAACCGAACGGATTTTTGTATTGTTGATTTGGATGCAACATATTCAACTGAAACTTTTGTACCCCTTTAGTTTTTTTTGTACATCGTACCAATCACGAGCAAAAACTAAAAAAAACATCGGAATGTTGCGAGCAAAACAAGTTTGTCGTGCATCATTGGAACACCCTGTATACCAAAATGCATAATGTACCTACCAAATTTATTAGGAAACCTACTATAATTAATATCGATGACGTGTTGTAATTTATAGCTTCGCTATTTTCGAAGATATGTCTAGAAATTCGTTTTATTTTGTACTTGAATAAACATTATATATAATTACTCACCAAAATAGAAGAAACACACTTTTGCTAACTTACCTGAAAAGAGAAAAGATTACGTATTAAATTAAATCTTAATATTTTATATAATATTTTATACAGTATTTTATATAATATTTTATGTAATATTTTATATGATAATCATAAAAATAACAATAATAATAAATCGTCTTTATTTAGATGAATGCCTTGCCGGAGTTTAGTATTGCTATTTCACAACTCATCTCGCAAATACGTATACAGTACAGTCTAGAAACAGTGTTGTTTTGTTATTTTGTATCTAATGTTAAAGTTTGAGAAACATATATAGCGTTAAACACATATCTGAAGAAATACCGACGTGGTGGTATAGTTGACTAGAGCGTACGATGGCAAACTTGACTAGAAATGTTTCCATCGTAGCTGCGGGTTCGATTCCCGCAATGTCGGTGGGAATGGTTGTACGTCCACGTGTTTCCAATTGTAATCCCTTCTAGACAGCTGCGACTTTGGGTTAAGGGGTTACCTAATTTTTTTGGTGTTTATTAATATTATTACTATATAATAGAAAAATTTTTTGACCGACTTATTAATTGTTGGATTTTTTTTTTTTTTTTGGGTAAGGGTCCTTATTTTGAGAAAAACTACTTTTTTAACGTGCCCACTTTTCGGTAATTTTTATTACCATCTTCAGGGCACTGTAAGATATAAAATTATGATGTGTAACATTTGTAAAAAATGTAAATAAAAAAAACGTGTATATAATATAACATGTGGAACAAACAAAACAAAATATTAAATAAATAAATGAATATATGCACCTACAGACATACACAAAACACGTGCATATACATATAAATAGATATTAAAAATCAAAACATATTAACAATAATTAAAAATATTTAAATATACTCTTTTAGGGCATCTCAAAATTTAATTTAACAACATAATATCACACTTGGTAAGACTACATATGCAATTAAAAATAATAAGTACTTACATTAATTATGAGTTTTTCCTGGTCACCATAAAATATATATAAAACAGGAAACAAACAGATAAAATCGTTGGGTATTAAGAAATTTTCTTTAATGTACTAATGTAACATATATACACATATATATATCACATAGAGGTACAATTATCAGACTATAGCGTGTAATGGTAATGACACGAATGTGAATCTTTCTAAACGTTAAAGTATACAAAACACATGAGAAGAAATAAAAACCATCATAGATAAAAGAGAAAAAAAAACGATTATTTGCAATAATGGCAAGGACTAATTATTTGTTTAATATTTTGTAAATAATGCATTTTAAATTATAGCTATTTTTTACCTAACTTATTAATAAGATCAAAATAACATGCGTTTAAGTTCTCAATGTCTTTCCTTGAATTAACTGACTTAATTTTTTTATATTGACCATTTCCTGAAATGGTCTCTTTTCAAGATTATGCTGTCTACCTACTATTGTTGTTTCATCAAAATTAAATTCGTGATTTAAACATTTGCAGTGTTCTACTAATGATGTTGTGTTTATTTTATTTTTGTTTTTAACGTCTCTCATGTGCTTTTTCTTTCTGGTTTTTAAGTATCTACCTGTTTGGCCTATATAACTTTTTTCACAATCCTTGCACGGTATTTTGTATATAACGTTTGACTGTAATTCTTCTGGTGTTTTCACTTTTAAATTTGTAAAGAAATTTTTCTTTATCGTATTTTCACTCTTGAATGCAATATTAATTTTATCCGTGGATAGTACCTTCCTTACTTTCTCAGAAAGATTTTTAACATATGGTAATTTGTAATATATTTTTGTATCTGAAGATGAGGATCTAGTTGATAAGCTGTTATTATTGTTATTTATTTGTTAATTAGTGAAATTGGGTATTGATTTTTTATTAGATAATTTTTTATTAGTTGTAAATTTTTATTGTGAAATTGTGGGTTTGATAAATGAATTGCTCTATATTTTAAGTTATTAATGATGTTTAATTTGTTTTTAATAGAATGTTGGGAATTAAAATTTAAAAATCTCTCTGAGAATGTGGGTTTGTGGTACCAGTAATACATTTTCAGTTGTTCGTATAACTTCAACATCTAAAAAGGATAGTCTATTGTTATTTTCAATTTCTATTGTAAATTGTAAGTTTTCATGGAAGCTGTTAAACATGTTCAATAGTTCTTCATTTTTTGTTTTAGGTATTACCAGATATATCTTCAGATACAAAAATATATTAAAATTTTTTTTTATTTACATTCTTTACAAATGTTACACATCATAATTTTATATCTTACAGTGCCCTGAAGATGGTAATAAAAATTACCGAGACTTCGGCAAGTTAAAAAAGTAGTTTTTCTCAAAATAAGGACCCTTAGCCAAAAAAACATTTTTTCCAACAATTATTATTATAAGTATGCAGAGGTAAGAGCGCGCTATGTGACAGCTCGACTAGTGATACTGCTTCTGAATTCGATTCTCAGCCTCTACCGGTTTCCTATTGTTTTATAGACTCCCTGTATATTGACTAGAAGATAATTCAATAAAAATTATATTAAATAAAATAATTGTGGATCTCATGATACATTCAATGGTACACATTATATAATACTACGTTTGAGGGTTGCGACTATATTTAGAAATACAAGGGAACAATATTAGTAGAGTATTGTGGAATTTAAATAAATTATTTACAACAAATTGATCAAAAATTCGCTGATAATTAATAATCTACGCCATTCTCTATTTATAGAAATTAATTCTAGCATTTTGTAGATATAATTATTATTAAAAGTACCTAAATGAATAAATAATAAATTTACCTTTGCGATATAATTAAACAATATTTAATCCAACAGCAACACTACGAAGAATAATTTAAAACACTCAAATCACTAACAATAAAAAGTTAAAATAAAAAAATCTCGCACTGGATCACAGCGAGTCCTAGATGCTAGGCGGTGTATGTGGTGTAACGTGTAACCCTAGATACAGCCGCTTGCATTTAAAAGCAATGAGTCTGTTAACGAGGCTCAAGGATATTAGGTGCATGTCTAATCTATTGCGATAGAGTACGTTTTGCATTTATGTCATCATCACCACAGAGTTTGCCTGCTTGTGTTGGATTTACCATCAAGGACCTTGGTTTTGTTATAAACTTGGTTAATTATCCTCTTGCAATGCATTTTAATCTCTTTTAATATGTTATTTATTTATAGATGTATTTTTCCAAATTGGAATTGACTTTTTCATTTCCAAAATTTTAACGAGGGTGAACAGACGGATTTGGCTTAACGAGATGTCACGTGCTTTATATTTATTTGGTCATGTGATTGTGATTGTGATTTCGCAGAGCAAGAGGAAGCAGGCATTCAATTTCAGTTTCTTATCAATATTTAAAAAATGAAACATAGTAAGATATTTAAAATAAGGGGTGTCTCAATAAGAGCGCAATATTTCAAGGTTCAATAAAACATGTTGTAGCAAAGTATTGAAATATATATTGAGTTATAATGTAGACATGTGGGAGTTATGTATGGAACAACACATCTGGTAAATGGCCGCCACGGCTTTACTGGCACATGTGTATTTCTTGGCGAAATTTTCAATAACGATGTTGCATACATGTGGCGGTATTTCGTTGATATAGCGTCTAATTTCTGCCCTCAGTGTTTCAGTGGTCGCGGGCTTGTTGGCATAAATCTGTAACTTCAGATAATCCCACAGCCAAAAGTCACAAGGTGTTAAATCGCAAGAGCGTGGCGGCCAATTCTGTTCACCAAACCGAGAGATGACATGACTAGGAAAAGACTTGTGCAAGACCGTCAATGTTTCACGGGCAGTATGGCAAGTGGCGCCGTCCTGCTGAAACCACATGTCTTCGAGAGCAATATCTTCCAATTGAGGCCCAAAAAACTGGGTTATCGTAGCACGATAACGTTCGCCATTTCCCGTAACTGCATTACTTGCCTCGTCTTTGAAAAAAACGGCCCAATGATTCCTCCAAATCACAATGCACACCAAACAGTGACACGTCTTGGATGCATTGCTTTCACATGAATCATTCGTGGATTTTCTGAGCCACAAATTCGGCAGTTTTGCCTATTAATGAAGCCATCGAGGTGAAAATGGGCCCCATCACTGAAAATGATTTTGTCCGCAAAATCGACATTCACTTATTGATCAAGGATCCAGTGGTGAATTCTTTTCGCCCTGTGCATGATCTGTTGGCAGAAGTTGTTAAGTCAATTGAACTTTGTAGGCATCGAGATGCAAATCTTTAGTGAAAATACGTTGAAGAATGGCAGTGTAACGTCCAATTCTTGTGCACGATGTCCCCGGACTCTTGGTCACGCTCTCGCTAACTGCCGTGATGTTTTGTTCTGAACGACCTCTACGAGTCCATGTCGTGTGTTTCACGTCACTAACCGAACCAGTACTTTTGAATTTTTCGATTATTCTTTTCACAGTACCCAAGTAGCACATAATATTGGCGGAACATTGTTTTCATCTTGGCCCAATATTGTACCATTGTTAATTCAATAGCAAGCCGATATTGGCACAATATTGTTTTCAGAAATGTTGTAAACCAATATTACCCCAACATTTATTTTCTAGTCTCCGCCAAAGTTGGGGCTTATCAATTTTGGCCATAGATGGTTTTACAATATTTTACAATATTGGTGCAAATGTTGTAAGTTAATATTACACCAACATTTATTTTTCTAGTCTCGGCCAATGTTGGGGTGTATCAATATTGGCCCTAGATGGATTTTTACAATGTTTCATAATATTGGTGCAATGCGTTTGTGTGAGATTGTTCCATTATAGTTTATTAAATATAGAGCCAATATTTATAATCAATATTGGTTCGTCTTTGGCTGTATATTATAGTTTTTCAATATTCAGTGACAGGCAGAAAGTGGGCGACATATAGGAGATTTTTTTATTATTGATTTGTAAAAAACTTCTATTCTTGAAAACAGTTGGCACGTGAAGATAAATATTTTTGACATAGCCAAATTTTATGTACGACAAAATATATAAATCTATTTGAAATCTGGAGGGAGGCTGAAACCTTCGGTGTGAGGTTGTCTCTGAAGTTGTTTCCACAACACCAAAACACAGTCTTGAAGTTGACATTTTTAAAACAGCAAAAATAAAGTATTCGGTAACCATGGCAAAATTATACTTCTATATTAATTTTGTTATTACCGACCGTTTTAAATAAATTTCTTAAGTATTATTGCACAAAATAAAATGCCCTTGCGTCGCGTAAGCACTGAGATTTAAATTGAGCTGTTAGCATGCGGCGATCATACAAGCCCGAGGTGGTCCTGTACTAGGTATTAATTTCTATTACTCTTCTTAATTTTTTTGTTGTTCCTCTGTTACGCTTTTATTATTAAAGTAAAAGTAATTATTCATTGCGTAGTAGTGTTTATTTTTAATATGTGTATTAATGTACGACAACTAGAGTAGAAAATGTATGGCATTATAAAAAAATCGTATTTTCTAAAGTATCCAAGATATACAAAATTCAAAAAATGCTGTAAATTCGGGAGGAGTTCTGTTAATTTACAGAGTGACACATACCGACAGAACATATCATTGCTGACAGACCCCACAGATAAAGACAAACTTGGCAAAAAAAAGACATGTTGGAATTAAACACCCTGTGTAAAGAAACAGTAAGTCCGAAATAAATGGCTAAACATTTTCTTATAGAGCAAGAATCAAGAAATAAAAAATAAAAAAAATCATGGAAATATACGGGGTAGTTTAAAAACAAAATTAATTTGAAAGTCACTCTGATTTCTGGTGATCCACCTCAAATGGACGGGAGTGTACAGTTTTTTCTAAATTAGCATCGAAAACTGTTACTTTTCCTAATTCATTTTAGTTAGGCTTTTCCTAACTGAACCACTTTCTCCAACAAGTGGTGAAAAGTGAAACAAATTATTTATTATAAACATTTACTACACAATTAATGCCATTTTAAACAAGCATTGTGGTGACATTTTATCGAATAAAAACTTACGTTTTTAGAGCAAAGCACACGATCCTGCAATAGGTATTTGGTTTTAAATGGGAATATTTTATGATCTTTTTTGAAGCAAATGGAGGAAATTTTAAAATAAAAACTATATTACTTTCCAACTTCCTACATCTAAATGGGAAGCTGGAAAGTAATTTTATATATTTATTGCCAATATTAGTATAGGGTGTTGGTCCAATATTGGTATGTGGTCGTGAGACAATATTTATATATGATGTTGGGCCAATATTTCAGAATGTCCACATTTTTTATTGGTCCAATATAGAGAAACTATGTCGGACCAATATATCCTCGACATTGACCCAATATTGGAACAATATTGGTGTGCTACTGGGGTAGGAATGAGGAACATTATTTCGACCGAAAATTGGACGCGTTGTTCTATCAGATAATATTCCATGTTTACCAACTCCCATCTGTCTTCTATCGACCTGGTTTGTCATAAACTTGTGACGTCATGACAGCCAAAATGGCGCGCAAATCAAATATTCATTAATTCATTATTTTAAACAAAAAATGGAACATATACAACATGTCAGTCTTAAAAAAAACTTTTTACATATTAACAAAAAAGTCTTTTGAACGTTGTTAAGTTATTACAAATTTTCAGACATGTTGGCGTGTATCATTAAATAATTTTAAGCCTTTAGAAAAACGAGAGCTCTTTGTTTTGCTCCTATTAAACGTTTCAATGAAAAAAATCTGGAGCTTTCCTAGTTGCATTATTATGAATATCATGATTATGCTTTAATCTATCGTATAGATAGCCTGGTAACATTTCGTTTTCCATTTTATAATAAAAATTAAAATTTTATACATAACTTTTATTGTACATTTGTAAAGGAAAATGTCTAACGTTAGTTTTATTAGGGTTCCAAATTAAACAAAGAAGGTTTAATGCCATATCCACAAAAAAAGGCACATGAAGGCACTAAATAAGGACTATTTACTGTACTTTCCAGCCTTATTTTAGTTGTTGTTCCTGATATATCCCATCCTAGATCCAATTCCTTAGCTACGTTACGCTGATAAGGAGCAATAACTCTGAAACAAGTGTGTGTAGCTGCGTAATTGTTTTTTAACTTCCCGCTAAGAAAATTGAAAATTTTCAGAAATCGAGAAGTTATTGGTTTCACCCCGATTTTCGAAAATCGAGTTTTTGTCAGATCTCGACGTTTTGAGATTCTAAGAAGCTATTCTGACTATTTCCACGATGGTGTCTGTATGGCTGTATGTATGTATGTGTATGTGTTCGGTGTATGTAAACCTCTCATAACTTTTGAACAGCTTGACCGATCGAAACGCGGATTACGGCATTCTAAAGGGGTTGACTCAACTTAGATTTTCTGAGAATTAGAACCGATTCGGCCCGGTAGATTTTGAGAAATCTCAAAAAACAAAATTTTCAAAAATTTGTTTTTTTGGAATATCTTTTAGACTATTGAACCGATCAATTCCAAAATCAGCTCTTCTCATTATAAAACAACGTCGATCGTCGCAAACCGCATCAAAATCGGTTGATTCGTTCGAGAGATATCGATTATGGAAAATTCGCGAAAAAGTGTTTTTTTTGAAATAAAATTCAAAATTCCTGTCGGATCGATTTTTGGTACTAAGATAACTTTTTGTACTTAAAGAACTGCGTTAAATGCCGTAAACTGCATCAAAATTGGTTGATTTGGTCAAGAAATATCGATTACGAAAAAATTCGCAAAAAAAGTGTTTTTTTGAAATAACATCAAAATTTTTGTCGGATCGATTTCTAGTACAAACATAACTTTTTGTACTTGAAAAACTGCGTTGAATGCTGCAAACAGCATCTCGATTGGTTAATTAGTTTAAAAGATATCGCAGTTCAAAAATTACAAAAAAAAGTGTTTTTTTTAATATAACCTCGAGATTTTTCACCTAATCCTAGAGCTCAAAAATGTATGTGTATAATATTTTGAGCTCGGAGTTCAAAAAATTAATTATTACGTATATTTTTGAGCGCTTTAAGCTTGAAAATAGCGGGAAGTTTCAGGGATGGCCTGCAGGGTCAACCAATTTTCAGATTTTTTTTTTTTGGAGATATGACGCTAAACCTTCTTTGTTTTATTCTAAACCCGAATAAATCTATCTATTTTGTTTGTATGTGCTAGGTGGAAACCAGCAGTACACATAGAGTTCTGTGTGTCGACTGTGCTCATCGAGGCCCCATTTGTGGCACATCAGAACATGAAAGCACTAATTGAGTATTGTGTACTGTACTTTCCAGCCTTATTTTAGTTCTTGTTCCTGCTCTATCCCATCCTAGAGCCAACTCCTTAGCTACGCTACGCTGATGAGGGGCAATAACTCCGAAACACGTGTCCGTAGCTGCATAATTGTTTTTTTTTTTGGAGGATATTGCACTAGATCTTTGTTTTGTTAATTTTAATGGTGTATATTTATTATATCCTAGTAATTCTCAGTCCTCGGATTTATATTTTTTTGTATTTATTGTATTTGATTTTGACTTATATTGAATAAAACTTAAACAAAATTTTAAATGACGTGCAATCAATGCTATGTATAAAATTAACTTTGTAGGTATATATACTAAGAAATGATCGTATTCTATATAAAAAGTGACATTTCTTTGACATTTTATTCATAATCAGATTTGCATGTCTTAAAATTAAAATTTTGATCTATTACAACTCTTAAATATTTCATTTTGGTAATTTTTTCCAGAGTGCTATTATTTATCGATATAGACCTTGGATCGTACCCTGCGTACCTTGTGGCACACTATTTAAATTTCTAGTTGATCGGATACAAAATTTGTATATTTTACTTTTTGATAGCGATTAGATAAATAACATTTAAACCACTCTGGTGCTGTATTATAAATACCAATATTGTTCAGTTTCCTTACCAGTAATTCTCTGTTAACAGTTTCAAAAGCTCTTCGAAAATTCAAGAAAACTGCCAATATAATATTATTGTCATCAATTGCCTTAACCCATTTATCACTTATATTATCAAAAATTGTGTATATAATCTTTGGTATTACCGATTCACAAGAATATTGTTTACGAAATCCTGACTATTACATTATTTTTATCACAATATTCTAAAAGTTGGATTTTTACTAAATATTCCAAGAGCATTGCATATACTGGCATGGTATTTATTGGCCTAAATTCTTCACAGAATTTAGTATTACATACTTTGGGCACAGGTGCAACATATGATGTTCTCCACTCTGTAATGATGAATTTACAATATTAAAAAACGATTTCCGGTAACCATAAACCATTTGGTAGATATTCTGTACCAGCAGTATCTTTTAATGTTTACACAATTGTTTTTAATTCATGCAGATTAATGACTTCATCATTAAATAATTGTCTGTCTGTGTTTGCTATTATTTTATCACTCTTTTGGAATTATTATTTTACTTCAGTAAATTAATTATATTCATATAATATCGATACTTTCTAAGAAATATTTATTGAATTTATTTACTACAACTTGCTCATTCGAAATTTTCACATCCTACCCAACTTTCCTAGTATTGGGTAACAGGGTTTTTAAGTTCTTCCACATTAGTTTGCTGTTATTTTTATGTCCATCTATTATTTTATTAAAGTGTTTTTCTTTTTCATTTCTTATTGTAGCTGTTACATTGTTTCTTATGTCCAACATACTTTTGATTACAATCGTTAAAGTTAATTTCGTAAATCACCGACTTTTCGTTTATTTCAACTGTATTTTTAATTGCCGTAAAAGTTGTAATTTATTTATCGATGAATGAACCACTGTAATACCTATATCTTTAAGAATCTTACGGAATCGTAAGGAATCGAACTGGTTGTCAATTCTAACAGACGAGGTTAGTAAACGAAATATCAATATAACATATCACGCGAGGTTTCACATCTCTGTGGACATATAGAGGGTGAGTCAATAGTGTGTTCTCCTTCGATAACCTTTGAAACGTTAGTGATACAACAATTTATTAAATACAAAAGTTTTTTGAGTCGATAAGATCTATCATTTAAAATTATTGTGATATCTACAGTGGTAAATTTTTTGTGACACAAAAAAAAACTTTTTTTTTTAATGGAACACTGTATATTTTGTCACCGTTTTAATAAACGAAAAAAGTATTATAAAGCGATATTTTGTTTTTGGATTTGCATGCAACGTTGCCAAGTTATTTAACATTTTCTGGAAATTTAAGGATTTATAAGGGTCCGTTTAATAATTTTTATTTACCTATGAAAACAAGCTGGGTAAGCAAATATTATACTATTCTTAGTTCATACTACACGCTAAGTATTAGTACCTTTTTTTACATTATTCTATTTTACAGGGTGTCCATGACGACATGTCAATTAATGCGAATTTCAAATGGGAAAAATTCTATTTTTTTAAATGGAATACCCTGTATTTTTTTACGTGGTTGGATTCCTCCTTCAAATTACTTTCATTTTTGTATAACACTTCCTATACCTAACTGTTGAAGTTTTCGAGAAAATTAAGGTTTTCTCTTTAACCTTGCGATCATAGTAAAAATTAATACAATTTTATCAAAAATGGCTTTGGAAAAACAAAAATTGTAATGTCAAACTGATATTTTGTTGTTTACATGTAATTAATTTTACTTGTTGGTGATTCTTCTATATTTCCTAGTTGAGTTATTTTTGTTAAATTATGAATTCTTCACACGAAGAGTGGATCGACATGGTTTATGCATTGGGAGAAGGGGAGAGAAATCCGCTATTATTGGCATCAAGAATTTATATTCAGCGTTACCCAGAACGAAGACATCCTCACCATTCTGCATTTGAAAGGTTGCGAGAAAGGTTTGAACGAACTGGACATGTAAATTATGAAAAACATGAACGTACAAAACTAGGAACAAATGAAGAAAAAGTGTTTCAAGTTACATTAAGTGTCGATGAAGATCCGCATAAAAGTACGAGAGAAATTAATAGACAACTTGATATAAGTAACAAGAATATTGAGGACACAAAACTCTCATCCTTATCATATTCAACTGCTTCAGGAACTAGAGCCAAATGATTTCGAACGTAGGGTAATATTTTGTGAGTGGACACTCAATAAGATTCACCAGCAGCTGCAATTTTTTGATTTCGTGCTATTCACTGATAAGGCCACATTTCATAAAAATGGTTGTGTTAATAGACATAACTTACACTACTATGATACCGTGAACCCTCGTTTTACGAGAACTGTAGATAATCAACACCAATGTGTAGGTAGGGATAGTAGGTGAATATGTAATTGGACCGCATTTCTTTAATGGTCACTTGACTGGGAATATGTACCTCGATTTTTTACAAAATGTACTGGGAGGATTGTTAGACGGGTGTCCTCAAAATGTCTTACAGAGGCTGTGGTTCCAGCATGACGGAGCTCCACCCCATTATAGTATTGCCGTAAGAAACTTTTTAAATGTTACATTTGGTGGCAATTGGATAGGTCGAGGAGGACCAGTTCAATGGCCACCAAGGTCGCCAGATTTAACAAAATTTAACTTTTTTTTGTGGGTACATTAAAGGATTAGTGTACAAAACATCACCAACTACAAGAGAAGACATGCAGCAAAGAATTCGACTGGCGTTCGACACCATCACGCCTAACATGTTGCAAAATATAAGTGACTCATTTCTTCATAGAGTCAGAATTTGTAATTTACAACTAGGAGATCACGTTGAGCATATTTTGTAACTTGTTTTATTTTTCCTCTTCTATTTACTGTTTACTTTCAAAATTACACTTTTATTTTGTTATGTACATACCTAAGGTGAGGTGTAAATTTTGTCATTCAAGTTCAATAAATTTGCTACTTTTACTGTTTCCTTTACGATTTTATAGAAAATAATTTTTCCCCTGACCGCAATTTTTGTTTTTCCAAAGCCATTCTTGAAAATTGTATTAATTTTTAATATGATTGTGAGGTTAAAGAGAAAACCCTAATTATCTCCAAAAATACCACAGTTAGGTATAGGAAGTGTTATATAAAAAAGAAAGCAATTTGAGGGAGGAATCCAACGACGTAAAAAATACAGGGTGTTCAATTTAAAAAAACAGAGTTTTTCCCATTTGAAATTCGCATTAATTGACATGCCGTCATGGACACCCTGTAAAATAGAATAATGTAAAAAAGCACTAATACTTAGCGTGTAGTATGAACTAAGAATAGTATAATATTTGCTTACCCAGCTTGTTTTCATAGGTAAATAAAAATTATTAAACGGACCCTGATAAATCCTTAAATTTCCAGAAAAATTTAAATAACTTGGCAACGTTGCATGCAAATCCAAAAACAAAATATCACTGTATAACACTCTTTTCATTTAATAAAATGGTGATAAGATATACAAGGTGTTCCATTTAAAAAAAGTATTTTTTGTATGTAACAGAACATTTAAGCATCCTGTAGATTTCACAATAATTTTAAATGATAGATTTTATCGACCCAAAGAACTTTTGTATTTAATAAATTCTTGTATCACTAACGGTTCAAAGGTTATCGAAGGAGAACACACTATTGACTCACCCTGTATAAACAAAAAACTATCATGTTTGACTGCTACAAAAGACAATCTTTTATCACAGAAATTTTCCGAAACGTCAACTCTTAATCACCAAAAATGTTTGATATTTATTTCATTTTTCAGATTAATATATTTTTAGGTGTGAGATATTTTTTGGATAGGAAAAAGAATTTTTTTTTCAAAAAACAACCTCTGATTAATCCTTTTTGCGCAGAGCTTCTTTTACAATTTTTTAAAATAACTAGTGCCTTTATGCCCATAGAAAGTGAGAAGAACATTATAGGATGCCACAAATAAATAACTATAAATAATATCAGATTTGATAAAAATGTCAGACTTTCTCTTTCATTTTGGAAGGTCGAGGAATTTCGAAGTGTCTCTTTAAATTTACATTTCTTAATTACTTTATCAATTAAACTTGCAGGATATCCATTAATCGCAGTTATATCCTTAATCCTTTCTAAACCTCTCCTTATTGAGGGGAAGCTTAATAGGCTTTGTTTTATGTTAATATTCGTATAGTCATTAGAATAATAAAAGACCTAAAACCATAAAGTATCATATTTGGTTTTTACATAGTTTTTTAAAACCAAAAATAAACATTGTACGCAAAAACAAGGAAGCAGTACTGGAGCAATTACTTCTTTTCTTTATAAAAAATTTACGAAATTTTATAAAATAACACTCCTGTATTGTTTTGTAAAGGAGATTCAATAAATTGTAGAATTAATGTTCACTACACATTGAATTTAGTTAAAAATTCAGCACTGACTCTTTTCAAACATTATCAAACAATGGCAGACCTTTTCTAGAAAAGTTTATACACTCCTTGTCAAAATTAACGCATAATTTAAAATTTACTGCAAGTTTGATGTTCAATATTTTCTGAACCATTTTCCCGATATTGATGTTCTTTTTTTGTATTGTGGAGTAATTCCTCAGAAATCTTACAACTGATTTTCATTCATAATACTGTTTTATTCATATACAGGATGTTATATCAGAAACTCCCAACAAACATTAGTCTTATCTTTTGTTAACATTTTCTTTTTTGTAACACCTTCCTGTCACTCTTATCAGAGGAGATACACATTTTTATATCCCTATATGTCTTTATCGACCCTGACTTGCTCTTCCATATTCCTCCCTGTTTTATTCTGACTGCAACATTCTAGAAATGCTTGACTGAGCCACATAAAACCGCTGAGCTAACTGAGTTTGATTATAATCTTCGTAAATGGCAACAACTATAGCACAATCAGGTTTCGAAAGATTGCAATTATCTCTCGAAATTGGCATCATTTGAAAAGAAAAACTCAAAATAAAGTGCAAAAAGCGAACCTAATACAAATTGTCTGTTTGCCACATTTGTCTAATGGTCATAAACTGTGACATTAAATTTGATTGTTTATTATCAAAGCCTACTAATAATCGAGGTCCTACCTCGATTATTTTCATATGTGTGCATAAAACCGGAAGTCAATAAAACAGAGGGATATAAAAATGTGTATCTCCTTTAGTAAGAGTGAAAAGAAGGTGATTCAAAAAAGAAAATGTTAACAAAAGATAAGACTAAAGTGCCGTTTTTGTTGGTTTTTGTTTTGTATCACAGGTCGCTAGTGCACTCCACAGGGTCTTATAAATTTCCTGGAAAAAAGAACAGTATCAGTATAACATCCGGTATATCAGCAAAACAGTATTATGAATGAAAATCCTAGCATGGTAAGATTCCTAAGGAACGACTCCACAATGCAATAAAAAAGAACATCCAAATAAGAAAATGGTTCAGAAAATATTGAACGTGAAACTTACTATAAATTTAAATTATGCGTCAATTTTGGCGTGGAGTGTATAAGATTTTCATCTTGTTTTCGTTCGCAGCTTCTTCATATTTATCAGTGTTTTTAAATGATACCCCGTATATACACAAAGTGCCTCTCAAATTTAAAACCGCAGAAATACAGTTCATCCCGTATTTCCCAAGAGTAAGATGAGGATTTTCTGTAGATGAATCTCTATAGTAAATTGTAAACCCTTGTATTTATGCATGTGGCAGTCATGTCGAGCTGAGCACATGAGGAATATAAACGAAAATGTCTAAAAGAGACACGGGAAAATCAAAATCATTCCCCACAGATTGGCTCTGTAAAGATAACACAGGCTGTTTTAGTATTCCTTAAAGGAAATCGGAGTTTATTGAAATGAAAAAACTTATTAGTACTTTGGTGTCATAAAATATATAAAAATACTACAGATATTTTTATGAGTGCAGAAATAAGATATAATATATATATTACGTATCCATTGTATTTTCCGTCATTATGTACAATACTGTCCCATACACAAAAAAGGTGATAAATCTGAAGTTAGTCATTTTCGACCAATTTCCATTATATGTAATTTCTGTAAAGCTTTAGAAACGTTACTTCATGATTATATTTATTTCCTTGTTTCCAACAAAATATGTACAATTTTACCATCCAATTGACTTTTTCGGAGATCCCGTTTGTGTACTTACAGCTGAAATATTCCAAATATTCCAAGCAATTTATCCTAACAGTTTGCTAAAAGTATATCCTCTAGTTGTTGACAGTTGGGAAGGAATTTTTAACAGTAAAGTTCAAGAAATAATGGTAACTAAACAATAGTAATAACAATAATTACGCAAAGTGGCGAAAAAATACCTGAATTTTCCTGGATAATTTGCTACATAGCAACTTACATTTAGAGAATCGAGCAGTGGCAGCTGGTGAAAATTAGGATATGTCATATCTTAGTATTGGAGCATAGCATCGAAGCGATGTTTTACGACATAACTATCAAAACTAAATGATGAAGTTCTTCAGGAAAAAAATTGCAATTGATATTTGCGTAAAAAGTTGAAAAAAATTGTGTACCCAAGCACACAATTTTTCCAACTTGTTTTTGCAAATTTTAGTTGCATTTTTTTTTGCAAATCTTCTTCTTTTATCACGTTCACGACGTTATGACCCACCTGTGGTTCACGCCAGTGTTTGCTAAGTTTTACTGTTGAAACATCATTCTGTTTTTCGATTTAGACCGTAATTTGTATATTATAGACATTTTTCTGACATCTGTTTACAAAATCTCTAGTAACTCGAAATCGGTATGGGATAGCGTCATGATCTATGTTTTTATTATTTTACAGATGAAAGGTTAGACAAGATCTGGGTAAAGTGGCATCATGAGCAAATTATTCGTTTTCGAGTTATTATCGTATATATAGGATGATGGAGGGAGGGGGGGGGGTAAATTCGTGATTTCTCTTGACATCAATCCCTTCCGATTCAGATTACCAAAATCTGGATGGCCATATTGTTCTGAAATTGTTGTCGTATTTGTAGAAATGTGCGAGGAATCGAATGGTGTACGTAGTTTGTTGGTCCCCAACTTTCGTTTTCGAGATATTGTCGTTCAAATTGTGTCGGATGAAATTTTTGTCATTTCGTGTTAACTTTGCGAGGATGTATCTTGAAAAGTAAGAGAAATATCGATATGCAGTTTACGCCATTCGATTCCTTTCGTCATGTTTTATACATAAAAATATTTTCAGATTTTTCTGAGATATTTCGATTTTTGCTAAAAATTCACATCTAAAGGTACGGAAATTTTTTTCTGACATCGGTTTACTGTTACGTATTATACGAGATACTGTTTAATGTGTTTACGTAATAAATAAAATCTTCTTTAGTTTATAACAGTTTTGTCCGTTACTTATTGAATAAAATTACAAAAATTCATGTTTCTTTTAATTAGTAAACCAAATTGCCAAACCACGCTGTACAGAGCAATGTGGACTTGTCTTATACAATACTAATATCCTTCAAACTAAACGCAGATTTTTAACATGCATTAAACCTAGTACAAAGCGTGATCCACCGGTGGGCACGGACATTCACTAGCAAAACCTCGCGTGACCCACGGGAGTATCGCTTGGGTCCCATGCTCCAATATAAATGACGTACCTTAAATTTCACCAGTCGCCACTGGACTCGAGCCCATATTGGCCGAACAACGATAATTCGGCATTGTGTAGAAGCGAGAACAGTCAAAAAGAGTTCGTTCCAATATACAGAAAAGTTTATGTATAAAACCTATTCACCTATCAACTTTATAGGATTGAATTTTCCAGTGCCCCACGTCGAAGGTAGTGGTAATTTTTTTTAATAATAATTTTCAACAAATGCCCTCTATTATAGTGCAGGCGCCAAGAAACATTCCGTTTAAAAGATCCATAGGATTCATTCGAACTGATGATTTAACCTCAGAAAGATGTAAAGAATTCTAAAGGTAACCAAACAAAATTTTAAAAGGTTTCGGTTCCATTTTTCAAACATTTTATGTTAGAATTTTCACAAGTCTGGTTTTGTATAAAATTTTGTCAAAAATTGTCGATAAGCAATTCTAGATATTATAAATCGATCTTGGGCCTCTGGACAACAAATGAATGAAGATCTTTCGATCAACAATTTAACTTCGTGCTCAAAAGCCTGAGAATGGCAAAGGAGAAATAAGTATCTCTATTTGTTCTACAACATTGTCAATCAGTTTCTTTTTTATTTTTAATCATTTAGTTAATATCGACACATTTCCGCTACCAACGCCAATCACCGATGCCGGGAGACGAGCTACCTCCAACCTTGATATTTTGCCGAACCTTTTCTTTGTCGAAGAATAGGGATCTTTTACTTGTCTAAGTCTAACGTCTTATAGACAAGGGCCCGTCTGATTTACATGCTCTCTGAAGGATGATATTTCCATTATACATTCCTCGCTTAAGATTGCACAGTTTCTGCATATTACGCTGATATACAAGCCGGTATAAAACCGGAGTGAGAGTGTTGTGTTCCGCTGGTCTGGTTGTTACCCATCCAAATACCAGGTACAGTATCCATTGGTTTACTTTTCTTATCGATCTATAGGTTGTGAAGTCGGTGCTATGCTTGCCTCAATCAGTTGTTAATGTTTTTAGTAAATAGTGACTTAGTAACAGCTATCTTTTGCTAGTAAATAAGATAGAATTAAATATTTATTTTAAGCCAACATAATACCATTATGACTTGTGTATTAACAGCGATGCTACCTCAAGAAATATTCAAATGAAACCATTAACATCATATAATGTGAATGTAAGCACCTGTGCTTAGATCCTCATGTCCTCACAGATGTCTTAAGTCTCTGCACTTCAGACATCTTTCATGACATGAATTATACTCTAGAATACCAACAGCAGGAAGTGCTTTAACCAGAAATCATTGTTAAGCAAGGCTGCAGTTCGCCAGGTAGCTTACTTAATTGGGAAAGTGTTTCATTTACAGTTGTGTCGAGGTTTTGTATACAGGTATTCCGACGCTCAAATGTAATATTCGACAAACCACATTGTTTGGTGGACCTAACACTGCTCGAGTAGTAAGGGATTATTTAAATGAGTTATATATAGTTATGGAGGTTCCCGAGCGGCCAGCACTCAGTCCAGACCTTAATATATGTGAGCATTTGTGGAATGTTCTCTGCAGGAACTGAGAATTTTCCCACTCGCTAACCTCAATAAAGTTGAACATCGACCAGGACCAAGTAGGGCAATAAATTTCAATCATGAATCACCTCTATTGGGCTATAATTACTATTAGATGTGAAAGCATCTGTTAGTAATTCTTTATTATCATATTATTTTTTAAGTGCTCTTTTTTAATTCATGTACTAATTTTCAAAAAATAATAATAATTCCCTAAAGAAAATGTGTTTCTATCTCCTTACTATAAAATTATCTCTATATTTTATAGATATTGAAAGATCCTCAGCAAAAGTGACATTTAAAGAAAAATTATAATTCCTAAACGACTTCGATTATGCACTTTTTGGCATACTCATTTATTAAGTAGGCCACAAGTCCTAAATCAATATTGTTTGTTGCCTACAAGACCCACAGAAAATATAAAATTTTGCTAAAAACACATGAACCCTTTTTTTGCACACACCTTAGGCTAGACTCGCACAGTAGCTACTAAAGACAGCAGTTGGGATTGAACGTGCGTATACGTACGAACCACAGCTCGAACTTATACGCTTCCACTGCGAGTCTAGCTCTCTAGCCATGCAGAAGTGCGTCCGTACAACCGCCATGTTATGTTTTTTTTAGCTACATCATTCCAATATTAAGGAAAAAATTGTGATGAAGTCGGCCCAATAATAACGGAGTTGTTATCAAATATCCACCATATTTTGAGTGGAGCCTTCATCTTGTGCGGTAGTATATACCGATTATACAACCTTTTTCGTTAGGACTATACGAATTTTTGTATTTTCTGTTCATTATGTAGAGAGTGAAATATCACTAAAATTATTTGTTAAGCATAGCGAAATGCAGATATTTTGATGGTCCATTATGTAAAGAAAAGGTGCTTCTCCATCAAACTGTCAAATTTAAATAAATTCTGCAATACAAGATAAAATGTCAAATTAGTATCAACAGTGTCGCAACGTCAATTGCCAACTAGTGTTCGCTTTGCAACTTTGTAAGCATATGCCATATGTAATGATGAAGGGCTAGCCGCGTATAGCATTAAAATAATTACAGCTTGCACGGATGAACCAGCTGGCATTACTTATTTTTATCAGTGAGAAAATTTGCATCTTGGTATCATTACAGCTTACCATTGAAACGAAACGCCATATTAAAGGCAGACATTGCTTTGCATAATCTCAATGGCCAAGTCAATAGAAGGTAGAAGGCATAAGATTTTTTAATTATGCAAGTGACTGAAGTAGTCTGAGATGTTGAGAGACTAACGAGCTAAAAAAGCCTATTGTTTAGTAACATACATAATAGGTGAACGGAGCCGTACAACCCACACTGACTAGAGCTGGTGCACGAGCTAGACAAGCTGCAAGGCTAGGATTATGTCTGATTTGCACTAAATCAGCGTGTCTTTTTCTGTCCGTGGATAATTTACTACGTTGTTAGAGCCTGGCCGTTTTAAATTGGCTACACAAATGCTGGCAATTGAATTTGTTTCAGCAATTTAAAATGACCGTGTTTTTTTTTTTTTTTTTTATATATATATATATATATATATATATATATATATATATATATATATATATATATATATATATATATATATATATATATATATATATATATATATATATATATATATATATATATATATATATATATATATATTATATATATTATATATATATATATATATATATATATATATATATATATATATATATATATATATATATATATATATATATATATATATATATATATATATATAAAATATATATATATATTATATATATTATAAAATATATATATATATATATATATTTATATATGTTGTTTTTCAGGTTTTCGCGGGTGGTGAATGTTAAATTCGTTTTCCGGATACTCCCGCGTAGGTGATAGGCCCCGAGAGGGACCGTGGTTGTCTGAACGACGTTTCGGCAGAATCTCATCTGCCATCTTCAGGTTCTAACAGATAACTGCTTACTGCGGCTTCTGGTAACTCGAACTGAAACGTCGTTCAGACAACCACGGTCCCTCTCGGGGCCTATCACCTACGCGGGAGTATACCCGGAAAACGAATTTAACATATTATATATATATATATATATATATATATATATATATATATATATATATATATATATATATATATATATATATATATATATATATATATATATATATATATATATATATATATATATATACCTAGTTACGGAAAATTGTAAAAAATACAGAATACTTTATAATTAAGCATATGAGAGGTATAGAGATGCCAAACAAGATATCTCACGGGAAATTAAATCTAGAGTTAGTGCTTAGTAAGCACACCGTTAGACTTGTCTATTTCGTTTCCAGTTTCCACCATCCTAACTTCAGTTTAAATTCAAAATGCAACAAATGTAAAAGTATGGTAAAATGCAAAGTGCGACATCAGCTCTGACGTTTCAAATATAATATGAAATATATTTATTTAGAGCAATAATTAGGAGCTTGACCATGTGATTTTGTTTAGATTCTGGTGGATTATGGTTATTTTAAAGCAAGTGTTCTTGAGAAAATAGAAGTAGTTTTGTGTTTTCTTTTTTAAGAATTTTAATAGAGAAATTGAGGTTTGTAAAAAATTGTAAACGAATATAAAAGAACAGAGCGAGAAAAAAGGCAACGTCACCCAAAAAATTGTAAACGAACAAAACCTAAGCTGAATAGGTAAGAATAGAAATATAGGTTTTTGATACTGTATGCTAATGATACAAAAATTTGCCAATATTTCCTCGATTTGGTTATAACGAAAAATCATACGAACCTTATAAGGGCTGCTTGCACCTTCATTGGAATGCTTTGCCATCGGTTAACATGTTCTGCTTCAATTCCAATCCACCAAATAGAAGTTGTAATATTTCTGATTGTAGAACATTCCTCCCGATATAGTCTTTGGTACATAGAAAAGGTTCCTACAGCCGCGACTGGTAAAATTTAGGCTATGTCATATCTTAGCATTGGAGCATGGGACCCAAGCGCTACTTTAAGGCGCGAAATTTGTGAAAAAAAGTTGGAAATATTGTGAGCCTCCAAGGTTACTTTTTAAACAATTTGTAAGATATTTGCGAAGCATTTTTTTTCAGAATCAGGTGGAAAATATAACGACAGATTTCAAATTTCATAAAAAAATATTGATTTTTTACAAAGTTTGTAACGAAGTGATTTTTTTCGGTAACCATTTTTGGATGTAATAAGACTTAATTGAGTTCATATTTCACTTCGGTACACCCTGTATACTATAACTAATATGAATGTTTCCGTTGGAACCGTTTTGAACCAGAGTTCAGGTTCTTTTAGAAGTCCAGTATGTGGATTAACAATTATTTATTAAGCATAACTGTTTCAAACCGATTTATTTTCAGGGTAATTTTAAGTTATTTTATTATCTTAATGATGAACCACTTGTTGTCGCCGCCAAATAAGACGTTGAAAATTAATTTAGTTTATGTCAAAGCCGAATTAAGAGTAGTTGCTAATGATAAAAAAAGGACGCTTCTATTTTTATTTAAATAATTTATAGAAAAAATTATTGTTGGATTTATAGTAAAATATTAATCCATGACCATTTTTTAAAGATTTCTTTTTATAAGTACAGTTTTAAAATTATGAGAAAGTGATCCCGGCTTCGGCATATTTTGTAAACAATTGCTTAGGTTAAATAACGCAGAGAATTTGTTTATGCACAGTACGCCAAGCTTGCTTGGAATACATTTACGACGCGCGCACCATATATTCAGAATCCCTTGAAACACGTAGACACGTGACTTTCGGGTGGGGGATTTGTGAATAAAACCGCAAGCACGAGCTACAAATTAGTGATGGGCAGTATCGATACTTTTTTTGTATCGATATAAATATCGATACTTGAATAAAGTATCGAATAAGTGTTCGATAAAAAGTATTCATTATTTTTTGTATTATAATAGTCTAGAATATCGACTGATCGACTGATACCGATACTTTCTATAACTACTTTCTGGCATTATATGAAATTATGATTATGAATACTGAATAAGAATATCTATTTAAAATAATTATTTGGTCTAAGCGAGTGAGTTATTAATTTATTTTAAATTAATTACTTAATATAATTTCAGTGGGAACTTTTAGGTACGTTCATATATTTAAAATATAGATTTTTTTATTCGTCATAAGCATACGTGTATTTATTTATTTGGATTCTACCTCACAACTTTATATAAATGAACACGGAACGCAATAAGCTACGTTCCAGTTGCAAATGTGTGTGTAAACTAGCTACGTAAATTCATAAATCAAATAATACATATATATTATATCTATACAATAATAAATCTAAGTATAAATAATAACAGCGATATCATTCATTTATTACCTTCACACCCAACAAAACAAAAATACGAAAATGAAAATAAGCAGGCACACAAGCAAAGCCTGGTTTGACCCTGGTCTGCATTAAGACGATGTGCGCGACGGATTGGTAACGTATTGTATTCATACTACATTTTATTCATTTTGCTTTTATTCGATTCAAATAAAATATCGAT
The DNA here is from genome assembly GCA_029963845.1 of Rhamnusium bicolor. Lineage (NCBI taxonomy): Eukaryota > Metazoa > Arthropoda > Insecta > Coleoptera > Cerambycidae > Rhamnusium > Rhamnusium bicolor. The sequence continues at coordinate 222,045 of JANEYF010002171.1, forward strand.
TTGTTATGATCCACAGATTTAGAATTCAACTGACACATTATTTCGATCCTTTTTTCTATCCGATAAGAAGGCGTATTCGATAATTTTATTCGATACATTTTAGTATCGAATATTCGATACCACCTAACACTACCACAAATATCATCTTCTGACAACTGGTCAGACACTCCGGCCGTCCCGTAAAAACCGCTTCCAAACTCCAGGGTGCTCCGACGACTCCTCCAGTGGTAAGAAATTCTGTTTTACTATTTTATTGTTTTATTGTTGATTTTGGTGCATTTCCGTCATTTACAGTTTGTGTCCGCATTTTTGCTATATTTTCTTGTCCGTTAATTGTCTACAAATACCGTACGATCCGAGATATCCGGAAAATATCGTGGTTTAACAAGTAAAACTGGATTATCTCTTTTAGCTACGAGCATATCGGGATTTCATTAGTAAATATCGCACGAGTAAGATTTTTCTCTGGATCTAAGAAAGGAACCCCACCGTGCCGTGAGAAGTACTACCCGGTCTGTTCAGCGTGTGTAAGGTTTTTCTCTGGAACTAAAAAAAGGAACCTTACCGTGCCTCGAGGCGTCATTGTCAATCCGTAGCGACTACATCCGAGTGGTGAAACACGAAGGCTGACAGATAAAGGTGATAACCCCTCATTTTATCAATACCTAGCGCGAAAATACGCTTTAACTCCGCCCGCATATCTCTGGTCTAGTTAACTCTAGGGACAGTATGCCTTAAAAACGCGAATTAATATATTGGGGCACAGTGCTATATCACGAAGTCAAGTATATTGGGATTTCATTAGTAGATTCAGCACGAGTAATAATCGTTCTGTTCAGCACGAATAAGGTTTTTCTCTGGATCTAAGAAAGGAACCTCACTGTGCCGTGGGAAGTAATAACCATTTTAGTGGTGGGTGGTGGTAGTACGTCACAAGTTGCACCTTTTTTGAAATTTGCACAGTGAAAAATGAAGAATCTAAAATAAAATTTCAAAACGGTGTAACTTTATAGAAAACCAATATTTTTTGATGAAATTTGAAATCTGTCGTTCTGAAAAAAAAATGTTTTGAAAATATTTTACAAATCGTTTAAAAAATAACCTTGGATGAACCCAAGCGATACTTTAAGGTGTAACTATCAAGACTAAATGAAGAAATTTTGCATAAATAAAATTTCAATTGAAATTTGCGAAAAAAAGTTGGAAATATTGTATCTCCAAGGTTATTTTTTAAACAATTTGTAAAATATTTACAAAACATTTTTTTTCAGAATCAGGTGGAAAATATAACGACAGATTTCAAATTTCATAAAAAAAAATTGTTGTTGTTACAAGCAGGCCAGGATTTTAAAAAGTTTGACTAGAAATATGAGACAAAGCCAACATCAAATTGGCATTTTAAGCAGCATTATCACTTAGTTTTCATTACAAACGTCATTGGCAACGCTTCGAGTTCGAATACGTGAGTATTTCCAACAATTAAATGATTTTGAAAGAGGTAGAATCGTGGGGTTACAGGAAGCTGGTATTTCGTTTCGGAAAATTGTGGATATTGTTGGTCATAATACGGCACCAATGATACGTGAAATAAAGAACAGAGGCATATACGTTGTATAGGTATCGGGGCTGTTCGAAGTACTACTGAACTTGAATAAAGCACATACAACAATGTCTGTGGTAGATGAATAACATTAAGATAAATTTTCATTCATCTTGGTTTTACGTCAATAACAAAAATAATACAAAAACTATAGGAAATAATATGATGTCCAATGTATTTACAAACTGTATTCAATAATTCATTTTATTTTGTAGGTTATGATATGGCTGTCCCTAATAAAATGAACTACACTTGTTTAAACATGATGTTAAAAAGCTTTAAAATTATAAAACAAGTATACAACTGACCTAAACGACATACTATAATTTTTAATACAAAATATATTTGTGTTCATTTTATTTGAATTAGTCCTAGATTCCGGACTTAAGAAAACGTTCGAAAATTATCTTCCTTTTTCAAGATAGTCGTCCTGATACAATGATCGTCCTGTTATTATAATTTATGATTATACATGTCTTTTGAATTAGCTTTATATGAAGAGTTTTAAAGTAATGAACGAATACGCACCAATAAGTATGGCTGTGTAAGACTCATTAAAATTTGCAATTTAGTTCGTGTTATTAAATTTATCTCAGTAGTACTGAAAGCTAATGGTTAAATTGGTTTAATTTATGAGTACTCCTCAAAGTATTCTACAAATCTGATAAAGATAATATTAAACTAAGAAAGAGGGCTTTCTAATTTCGGTTCTAGTAAATATCTAACACTAAGGTCGCGAAATGAATTATATCTAGGTAAAGTAAATTTATCTAGGGATTAATTAAAAATTATATTATTTTGTTTTATTGAATATGTCACACAACTACATTTGCTGATATTTAATAATAAGCTATTAGCAACACACACACACAACAGATATATATTATGTATCCTACTAAGCACCGCTTGCAGAATTATGCTGTAATTTTCTGTGTTAATTGTTTTATACAGTTTTAGGTCATCTGCGTATAGAAGGCAAGGAATGTTAATATCAGCAACTATATCATTAATAAACATATTGAAAAATAATGGACCTAATACAGAGCCTTGAGGCACTCCTAACTTTGTTGTGAATTCAGCTAATTGATGACATAGCATTCTACAAATAGTGATATATTTCTGAGATATCCGCTGAAAAATTGCTGTAAGTTTTTCGAAAAACCAAATTTTGAGAATTTCATTAGTAAAATGTTATAGTCCAGCTTATCGAAGGCTTTCGAAAAGTTGGTATAAAAAAACATCGACCTATGTACAAAAGCATTAGTTGTCTATTGAGTAAGACAAAACATTCCGTGATCTAATTTTTCACGTGATTAAAAATTGGTTCATAAAGTAAAATTTCAAATACTTTAGAATGATTGTTGATAATTGTAATTTGTCTGTAGTTTTGCATATCTTGCCTTTTTTTAAAAATAGGAATAGTTTTGGCCTGCTTTAATATGTTCGGAAAATTATGAAGAGAATGTAAGATTGAAAAGAATGGTTAAAGTCCAAGCAATAACAGAAGCACAGTTTCGAAAAAAGAAAAGCAGGAATTTTATCAGGACCCATAGTATTATTTATCTTGATTTTTTTTAATTGCTTTGGTGACGTCAATTTCAGAAAATTTCGTTAGATTAAAAATATCGGAGGTTGAGTGAGCTGTCATATCTTGATAAGAACTTGGTATAGAGTAAGGATTTCGAGAAAATTGAGATAAAGCATTAATGATATCCTGAAAGCTGGTATATTCATCTTCATCGTAGTACATTGTTGACGGAAAATTATTAGAATTTTTTATATTTTTTACAAACTGCCAGAATTTTTTTGGATCGCTTTTAATATAACTTTCAATATTTTAACAACATAACTTATAATTATCTTGAATTTTAGGTTTTATGTACCTCCTTAAAAAAGTAAATTCCTCCAGGACAAGAGGATCACTGAAACGTTGGTGGTCCTTCCAAGCTTAATTTTTATTATTCGTATTTTTATTATTGGTATTTTTATATTTATTATTTTCTAAAATATACAAAGAAATAAACTGAAAATCAATAAGTTTACTCGAATTCATTATTACATATTTTCTGGAACAAACAAAAATCATTTTAGAAGTGTTATAAATATTTTATTCAAGGTTCCAATAACATAACAATTATTTTTTATCCTGTTGATTTAACAAATATGAGATAGGGAAATAAATATTAAAAAAATACATTGTTTTATAATAATTTTAAACATAGACGTCACAGTTATTTACTTCTTCACTATTCACAAATAAATGTGATTTATAGTTTGTAAATAATTAACAAATAATTATAGCTTTTTTAGTAACATTAAACTTAGTTATTATAAATTTGAAATATGAGTAGTGAATAATGGGGGATTCTGGACCTCCACCCCCACTCCTGGCCTTGAAACTCCACCCTCCCTATTCTTTACCTTGAAACTCAACCTTATCTTTGAGCTGTAACCTTGACTTTGAACAAAATAATTCTTGACCTTGGGAAAGTCTTTAACCTTAAAGTCTCCCCTCTTCTAAGTCATGAAGGTATAAAGAACATCAGAAATTTTAGGATTGTTAGTAAGATATTAAAGCAGCTAGAAAATGTACAAATCAAAGTTTAATCTAAGCGATATAGTGAGTAAATTGGAATACGGTGAACCAAGAGCCCAGGAATAATTAAATTATGAACAACTACCAAGTTATAGCCAGCAACTTAATTATGAAGAACTACAAAAATGTGATTAACAACTAAATACTAATACGCCGCAAACTGGGAGTAGTGAACAAATGAATGAGTTGAAATCTCAAATTATAATTAACCAAAAGCATTACCCACTAAATAAATCAAAAAGTAAATGGTTATCAAACGGATTAGCATCAAGATACAATTATCAACCAGCAGTCAAATTATATGGTAACAAAGGGCAAACCATTATATTCAGTGAGTTACCATTGGCTAAAATTTTGTGAATATCAGGGAATAATAATGAACTACTTTTAGACGAATTCATTTTGTGATCCTGTCATAACTTCGTATTGGTCTGTTATCTTTGAGGTTTTTCACGGTAAAAACATTATTACAATAACTGGTTACAAAAATAAGTGGTTACAAATGAACAAAATTCATATTATAAGAAGTCATATGAAAACAATCCAGTGTTTCATGAAAACCTATCTTCTACCTTAGAACTGAAGCAGTATAATAACGATGTTTTCAAATATGATTTTATGAACGCTAAGCAGCAGAAGAAGAATAGTAAACTGTTGCAAACGTGACCTTGAAGAAAGATTGGTATGGGCAGAAATTTTATAAATAAGTATATATTGTATAAGTATATATTGTATGTGATATTCTTCAGTCTTATTAACAATGTGGATGTTGTACAGTGCAGAAGATTATCCAAAAGCGGAAGATTGAGGCAGTGCTGTAGACAGACTATGAGAATTAGTTGATATACTGTGGGAATTTATTCATGAACAACAAGGTGGATCTAGTTCCGATTATGTAGAAATTGAAAAAGAAAAGAAAAAAATACCAAAAAAGGAGTAGATTTGTGCCATGCTTACCTTGAAAAAAAAACTTTGCATTGGTTACATAACGTTTTACCTAATTTTACACACTTAATAAACGACCATTGTCAAACAAAAACACTACGCGGAAACACAACAGAATAATGACAGAACAAAATGGTACACGTATCTTTCATTTCAATGCATTTTACGAATTTTACACAGTAAAATGACATTATAACCATATATAACGTGTGCAGTTCGGCTTTATCCCACTAGAGAAGGCTAGACAAGTCGTATAATATACACCGCCTAGCAACAAACCACAAACAGGTCATGTCTGTATTCTGTAATTACGATGAGCTTACCTTGGTTATGTACAAAAAAATGCAATCATAATATGACAGCAATTAAACAGAGACGTTACCACTGATTTTTATAGACACTAAAAAAATATGTATACAAAACATACAAATTAAATTATATTACGTCGAGCCACAGTATGGAAGGTTCCACATTTTTCACTGGGATGTAGAAAACAAGAGGCAATTAAATTTAATTGAAAAGCTACTGTGAGGGAAAGGTATGAGCAGATTTTTGCCTGCTGTGAATAACAAAAACCTTTTAATTACTCTGTATTCCTTGCTTAATACGTATCGAGCATTTATTTATCGAACACATTCGACGAAAAAAATCCAATTCCATGTCCATGGTGTACAAAATAAATGGGACACGTCTTATTTTATATTTATCCCTTATTCAGATACAATAGGAGTGAATTATAACTCGTACGTGAATAAAATGAATACAAATTGTTGTCAATTGCAATAAATGTGTCTTATTGGAAATAATTTTTTTTTCTTCTTTTAAACACATTAAAAATCATATATACGTACCAGGACATCAGAATTTATTGTATTTGCTAAATCTAATTTCTCATCGCCACTGCTGCTAGTGGGCATCGTTTACCTATACTTTTATTGGCTTCTGTATTGCTCCGTTTTACCCCATATATGGGTACCTTTTAATATTCAGCAGTGGTGCTAATAAAACTGTTGTCTCTTTTTCATATTGTTAATACGAAAGAGATCATCAAATCCGGCACAACAATTTGTTGAATATAAAAACTCGCCTCATGGTTTATAACCAATAAGCCATTGACTACCAAAACAAACAGTTTAAACATTTGTTAACTGTGTATCAAACGCAATAGAGATACATAGTGGTGACACTAATGGGTGTACTGCACATTCTTAAGATCAGTCAATATTGATGATTCAGTAGTATTATCGAAAACAGTGAAATTTAATAAGATTTAATTTAAAAATCTAATCGGTCTACTTTCTTTAACTATGATTTGATTTAATCATTGTCATTGGGGTACAGAATTAATCAGATTACATTTCATTTTTTCTTATTAGGTACTTTTTTACACAAATGCCCTTAAGAATGAAAAAAAGCTTATTTTAATGCTAAGTTGAATTAGTGTAAATCAGATTCTAAAAAACTTTGGAGTACATTACAAAGTCAAAGTGTTGTAAACAAACCACCAATAATTACTTTATCAGATAATTTTAATAACCCTGACTTAATAAATAATCATTTCGTAGATTCTATTCCCTCTCCTGTTACTGATAACTGCTATCTTCCGAAATTTAATAATTCATTTTTCTCTAATTCGTTATCTTTTGAATATTTGCCGTTCATCCTGATAATATTTCAAAATTAATAAAAAATCAGAAACCCAGTACTATGGGATCAGATGGTATTTCAGGTAAAATGTTACAGTTAAGCCTGCCGTCTATTTCACAGCCACTCACGCACATAGTGAATGTTTGATTTGAGCTGGGAAGTGTTGCATCTTTGTGGAAGACTTCTATTGTAAAGCCAATACCAAAAAAGCAAAGTCCGGAAAATTTTAATGATCTGAGACCAATAAGCCTTCTCTCAGTACCACTAAAAATCGCTGAAACTGCATTATATGAACAGTTATATATCTATGCAACCGAAAATAGTATATTGCCATATAACCAATCAGGGTTTCGAAAAAAGCACAGTACAACTACTGCTTTGACAACCGTCGTAGACGATATTCTTGGTGGCATAGATCAATCAAAAAAATACATCCCTCGTACTTCTAGATATGTCAAAAGCATTTGATTCTATTAATGTTGATGTCCTGATTGCTAAGTTAAAATTTATTGGGCTTTCCGAAAATCTTCTTGCTTGGATGGAATCTTACCTGCAACACCGGCGACAAATTGTATGCTTAAACAGTCCAAATAGCCAGATATACTCACAGCCTAAAGAGCTAAGATCAGGGGTACCTCTAGGCTCTGTTCTTGGACCCCTCCTTTTTAGTATATCCACTTTTGATTTGCAAAAAGTGCCTGTATATTGTAGTATGCAACTTTATGCAGACGATGTTCAAATATATTACAGTTTTTCAGCCAACAACTATATCGATGCACAAAACAAAATAAATTTTGATTTATCCGAAATAAGTAACTGGTGCAAACTCAATTCATTAATATTACATGCAAGTAAATGCAAACATATTCTATTTAACAAACAAGATTTAGATTTAACAATACGTTTGAATGGCTCAGGCTTACAAACTGTAAACTCTGTCAAAAATCTTGGTGTGATAATGGATGATAAACTAAAGTTCGCTGAACAAGTGAAAAATAATCTACGAAGTGGTTACTATAGATTAAAACATATATTTCAGTTTAAATCTGATCTAGACTCTAAAACAAAAATTATGTTATGCTAATCACTGGTTCTATCAAATCTAAATTATTGTGATACAATAAAAGGGCCATGCTTAACAACAGAAGAAAAAAATAAATTACAAAAATTGCAGAATTTGTGTTTGAAATTTATAACAAATATTCCTTTGTTTGCCCATGTAACACCATATATTCGTCAATTTCAAGTTTTAAAAATGTAAGAACGAAGATTTGTTCACTTTGCTTGTCTATTATATAATATTTTAAAATTTAAACTACCTGTTTATTTATATAATAAACTGGTAAGACGTAATGAAATTCATGAGCGGACTCTCAGACACGTTTCAAATACATTAGATTTACCACACCACCGCACTGCTTCCTTCTGTTCCAGTTTCTCTTATTTAGCACCACATGTGTACAATGCCCTTCCAGTTGATCTATTTCAAAAATCTTATACAATTTTTAAACAAAATGTAGAAAATCTCATTAAAGAAAATAACACCAGAATCAATCTGAACCTCTTTTAATTTTTTGTGTCTTTTTTTGTCTTTTGATCTAATAATAATTAGTATAATTTTTTTTTAAGACTTTTTATGTATTTTTAATTTAATTTAATGATTCAATAATTCTATATGTATTTAATATATTAGGGTTTAGGTTTTAGTATCAGTTCTTACTGTACCTAACACCTTTTGTGACTTGTTGGTACTTTTTTATATTTATATTGTACATACATATATGATTGTATGAACCTGTGATACACAATGAATATTTTCTTCTTCTTCTTCTTAATTCTTTCTGTGTGTCTTTTGTAGTTTGTCATATAAATATAAATCTGCAATATTCTGAAGTTGAAAGTTTCCGTTCTAAATTTGTTTCACCATGAGACCCAAAACGGCCTCCATGGGATCAAAGTTTTGACTTTTAAATATCCTAGAAAACATCATCTATATTCTATTCTATATTGTTATTTTGAAACCAATCTCTAACAATACTGTTGGTGTGAACTGGACAGTTGTCTTTTGTTATTTTGAAACACACTGAAAACCAATGGGAGCATCATTTTCTAATACATACGCTGTTGAATTGAAGCGACTCTGTGATACAGCATATTATAGAGAATGTAGAAATTTGTAAATAACTTTACAATCATTATTGGTTGTTGGTTGACTGGACGGTATTATCACCGGCAAAAATATCTATTTCAATAGTTTAAATCATTATAACTCGAGCTTTAAGGACACTTGGTTCTTAGCCTTAAGATTCTGGACTAGATTCCCTGGGCATAATTTTAAGTGTTATTTAATGAGGATACGAATCGTGTTTGCTTATTTTGTACCGTAAGCAAGATCTTTTTAGCCATAGTAGTTCTTCTTAATTTCGATTTACACATTCTTCTGTAATAGCTAGTCGATCAAAATACAAGAAAATCTGTGTACAATGACACTGGGTGGTGTTTCGAAATAACTTGGAACCAAGTGCCTTTTAAAAACAAGCATTTTTTTCCAATTCATAATTGAGGAAAGTTCTTCAGGTATGAAACAAAAAGCTTTCATACCTGTAACTCTTAATGAAATAAAAGACATCGCACGCCCATGATGTTCATGTGTTTCAATAAGGTTTGAAAGGTCTACGAACGTTGATTATTTATTTATTTCATATATGATATTTTTTTCAATGACTTTGCAACGTCCAAACATAATCTTTGTTAACTGTAGATTTTTTCTTTTCTAAGAGCAATCATTTCTTCTAGATTATGTCTTTATAATTGCATACTGCAGTGTTTGATTTTTTGAATATAATTATAAAATTATATGTTTGATATGAAACATGCTTATTAGTATGTAAAATAAAAAGACAAATGATGACAAGAAACTTTAAGAGAATTCGTATACACAGTTAATAAGGTATAGTATAAGTGACACACTCAATGTAAAAAATCTAAGCTTGAAGTGTCATATTAAAATCATAATTATTATGTGACGTTTGTCAATTCAAAAAATAAAAATTGCGTCGGGTCTCCTTCAAGCAATTCGCTTATTTTTTAAGACAGATAGAAACTCCTTTTAAACTAACATACATGTCAGTTTTTTCATTATTGGAGTAGTTTAGTGCCATTTTATAACTTATAAATTGTCAATAAATAATGTTTTCATTTGTTTTAACTGTATTTGAGTGGCTAACTTGTATTTTGAGTAAATTAGATGATAATTTTATACATGTTATAATTCGTAAATAATAGACAGAAAGAATGTTATATCTCACATAATAAAAAGAAAAAAAATCTACTTCGTGGTGTCATAGTCACCTTAAAGTCCAGGGAGACCCAAGCTAATAATTTAGAGACATCAAATACTTATCGTGAAAATTTGCAAATCTGGAGGGCGAAATATTTTGCGATATGTTACCGTTCAATGGAATATGGGGGGAAATATAAATGTGACAGTATCTGTGCATCCCACTAGTGGTGCTGGCCAGTGGCGGTTCGTGGGTCAAGAGATAGGGAGGTCAATTAGAAAAGTTTACTGTATTACCTACCTTTTAAAATGATTTAAATTCCAAGGCGATCCTCCGGTCTTTTTGAGATGCAAAGTGGTCAGTTACTTTTTCATTAAAGTCTTTTATCTTCTTTATTAATGCTCTTTCTATGGTAAGCATAGCTAAAGAAGATAACCTTTCCTGACCCATGGTATTTCTTAAAAATATCTTTATTCTTTTTAAGGTTGAAAAACAACGTTTACTTTCGACGGTAGTCAAAGGGAGAGTACACAAGATTTTTAACAGTTTGACACTTTCAGAAAAAATATTGCACAAATTACTGTTAATAAAAAGCTGTAACACTGCACCTTCACTATTGGAAAAGTCTTCTCGGTTATATAATATTTCTAATTCAGTTTTAAGTTTCAAAAGATTTATGACTAGATACTCCGTTTTAACTAATTTAAACATATCTTGAGGAAAGCTTTTTTTATAATCTTTAAATCGATCTGCGTGAAATAACTAAGACACTACTAAATGATTACTGAAGCCAAACCTGTTTTTGATCGCAGATGTAATTATATCACAAACTTCTAATGAAATTCTTCTTTTTGATTCTTCCGTTTTACATCTCTGGGCAGACTGCATGGATGTCTCCTCCAAACAGTTATTCAAAATTTTATTTCTGATGTCTTCAATTTTACTATTAAAAACGCCAATACACTTATTTACTGCTATCACATCGATATTACATTTCTGTAATTAATTGAACAATATATCACAATGAGGCATAACTAAATGAAAAAAATTTAACCAGTAAAGAAAATATTCATTTTGTAAGTAGTTTTTTAAACCAATAGCTTGGTTTAGAGTGTTGTTTTCTGATTCATTATCAATGATTTTTTCTAAACAATCTAATAATTCTGTTCGATATGTATAAACAGTCTCTATGCACTTTGTATTAAAATTCCATCGTGTTGGAGCCGCACCTTAACAACATTATCTAACACGGCTGCTCTTTTTGGCGATTTTCCAAAGAATGAAGAAAAGCTATGTAAATTAGCAAAAAAAAATTTTATGCTTTTATCCTGACTTGATGCTTTTTGTAAAGTTAAATTTAGTTGATGAGCGCAACAATGAATAAAATTTGCTGAGGGATAACTTTTTTTAATTTTGGCTTGTACACCTCCAAAAGCACCACTCATTACTGATGCTCCATCGTAACTTTGTGCTATCAATTTTTCAGGACTTTCATTAATTTTCAGACATTTTAACTCTTTTAAAATTACATCTGTCAAATGCTGCGATGTCGTTCCATGAGGCTGAATAAATTTCCAAAATCTCTCACATACAACACCGCCTAAAACGTATCTAAACACAAAAACTACTTGTACTTTACTGGAACTATATTTTATTTAAAATATATCTATTTTTAGAAACGTTTTCGTTGTAAGCTTTTAAACTTTTTCTATAGGCACTGTCTAACTGCATTCTAATATCAACTGTACCAAGTGTTGCTAGACTACAACAGTTATTCATATGACTTGATGCGAGCGAATGTTTCTGTACATTTATTTTTAAATGTTTTAAGTCAGTTACACCTATTTTGGACCATATAGGATAAGAATCATCACCAAACAACAGGCATGGGAAACAAAAAAATGCATTTTTTACCTCGCATCCGCAAATCCACTCGGATAAATCATACACTGAATTTCGAAAATACCTATTAACTTTTTTCTTATCAAGAGATGTTTGCTTTATCGTCATATTAGGTTTTGCACGGCCACCACCTTTGAATTTCAGTCGGTCTTCATAACCCAACTTATGTCCATCTTTCAGTTTTAATATATTCTGTACAACACTCATATTTAATAGTACACACCAAAAACATTGTTTTACTTGATTTCACGACAAGTAGAGATTTACTAATAAAATGTTTACAAATAAAAACATTAAAAACAACGCGACAGAATTTACCGACCAACGAGTACCTAGTCAGCATTAGCACTGCTCTACTAGCGAAGTTCGTGCGTTAGCGTTTCCGTAAAATGTGTCAGGGACATTGTCCTCGTCAGTGTTTTCTGTCTCTTTTGCTTTCTGACGATTCGCGCATAAGTCTATTCACTTTAATTCGTTGTAATTTCGGTCCGTAGCTAGCTTTGAGGACAAGTTGTGGATTGACCCAAGATTTTTAAATTCTATAAATGAATAATGTAATGAATATGAATGTAGAGGCTCGATATTTGAATTGTATTGTACATAGAATGAACTAGAAACTTTAATATATTTTTTAAGAATATTAAAAATATATATATTATATATTTTTAATCTTCAGAAAATGAATAGCTCTATTTTTTTATTTGTATGTGGGAGGTCATTGACCAAATGACCCTATAGAAGAACCGCCAGTGACACACCGCAAGCAAATTTTATTATTGCTTCTATTATTTTCATTTAATATGATGGCGGTTACATGTTGGTCCAGTAAAGTGTCACTTCATGTGAACAAAATTCTGATGAAACTCATACGTACTTTCAAATTTTAGATAGTATCGAATGAGGTTAGTGAAATTTTTTTTAGTTGTAATCGTTTTATTTTCCAAGTCCATACATAAAAACGATGTTACTAATATTTTTGATGAATAGCGCTAATGCACATATAAAATAAATGTGTTGCTTTCTTTCAAATTAAAGCCGCAATAAAAACGAATGTGGTATCCTCATAAAAAAAGATTTACGCATATAAAACTACAAGAAAATATGTATTTATGTACCTCAATAATATATTCAGCTCTCGCATTTTCTAATATGATTCCAGTGTTATCTTGCAGGGACGTTGTTTTGCACAGGTTGTGTCTTCGCAATAAATTGTTATATTTGACAATATTGCATGTTATATTTCATGTATTGCTGATATTACTTTTAAACTTCTCTAATTTAATTAGTGTATCGGTTGCCGTTTTTGACAATTTACAGAAATAGTATATATCTATTTTAATTAAATAAAATGTCATAAGCGTTATTCATTGTACCGTTAACGGATTTCAATAATTTTATCGGTTTCATTACGTTGTCCAGATAACCACCAATTTTAACATTGAGGCTAATTGTAAAATTAACAAGTAGTATTAATTTATTCGTATTCAGTGGCTCACATATATACGATGCACTAATAAAATGACACCCGGTATGGGTCAGATTTAAAATAAAAATTGAAAGTAGGTAGTGCATAACTCAACGAATATGTGTCATCAGGTTTCATTTTACCCTAAATGTGACACACTGTGGTGCAAATTGAGTTTTGTACTAGGGTGGGCCGTAAATCGAAAAGTTTTAAAAACTTTGAGTTTTAATTTTGTAATAGCTATCAAAACTTGCCTATCGGTATTCTGAGAAAAAAGTCTATTTGACGTTTTGCGATAGTGATACATCTTCTACTAACCCTTAAAAATGAGGTAAATTTTAAATTTCAAGCTTAAGAGTAAAATATTAGTTTCAAGGAAATTTTTCATTTTTTTTATATCACTAATAGGTCCAATTAACATTCTTAAGATCATCAACACATTACTGCACGCAACATGTAAATTATGAACTATTGCAAAAATCACTAGTTAAATATAGTCTGAACGTTATTTGTGGCATTCTCTAATAGTAGAGGATCCGAATTAAAAACGACCTTCACCCATCCGTCTCATGGATGAAAAATATTTTATATTAATTTTGGCATAATAAGTATGTATTAAATATACTCTTAATAGTACACTTCTTTCGAGTACTGTTAACCGTGAGAGTAAGTATAAGGACATCTTGAAGTAAATTCTTATTTAAATGTTTTTCTTGGCATAAGAATACTTTACTCCTGGAATAAAACTACAAACAACTTTGCTGGATGAATTATACATACTATTAATCCAATAACTGTTATCCTTGATTGTAATACTTACTAATCTTAATGTGAAGTGTTGTAAAATAATGATGGAACAAGTGAATCGCGCAGTGGTGGAAGGTAGAAAGCTATGCCTTTGCCAAACAAAGACGACATACCTTACCTACTGCGGGTCGAATTGTACGTGTTGCACTTGTTCATAGATGTTGATTACTATCAAATAATTTATATTTGTAAAGTTACACTTGAAAAAGAAGTATATTAACATTATGAACTGTAAAATAGAAGTTAATGAGTCTACGATGGAAGAGCTATTAGCAAGTTGGGAATTGGAGTCCTTAATTTCAATATTAGAAGGTCAGTTTAATAAATCTGGTTTTACTGCATGCAATCTATTTTAATTACGTTATGCTTTACAAGAAATGAATACACAACGTCACTACATTGTATGTGAAGAGGTATTCTTCTGAAGTTTAATGGTTGTGTATAGATTTCCCAAGTTATTTTCCGTTTTGATAATTTTTGATATACAATCTATAGTCAAGATCTGCATTTTTATGGTAGTGGCGTTTTATTATACAATACATATACAGGGTGACTGGTAAGTTGGCTTATTTCTTTGAGAGTGGATTAGTAGAACTCATTTGCAATTGATTTAGAGATCTAATACTTTTTTGAGATATTTTATTTTTAAAATAAAAAAATAATAAAACTTTATTTAATATTACAGTTTCCTACGTTGGTTTACATAGTTATTTAACAAAAATCAGGTTAAATACTTTAATTAGATGAAAAGACGAGCTAAAAAACTACATTTGTGAAAAATATTTCAGCCCAATCGTATAGTCATAGGAAATTATTTTTATAACTTGATAATGTATTAAACGTGCAAATTATTTAAGAACTTCTCTATTTTATATATTACTTTTCGAATGAAGCTTATATTATGAAGTTTTAAAAACTGTATTTTACTAACATAAATAATTGGATCACTGCAGAAACAACAGGGAGGCTACACAAACACTAAGAAGGAGACTCTAGATTTACTTCTAGAGACACACTTCCCGGGCAGTGTGGCCATTCCACAACATAACAACGGTCCAACAGAAGACATACCAATGAGAAGGGCGTCAAAGGAGGACTGGAAACTAGCCAAAGAAGTTATAAATATAACAAGGCTTGAATGGGCGATTAACACTTTCGAACCATACAAGTCACCAGGAGTGGATGGAATATTTCCAGCACTACTTAAACAAGGAATGAAAAAATTAGCAACACCCTTGTGCACACTATTCAGGGCTAGCCTAGCACTCGGATATGTGCCAACTGGTTGGCGGAAGGTGAACGTGGTATTCATACCAAAACCAGGGCGTGATACCTATGCCCAGGCGAAATCCTTCCGGCCAATCAGCCTTACATCATTTCTCCTCAAAACCTTGGAGAAACTGGTTGATAGACATATAAGGGACGATGTGATGGGCCAAAAACCCTTACATCGAAACCAATATGCCTACCAAGCAGGGAAATCGTGTGAGCTAGCGATACACGAGCTTACTCACAGAATAGAAAAGGCACTAGACAGCAAAGAAACTGCCATAGGAGCCTTCTTAGATATAGAGGGAGCATTTGACAATACCTCATTCAACTCAATAAGTGAGGCAGTGAAGAGGCGCGGAGTCGGTCTTTCAATAACAAGATCGACTCAGCACTCAGAACAAGAAAAATCCAATCCACGCTGGGAAACATGTCGGAGGTGTCTGTAACTAGAGGATGCCCGCAAGGAGGGGTTCTATCACCCCTCCTGTGGTGCCTGGTTATGGATGAGCTCCTAGCACAATTGGAACAGCGAGGAATATATGCGCAAGGATATGCAGACGACGTCACAATCCTAGCAGTGGGAAAATTTGAGAGCGTTGCCTCAGAAATGATGCAAAGAGCTCTCAATACGATAGATCGATGGTGAACACAGGAAGGGCTTTCTGTTAATTCAGGAAAGACCACGGTGGTGACTTTCACAAGGAAAAGAAAACTCCAAAACCTGAGGAAACTATATCTTCGGGGAAAAGAACTACAGGTGAGCAATGAAGTCAAATATTTGGGACTAACCTTAGATACCAAGCTTAACATCAAAGCTCACATAGAGAAAGTGACAATCAAAGCCACGCGGGCCTTATGGACCTGCAGAAGCATGGTGGGCAAGAGCTGGGGACTTCAACCAAAAATGGTGCACTGGTTGTACCAAAGGGTCGTCGTACCAATAATAACCTACGCCTCCCTGATCTGGTGGCACAAGGCCGGAAAAGGAGATGCGATGAGAAAACTAGGCAAGTTGCAAAGACTTGCATGTCTAGGAATCACGGGAGCAATGTCAACAACGCCGACCGCAGCTTTGGAAATACTGCTAGGCCTACCTCCACTACACCTAGTGGTGGAGAATGAGGCACTAATGGCAGCATACAGGTTGAAAACAACTGGATATGGGACCATCTCAAGGAAAGGATACCATACTGAAGTATTCCAATATGTAGGAAAAAATCGGCTACTCGACATGCAGTCAGACAGAATCAGCACAACCTACAACTTCACAAAAACTTTCAGGGTAAAAATACCTGAAAGGGATGGAGAAGGAAGTAGGATGCAGAGACAACAAAATGACACCATCTGGTATACTGACGGATCAAAAACGTCAAGCAGTACCGGAGCAGGAGTTGCGGGAGAACAACCAGGGACAGACATCAGCCTGAACCTCGGAAGTATCGCAACAGTGTTCCAAGCCGAAATCACAGCAATAGACGTCTGTGCACAAGAAATGATACGGAGGGCATACAAAAATAAGAGAATCCGCATCATCACTGACAGCCAAGCAGCCCTCAGAGCTCTGGAAGCAGTAGAAATACGATCTAAAACAGTAAAAGACTGCCTGGAGTCCCTGGAGAAACTTACGGAACACAACAGTGTACAACTGGAGTGGACACGAGGACACCAGGGAAATACGGGAAACGAAAAAGCAGACATGCTAGCCAGAAAAGGCGCTAAATCAATTCTAACAGGTCCCGAACCGACCTGCGGGGGTACCTTATAGCACCGCAAAAGGATCGGTAAAGGAACTATTAAGACAGAAACACTACTCGCACTGGATAGAGATACCGGGAATGAGACAGTCACGCTTGTTCATCGGAGAAATATCTAGAGCAAGGACCAACGAAATGCTAAAGCTGAGCAGAAAACAGCTGAGGTGTGCAGTGGGAATATTAACAGGACACTGCACACTAAACAAACACCTAACCAATATAAGGGTGAAAGACAATCCAGATTGCAGGATGTGTGGTGAAGAGGAAGAAACTCCCCACCACATCTTATGTGAATGCCCAGCCCTAACGGCAATGAGACTAACACACTTCGAGGGACCACTTTTAACCCAGGAAGAGATAGCCAGAGCTCCCATAAACTGTATACTCGCCTTCTGGAATAGAACGGGTCTTATGGAGTAATGAGACTATGGGGTACAATAAGCTTAAGCTTCAGTACAGCGGGTAGTTTAAACCTCAACCCGTAAAAGAAAAAAAAAAAACATAAATAATACAAAAATACTAGGTATAGGTAAAACGTCCATTATTTTCAAATTAAATAGATACAGGGTGTTTCGAAAAACATGTGCCATCGCTTAAACGGAGATTCCACACTTAAAAATAAGACAAACATACCTAATTCATATCAACGTAGGTCCATTTTTGCATCGTTTCTGAGATATTGAAGTTTAATTTTTCTTTGCGTTAACTGTAAAAAATATATACGCCACTGATTTTTTTAGTTTTTGATGGCCCAATTATGTAGAAAGTTAATTGCCGAAAAAAATGTCACCTCTTGACGTTGTTTAGATATCGGCATCGTGTAGAAGATAAATGCAATTTTTTAAAGTCTTTTTTAAGTCTATAAAAAAAAATAATAATGCTATTAAATACCGTATATAAAAAAATTGTATTTATCTCCTGCACGAAACCTAAATCTATCAAAAATCAAGAGGTGACTTCTTTTCAGCAATTAAGTGTCTACATCCATCCATCCATCCAAAACTAAAGAAGTCAGTGGTGTATATATTTTCTTTACAAAATTAACTGAAATAATAATAAAACTTCAACATTCTGCATTTCAAGTATGAAACAGCAATTGTCCCATGTTGATAGTAACTATTTGTCTTATTTTTGAGTGAAAAATCTCTGCTTAAGCGATGACACATGTTTTTTGAAACACATAAGGGCAAGGGAAATTTCTAAAAAATAAAAAATAATAAAATATCTCAAAAATTATTAGACTTTGTATTATGCATATTATAGTTAAATCAGTTGCAAATGAGCTCTACTAATATCCCTTGAAAGGAATGAGGCAACTTACCAGTCATGCACCTTGATGTGTACCTTTATATAACATTATTAATCAGTGACTTTCAGAAGTCATTGATATTAATTTATTATCAGTGTAGGATAAAGTTCTTTGTTCTTGCCAAAAATGATAAGCTAACATATTGATTATTATGTATTTTAGCTGCCTATTTACAGTTTGTATATATGCATGGGAATTTTGTGAATATTCAAATGGGCCTAAAAATTTCGGTTTCATATGTACAAAACTTGTTATGCCATACCTGTTTGAAAGTTTGAGCATACTTTTCTATTATATAGTTAGCTACAATGATTTGTTTAAATTATTTATACTTTAATAACATAAATAATTGTTTTCTAGGTCAAGAAAATTAACTAACGTTGGACAATTTACTGGAAATTTCAGAAGAACAGATTATAGAAGTTATTCCTCAAATCGGAAAGAGAATAACATTCATAAAACACTTAAAAGCTTATAAATAAATAATGCGCCTTCCTGTGGTAAATTTGAAATGTCATATACAGTATGTTCACGAGTTGACTTATACTTGTAAAATTTTTTGTTTTTGGTTTCTTAATAAAACGTCATTTTTATAAAAACTTCTTCTAATTCTGAAAAGTCCTTAGCCAATCCCAGAAATTCAAATTCGATTCAAATAATTTATCAGTTTTATTTAAATATTGTCTGAATGTTATTTGTGCTATTCTCTAAATTTTTCCTTTTCTTTTTTTGGGATTTACTACCATATGAATAATTCTTCGTTATTTAAAAAATATAGTTAGTTACCCAGTATGTTACTGGAAAAATAAACCTCTGCGCTTGTGACTTTACGTCACAAGATTAGTCTAAGGGTGTTTTTTGACAACTATTATGAGACAAAAAATAATAATATAATTCCTTAACGTTTTAAAAAACACCCTCTGACTAATTTTTTAATGTAAAGTCACAAGCGCAGAGGTTTATTTTTCCAGTAACATACTGGGTAACTAACTATATTTTTAGATAACGAGGAATTATTTATGTGGTAGTAAGTTCCAAAAAAGAAAAGGAAAAAAGTTTTATTTAAATAATACAATTGTTGAACGAAATGAAATTTTTCCTTACATTAAGTGGTAAATTTAATAGAACACAATATTAAATCAAGGAAGAAAAGATTTCGGTCAACATCAAATATTTATTAATTCAAGTAATTCATCAGTTTTGTTTAAATAATACAGTTGTTGAACGAAATGACACATTTCTTACATTAAGTGTTAAATGTAACAGATCGCAATATCTCTACTTATGAACTGAATAAATAAAATCTTAGATTAAGTATAGGTTAGTATTGAATATTGTTCGAAACTTCTTCTTAGCTGAAGCAGAACCATTATTCTACAGTTAATAATTAGTTATCATTAAAAGAAGGAGACTAAGATAATGACTTTTAAGAATAATGTTTTCCTTGATGGAAAATTATCTATTCTTACGGATATATGAGTACAATAATGTCCTAATTTCAGAATAGTAGTCTTATATATAGTTTAGATATTTTCCGTGTACACTGAGGGGCCTGGATGACTCTCCCACATAATATTTATTACACTCACAAGGAATACTGTAAATTAGGGCTCGGCGATTGTCAAAAGTCATACTCGATTATCGATCATTGAAAAATAATCGATTATTTCGATTAATCGATTATAATCGATTAATTAAATAATCGATTAATCAAATAATCGATTAATCAAATGATCGATTAATCGATTAATCAAATAATCGATTAATCAAATGATCGATTAATCGATTATTTGATTAATCGATTATTTGATTAATCAATTAATCAAATAATCGTATAATCGAAAATCGGTTATAATCTATTAATCGTAAAAGCGATTAATCGGTTATAGTCGATTTTAACCAGCCTTAATCGATTATTCGATTCTCTTGCCCACCCCTAATTTACGGAGCTGTAGGATTCATCTTAGGGTTATTTTCAATTTTATTTACATACTGTTTATTTATATGACTATAATACTATAATAATTGTATTAAGTAAAAAAAATAGATAATGAGGATAGGATAAATAAAGGACCGTTGTTATTTTAATATTTTGATTGATATCTATTATTATTTTATTATTACATTATTTCTTAATATATTTTCTATTCATAGATAGGAAAATCAATTGTGAGGCATGTTCGCTTGTTAATGAAGCTCTCAGGTCATTAACTATTCTCCCCTACTAAAGACTCTTTCTAATGCTACACTAGTAGCCTGAATACTTAAATACTTTCGTGTCAATACGGAAAGAACTGGATATAGTGATATGTTTGCTTTCCACCATATGAGTGGATCATCGTCCATATCTATGGGTGGCGTCTGAAGATAACGTTCAAAATCTTTTTCCACATCATTTTTATTCTGTTGGTGGCCATTTGAACTTACTGACTGCTAGGGCTGGGCGATGGTCAAAAGTCATAATCGATTATCGATTATTGAAAAATAATCGATTATTTCGATTAATCAATCATCGATTATTGAAAAATAATCGATTATTTCGATTAATCGATTATAATCGATTAATCGGTTAATCAAATGATCGAATAATCGATTTATCAAATAATCAATTAATCAAATGTTCGATTAATCGATTAATCAAATGATTGATTAATCGAATATATAAGAAGAAATAATCAAATGATCGATTAATCGATTATTTTTCGATTAATCGATTATTTTTCCCAGCCCTACTGTAAATACAGTTTTTTGAATTTTGCACTCAATTTACCGGTTTTGTGGTGCGGACAATTCATTTTTTGAAGTGTTTTTATATGGTTTTCTTTATATTGTTTCTCAAAAATCAGGAAAAAATTATTTTGAATTTTTTCAAATAATTTCATTATAATGAAAAATAATCGCTTCATATTGCATCCAAATATCAAAAATGAACCATATTATGATGTCCAATGCCTACTTGGAAAATTTTCGTTATACAAAGTCAGTAAAATACTAATGTGCCATAATCACGCACACCTAGTTATTTTCTTTATAAAAATGTATAAATAAATATCTTAGTATGAAAATTTGCTATATAAACTCAGAATGTAAATAAGTAATTTAAAGTGTAGCCCATTTTAAACGAGATTTTTATGTTAATGAAGTTAGTTTTAAAGTGGATTTATGCTAGCGTTAAAGCAGCAGGATACAAATTGAAATACTCGTACACTTCTCCACAAGAACTGTAATTATTAAACATAATTTATAGGAGACGACATCAACAGTCACAGAGGAGATCACTGATTAAAAATGTCATAAAATATTGTCTACCACATACGGAGTATGGACGATGCTACTAGCATTACGATTAGAAGTAAAAAGGTGCCGATTACATGCCAAGATTTTGTCAGTAACGTTATTAAGTTTAATTTATTTCTACAGAAACTGTAATTTATATTTCATAGACATATAGTGTACGGTTTCTTTACGGCGCAACATTACTATGTGAGTTTTTCGTTTTTCAGTGGAGATGTTTATAAAATTATTCTTAACCAAAGAGTATCAATGACTTAATAAGAAATAACTTAAAACAAATATTTTGCAGTACTAAGCAAAAAGGTGATGACTGAAATTTTCAAAAAATAGTTAGGAGTACATTCTGTGAAATTAATAAGCTAAAAACATTAATTGAAAATCTCGCATCTGTAAACCAAACGTATTTAATAAGTAGGGTAGCCATATCCAATATCACCAAGTAAACTAGTCGAATATGTAATGGTCTAGACAGTAATGACTTTTTAGCTTTTTGTTGGTATATGAATACGGCGAAAGGTGTAGATAAACTATTTACATCAACATCAGTAACATCACATACAACCATATTGCTTCTGTTTCGTACGAATGATGAGAAAAAATGAGAACATCGTTTCTACGTTACATTAATTTTTTTCTGAAAATATCTGACTATAAAAGACTAATAAGCTAATAAGATGGTTAAACAACTATTCTGCACAAAATAAAAAATCATTTTTTCTTTTTTTTTATATCATAATTAGATTTCGGATATCTTTCAGTGGCTTACGTTGTAGTGTAGAGGCTCTAAAAATGACTAGTGGAGGTGTGAAAGTATATTGGCACTAGCAGTTTACAACAACAATTTTTCTTTCACTGCATTGCACACTAATTCACAGTTTTTGCTGCGTTCTTATTCTTTACAGGCGAAGTATATTATTAACAGTTGCTCCATATGTTTTGCTGTTAAAATCCGTCATCTGTCTGTAAAAATCGATCTATATGTTAAAAATGAACGTTCTATCTCGACAGATGTTATTTACGCCTATTTAAAATAGAGGAACATACATAAAGGCGCCATATTTATTTGAGGTTCTAAACAACTAACTTCTTTTCTATAGTAGGTCTAATAAGCCAGGATTATCGTGTAAAACACTCAATAGTTTGTTGTTAAATACAAATGCTAATTCACAGTTTGCATTAGGTAGGTATATGATTTTTTAAAGGATATTTGAATGTCCATGCAACTAGATAATTCGCAGAGAGTTTTATATTACTAAACAAAATCTGATTTATAATCGAATGGATTATTTTTGATCGGTTTTTTTAAATTACATGATTAATTAAAATGCATAAACGAATTAGTTTTTATATGGTTGAATAAAAATTTTGTAATGTATACAAATTCACATGACATAAACTTGCACTTCTTACCAAGGTTCCTGCAGACGGCACTGGATTGACTCGCCTATATCCAAATTCTACATTTCGCTATCCTTGCATAATCTTAAATATTTTGAGCCAGGATATTACAAATTTTTTATATTTGGCAAAGATAGTGTAACAAATGGGACAATTTATGAATATATATTTCCGAGTATACACATATGAAAGTGTATAGAAATTTTAGTTAATTTAAATTTTTCACTGTTCCGTTTTAAATGCATTTTTGCATATTTCCTACCGGTAAGTTTTTATTAAATTTTCGAGAATGTGTTTATTAATTGCTATAACCATGATCATTGGCGATGGACAACAAAATAAATATTAAATATAGTTCAATAAATAAATTGAATAGTCCGAGAATGTATGCAAGGGAGAATTTTTTATTTCAAGTTCGAGATGTGTAAGAAGAAAAGTTAAGTGATATTTGATATCAGGTAAATATGTTTTACTAAAAAAAACCATTGCCAGAGTTGACTTAAAACACAAGATAGTTTCGGAAAGCCTTTTCAGCAGCACAGAATCAAAAATATTGATGATTGTTTTTCAACCAACCTTCCGAGTCACCTATATAACTAAAATTTAGAAAACCTAGATTTGATCATGTAATGTCAAAAACTATCGGAAATGAATAGGATTACGACATTTTTTATTGCATTATAAAATTAATTAACAAAATTGTATATTACAAATATAGGGTGCGGTAAAATATACCCAGACAAGTTCCTTAAAATAAAAAATAAAAAAAATTCAGAGCAAAAAAAAATTTTTTATGAAAACTATTGTAACGAAGTGATTATTTTATAGAATTAAATTAGGTAACTAGGTGCTATTTGTCTGTTTCGAAAGATATTTTAAACATTGTAGAACTGCGCCTTTAATAGTGGTCATGTCAGTTGCTCATTAATAATAGTATAATTGTTAATTATAAGATAGGTAGTGTTGATCTGTTTGTATAGACACTCCAAATATGCCGAGTTGCAGGCAGTACGTGAATCGTGAAACGCGAAGCGCGCATATTGCTCCCGGCACTCCTGCGCCCGCCCTACCGTGAACGATCCCGAGGTTGGAAACAATCAAATCAGTTCCCGTCTGAACGCCAACCGAAGCACCACGCCGACCAGCACAGTAAGTAAACTCGTGAGTATAGAGATACATAGGTATATAAATTTAATGCGGAATTATTTTAAGTCTGTAAACAGGTGACGTAGTTGCAATATTCCGCGCATGACTACCGCGCCCTCCTACTTCTTCTTTTGGCAGAGTTTAGTAGCTTGAGGATTTTTCAAACAAGTCAGTTACCGTTTAGCTGCTGACTGAAGAACCACGCCGACCAGCATAGTAAGTAATCTTGTTGTGAGCATAAAGGTATAGGTTTTACTTAAATGGAATTCGGGTGACGTATTGCTATATTCCGCGCATGACTACCGCGTCTCATCCTACTTCTGCTTTTGGCAGAGTTTAGTAGCTTGAGGATTTTTCAGAGCATCCAGGACAGTACGTTGCTACCGCCAGTACCTACCAGACGTGCCGACACCGACCGCTCCAGAGAGGAAGCAGCCCAGGATACGGAAGTAGTTATTAAGGTTTGGTAAATAAAGGTATAGTAAATAACCGCCATAGATAGTCATAGTCATAGTGTGCTTGTATAACGCTTGCTTCCCCTCCTGGTATCCGTCCGCCGTCTGCTTATGGCCGATTCATTATTGCTGGTCACCTTTTTCACTGCTTAATCACCGTAGTACCGTGTCGCACTGCTTATCCGCCCGCTTACTGTCCCCGCTCGCCTATGATTAAGACCGTTTTTAGTATACGTTGTAGTTACTAAGGTGTATATAAAGTGTAAATAATAATTAGTGTGTAGAATAAATGTAAATATATTGAATAAGAGTCGTTTCATTAACTGTAGTGTGTAAGTTACCTTTTCTCGACCCCTGGCTTATCCGTTTCTTCACTGTAGTTGCCCGGTCTCTATCGGCCCGCCGATAGAGTAAAGTGATGTTTCTGCACTCTAAACAGAAACTGGCGCCCGAGATATCCGTACCGTGAGCACCGCCGTAGTGTTGGGCGTCAAAGTGACACTTTTGTTCTTGTGTAGAACAACGAAGTACGTCACACTATTTATTAAAACATGTAAAATTATTTATGAAAAACAACATCAAGTAAATGACCGCCACGGCAAACCAGACAATGACCAACTCTGCTTTGGACGTGTAGCATAGCTTTGCGCAATATTATTTTTCAAGTATACCGACAAGAAAAAATTTGATGCCGTCAAATCAGCGGAATGAAGTGGCCACTCAATATCTCCATTTTTTCAGAGCAGTCTGGCAAGGAAAATGTCTCTAAGAAGAACGACAGTTTCACGCGCTATGTGGCATGTAGCGTCGTCCTATTGGAACCAGAAGTTTTCTATTCCAAGTTCTTTCAACTGTAGTTGCAGAAATTCACGTATCATTGTTTCGATATTGTTCTCCATTAACAGTAACTACATTGCCCCTGGCATCTTTAAAAAAGAAGGGTCTAATGATTCGTTCGGAACAACAACGTTTATTCAAGAGAACGTGCAGTTTGATCAAAAACGAGGGTTTTTTGTTCCCAAAAACGATCATTTGGCTTGTTGACACGACCAGAAACGCAAAAATTTGCTTCGTCGCTCATTATTAAATTTTGCCAAAAACTGAGTTCTGCTTCCACTAAGTTTGTAACGATTTGTGCGTATTGCAAACGTCTTTGAATATCAATTGGCCATAGTTTGAACACAGTTTGATTTTTGTATGGATACAATTAAGCAAGTCTAAGTGCAAAATTCTTCTTAAAGTCCGCTCAGACAACCCTAATTGCGCCGCACGTCTTCTTGTGGAAGTTCTTGGTTCTGTCTTGAACATCAGCCCGAACAAGCTCAATATTTTCGTTTGAACGACCAGAACGAGGTCTTTCAGTATGCTTTACATCAATTACTGTGCCATTCTGTAAAAACGCGTTTGCTAAAGGCCGAATTGTTTTTCCGTGTGGAGCTCTTCGATCGGGATACGCTCTCCTAAAAGCGCGTTGAGTTGAAATTATCGAAGAAAAGTTTTGGAAATACAATCTAACAATTTCTGAGCGTCCTTGAGGTGAACAACGCTCCATAACAAAATTCTGTATCTTTCTACTTTAATATAAAACTGCACTTTTGACAGTTGTCAAGGATATAACAAAATTATAACAATATTCCATAGCTGGGTATATCTTGCCACACCACATATAAAATTGGAAATTACAAATATAGGCAGCACAAATTAAAGCAGAAAAATAAGAATATATCATAATTAGAAAAATATATATTTTACCTGCTAAACACGCAAGTATATTTTTTCGTTTTACGTAGGCTACGCTTGGAATTTGCGGAAGTAGTCGCGTCATGGTTTCTGCTTACTAGAGTAATAAGGGAAGAGTTAGACGTCAAGTCTCCGATTCGAACTAATCTTCCTGAATTTGCATTCCTAAATACAAACAACTATTTGTCCAAATAACTGGACGTAACTTTTAGACGTTTCACAGAAACGAGCCACTGAACATTCAGCATTCAGCTAAGAACACCTTGAAAAATTCGGTCTATCATGAGTAGTAGGTAGTTAAATGCCCACGGTGCTAGATTCCAGTGCGCTCTATCGGTTCCTGGTCCATGCATTTTTCCTTTTGGTTCATTTTCTCTAACCAACATTTCAGTCATAATGTGAGTCAGCAAGTAACGCCAATTCTTTCGAATACCAAATAAAATCCCAAGCTCCTAGACACCTACCACATTCAGTTCATAATAGAATGAAATAGCTAACATAACAACATCAGTGTTGACATCAATAATTTCACTCATTAATTTGTGTGATGGATCATTAGCCCATCTGCATCTTCAAATAAAAAAATTCCATGATTTAATCCTCACAGGCTACAAGAGAAATTTTTATACGGTCAACCATTGTCACCACTTGAAATGTCTTCGTATTATGAACAGCGGATGTTGCTAGAAGACGGGATAGTTCATCCTTATTTCTGTATTTTCGAGGATAATTGTTCCAGTTTCTTTGCAGATATATGTCTTTTCTTTCACTTATTATGTAATTTAAAATGTCATCTATATATAGATAGGCATACATAGAAATAACCCTATTGGAAAAATATGATGAAATAAAAAAAAATCAATTATTTTATTTTGACTCTCTACAAGATTTTGAGGTGGCTGTCCATCTCAAAACTTTTATTTGGTCTGTAGTACACCTAAAAAAAGTGGCAATTTCTAATAAAATATCCAAATTTTCACACATTATTATCTTTACTGCTGCTACTAATAATATCTATTCAAGAATACCCTCATAATATTAGTGCTTTAATGTTTGTAACGTATGTTTTAAAATATGTACAATATACAGTGCGGTGCATATGTATGGAATAAATTCATTTTAAGCGTAATTATGAACTTTTAAGAAAAATCCTGAAACAGGTCAATTTATAATTTGAATTGCCATATTTTAGCATGAAAGTAATAAGCGTACACCCTCTCTGAATTATGACTACCCTCCGAAAATTTTAAATTAAGAAGAGAGTCATGTGCACCTCGATCGAAAGGGATTTTGATTCTTTATTCAGCAGTATAAAGTTTTTTGATTTTGGGGCATTAATTACTGAGAAAACTAATTTTGAAAATATAAAATCTTGTGAATGTCTTGTAAACTCAGTTGAGGTTTTTTTTGCTAAATTATTGGTTTTGAAGAAAAGTTAAAACTGATGTGCTTTAAAAGTTTTTAATACAAAATGTACCCAAGTCAACCCTTTACATAAAATGAAGCGCAGAATCTCACATAATATTAAGAATGTATTTCCAATTTAGTTGAATGTATTTCTAATTTATTTTATAATTAAATTAAGTGTTCAAAATGCCAGTCGCCTCTTGACAATAAGCAAGGCGAATTTTAAATTCTCGAATGGCATTTGTATGACCTCATGGCTTATTTCGTGAATTTCTTCGGTTGTCCTATTTTTCTAATCTCCTGTATTGTCTGGTCGATTAACATACACTTTTGATTTTAAATAGCCCCATAAAAAGTAATCAAGGGGGATCAGATCGGGAGATCGAGGTGCCCATTTAATAGATTCACATCTTCCAGTCCACCTGTTAGGGAAAACTTATTAATTTCCCACTCTACGTCAATAATGCGGTGGAGCTCCATCTTGTTGGTACCAAATAGACCTGTCTATTTCATTTGAATAATTAACATAAGGAAAAAGTGTTTTTGATGTAGGCAATAAAAAGTTCCACAAAAAATGTAGATAAACATTACTGTTACTGTGCCTTTAAAAAAATAAAGGCCAATAATTTGATTATTAACGATAGTAGCCCAAACATTTACTTTTTTGAGAAAATTGTGTGTGAGCCTCCATCATCCATAAGGATTGTCTCTGCTCCAATATCGACAGTTCTGGCGGTTTACCGTTCCATTTAACTGAAATGTGGTTTCATCAGAAAAAACAATTTTGTTTATAAACTGCAAAACTGCTAGCATTCTGTTCATCATTAATTCATAGAATTCTTGCCTTCGATCAAGATCATCCTCTTTTAACTCCTGAACCAACTTAACTTTATAAGGATAGTGTTTTTCTGTCTTTAAAACTCGCAGAAATGATGATTTACTTGGTTTATGCGAATTTTCCTTAATCTTTACCAGTGCATCTAATTGTTTTTCCTCATCAAATCGAAGAGTTCTACCTGGTTTTCAATATTTCTGACATGTCCAGTTTCACGAAATTTATTTTCTGCTTTACTGACTGTAAACTGTGATAATTGCTGACCAAGGAATTTATTATTAAACATTTCGCGAACCTCCTTTTTGAGTTCTTGTTTTATTACCCCATCCAATTAGAACTAGAATATTTATTCTCTAAGTTTCGGATAAATGAGCCATAATAAAGTTAAATAAATAAAGAAATCGTATTAAATACACTGATGCGTGTGAGTGAGTAACTTAGAATAAAATGACAGTAATTGGAAACAAAAATATTCCATGGCCCACTTGCTAGATTTTTAAGCCAAAGTTATTGGTGTCATTTCTTTAGGTTTTTTGACTAATTTTTTAGCGTCTAATAAAAAAAAATCTGGTGGGTACAATTTTGTATTAAAAACCTTAAAAACAACAGTAGGTCAGTTTAAATTTTTCTTCAAAACCAATAATTTAGCAAAAAATGCCTCAACTGAGTTTACAAGGCATTTATAAAATTTTACATTTTCAAAACTAATTTGCTCAGTAATTAATGCCCCAAATTTAAAATGTTTATAATGCTGAATAGAGAATCAAAATCCCTTTCGAACGAGGTGCCGCACGCCCTCTTCCTAATTTAAATTTTCGGGGAATAGTCAGAAATCGGAGGGGGTGAACCCGGGGGGTATTATTTTCATGCAATTCCAAATTAAAAATCGATCTGTTTCAGGATTTTTCCTAAAAGTTTATAATTACGCCTAAAACGAATTTATTCCATGCATATGAACTGCACTGTATATGTTTTTTTTATATTTTATATAATTCATACTTGTATAGAAAGTGCAGAAGCAAGTCAATCATTTTGCATGTGCTTATATATAATCATATCCTGCAACATTGTAGTCTAATAATGCAAAAGGTATCATTATCGATATTTAATAGTTTTAATTTCGTATAACTTTCAATTAATGTCTATATTCCTGTTAATTAAATAATAATTTGCTGTATCGTAACAGTAAATAAAGTTTTAATCATTTTATAATCCATTAACTGTCTATAAATAATTATAGGCTTGGCGCCAACTCGAAATCATAATTTATAAAAGAGCAGAGCAGTTGAAAGGGAAAAAAGGTTAACAGAGTTAACTAAATCTAGGTTTTAACTGTTTTCATGCAAGTTCACGCTAGGTAACGGCATTATTAATTCAATTTGTTGATTTTTCTGAGAATTTGTTACGTTTCTTCAGACGAAACGTTGAATATTTATTTATGCTGTTGCAAAACAAATTTTACACCTAGAACAAATAACTGAAATTCAGTATCCGTAGATTCTTCTTAAACAATGTCATGTTCTTACTTAAGTGTTGGTAACCCCATGTTTACTGCTTTTCAATACTAACCTCTGCCCTGTGCTATGTAGATTAGTACTTCCGCTATTGGGCCTGTCCATTGACGTAGATTTCACAGCCATGAGAGCTACTTCCAACCAATTCCTCGTTTTTTCTTGATTTTTTCCGTTTTTAGATCAAACAGCCTGACTGTACTTTTGTCCACGGAAGATGTGGCCCCAATTTTTCTACGTTTCACCGTTGCAAATAATTTCTTTCGTGGCTAATTCCTTTGAGTATCTGTTCGCTTATTGTTCTTTGTGTCCAGGGTATTATTAAAAGTTTTCTTTAGGTCCACATCTTAAAGGCTTTAATCTGATTGATCAATTTTTGATACATAGTCCAAGTCTCACAACTTAAAGACCTCATAGACAGGATATACTCTGATATCGTCAATATCTACTAGCGTGCGATGATGACTCCGAAGAACAACCAGGCTACCGTCATTAATGCTACTTTACGTAAATAGTTTGAAGGGGCAGATACGCAAACAAGTCTGTGGACTCAGAAGTGCACATGATGATTCGATCCACTATCCTATCCTATCCACTATCCTATCCTATCCTATCCACTATTCAATATAAGCGCAAAAAAAATTTTAATACTCAGTGATCAATTTGGTCGCAATATAAACAAACATATAACAGACTCTGTTGACTCAAAACAGTATATTGTTGAAATGGTAATAAAACCAGGAGCTCTTTTTCATCAAGTTCTTGAGAACATTGAACACTTGACGAAATCATATACAAAAAATGATCATATTATTATCATCGCTGGTTCAAATAACTTTAGCAGTAAACATAAAGCTAAATACCCCTTATTCAAAGACATTAGTGACACAGTGAAAAAATGTGCTCATTTGAACATTTCTATTGCTTCTATTCCTTATACAAAAAGGTCTACAAAAGGTGTAAATATTAACAAATTTATTTTTAAATTTAATGACAAGTTAAAAGAATTTCTTTCCAAAATTAACAATTATGTTCCGGGAAAAATGAGACTGCTAGAAGTCAACAAAAATGTTAATTTACATTTAAGAAAAAATGAAATTGCTAATGCTATCATAAACATTGTTCTCAGTACCAACATGAATAAAAACTTAGTTTTTATCAACGCAACTGGACCTGTTTCAGGGTATACTAATCTTCCATCGAATCAACCATGTGTCAGTGACGCTGGTACTGATGCGCGGAACAGTAGTAATTTAATTACTCCGTTAGTAGTTATTGATAATATAACAAATACATCCTGTAATGCCAACAATATAGTGCTAGATGACCGTCAAATAGTGGAGGATGCTAGAACAAATACTAGCTCCGTAACGCAGGATTTTTTATACCCTCGATTATCGGAAATAACAATAGACGACTGAAAATTAATTCTAATTTTAATTCTAATCCAAATGTTAGGTTACCTGACTTCTCAAAAGAAGATGTTTTTAGCCTGTTTCATGTTAACATTCAGAGTATCGCAAATAAGTTGGAAGAGCTAGATAAAAATAGTTTCGATATAATCTGTTTATCTGAACATTGGCTTGATGTAGTTGCCTTAAATGGTATTAAAATACCGCATTATAAACTAGCAGCCAGTTTCTGTAGAGATAAAAACAAACATGGTGGTGTTTCAATTTTTGTTAAAAACAATGTAAAATTTAAACAATTACAATTTAGTGAATATTGTAGCCAGTTCAATGCAGAATTTTGTGCCATCGAAATAATGAGGATAAATTGTATTTTAATTAATTTATATAGACCCCCCTTCCGGGGATATTAATATTTTCTTGGACATGCTGGAACAACTGTTGATACATTCCTCGTCTAAATATAGTAAAATGATTGTGAGTGGAGATTTTAATATAAACTTTAGGAGTGCTTCCCACTCATTATCTGATTTGGTATGTCTGACCTCGTCTTTTGGTTTAGAAGTCACCATATCAGACTATACTAGGATTACATCCCACTCAATGACATGTATTGATAACATTCTCACTAACCTAATGGATGACAGCTTTGAGACTGGTGTCATAGATCCTTGCCTATCAGATCATCTGGGGCAATTTATAAATATTGTAAAAGCAAACAAAAATTCTACACAAAAGAACTGTAGAAGAAACATTAAGGCAAAGGGCATAAATAAGCTAAGAGTTTCACTAAATGACATTAAATGGAATTTATTTAATTCAAACTCAAACGCTACTTATTTGTCCGAATTTTTAGTTAGCACTTATTCTTCTCTTATTGACAAGTATTTTCCACTAAAGGAATGTAAAATAAGCCACAATCCTCCTGTCCAGTGGTTTAACGACTCACTAAGAAATATGAGGGACACACTCTGTTGTGTAAAAACTATTGCAAACTGCTCTAAGGATTTCACTATATATAATACTTTAAAAAAGGATTATAAATCCAAATTAATTAAATCAAAAAAAAGCTGCTTATGATTCTTTTATTGAAAATTCTAATAACAAAGCACGCGACAGCTGGAAATTAATAAATTTTGAGAGAAACAAGTATACATCTAGCACATCATCAGAACATGAAATCTCAATAGACTCTTTTAATAAATATTTCGCTAATATAGCTGAGCATTTTATAAAGTTGTTACCTACAGTGAATGTTAGTGCAACAAAGTTTTTAAAAAAATTTACCTACTACCCAGTCATCCTTTTTCCTTGAACCAGTAACTACATTTGAAGTTGCTGAGGCCGTAAAGAATTTAAGGGATTCAAACTGCTCTGATATTTACGGCTTAAACAGTCGAATTCTGAAAGATACCATAGATATAATTCTAGTCCCACTTACACTACTTATTAATTGCTGCTTTAGTGAAGGCGTTTTTCCGGATGTGCTAAAGGTTACCAAAATCATACCGATTTTTAAAAAAGGTGATATCAGTGTTAAAGATAACTATCGCCCCATATCTATCATTCCAATGTTCTCAAAGATTATAGAAATTATCTTGAAAAATAGACTTGTTAACTATCTTAATACTCACAATGTTTTAAACTGTTGTCAATTTGGTTTTAGGAAAAAATGCTCAACCACAAATGCTGTATTTGAAATAGTGAGTAACATAGTCGAGGGTCTGGAGAGTGGTAAGCATGTGGCTATCAGCTTATGCGATCTCTCCAAGGCTTTCGACTGTGTATCTCATGAGATTCTTTTAGATAAGTTAAATTTTTACGGTATCAGAGGTATCTGCCTAAATCTCTTTCATTCCTATCTCAACAACAGACAACAATGTGTATCAATAAATGGTATAAATTCGGAATTTCTAAAAATTAACCACGGAGTGCCTCAAGGTTCTGTACTGGGACCCCTACTGTTTATTTTATATACTAACGATTTCTTTCATTTTATGTCTCCGGTAAAATGTATTGCATATGCAAATGATACATCTATTTTGAATCACAATCCTAATATTAGCAATTTACACAACGACTGTGCCAGATCCCTCCAGCAAGCTTGCGAATGGTTCTCTTCAAATAAGTTAAAGCTAAATGAAGATAAGACTCAAAAGCTCATCTTTTCTACTAGTAGTCATTTAATACAAGGAGACAGCATCAAAATCCTAGGTGTAGTTCTTGATGACAATTTAAGTTGGTTCAACCACATTGAAGAACTATCAAACAAATTATCTAGTTTAATCTTTTTGTTCCGTAGGCTTAAAAATTTAGTTTGCCCTAGCACTCTAAGAACATGTTATTTCTCCA
The DNA here is from genome assembly GCA_029963845.1 of Rhamnusium bicolor. Taxonomy (NCBI): domain Eukaryota; kingdom Metazoa; phylum Arthropoda; class Insecta; order Coleoptera; family Cerambycidae; genus Rhamnusium; species Rhamnusium bicolor. The sequence goes on from JANEYF010002171.1 coordinate 256,170, forward strand.
TGTTTCATTCTTACATTAGTTATGCAATACTTCTGTGGGGTGGATCATCTCACGCAGTTAAAATTTTTCGTCTCCAAAAGAGAGTGGTCAGACTGATTAGTGATGCTGGCTGGTTAGATCACTGTCAACCAATATTTAAGAGATTTAGTATAATGCCAGTTCCTTCACTCTACATGTATACTATGTTATTAGAAATTCATAAAAATAAACCCAAATTAGCTACAAATTCAAATTTCCATAATTATAGCACCAGATCTGCTTCTCTACTCAGACAGCCTCATCTTAGATTAACAAAATCGAAAAAAAACACATTAAACCTCCAATTATATAATCATGTTCCTACTGAAATAAAAGCTCTTAATTTTAACGGCTTTAAGGCCAAGATTAAAAGGCACTTTTTAAATGATTGTTTTTATACAATAGAAGAATTTTTTAATACGCAATTTTATTAACAAATAATTCACAGATTATTCTTTTATAAGCCTTCCTGCATACTTGTGATGCTCTGAATTGCACATCATTAATAAATCCACCGTTTTTTTTTTATTTTTTTATATACTTTTTTATACGTTTGTATTTTTATTATTAGTCTATTATGTGTACATCTAACTTTTATATGTTTATACATGTTTATTTATATATGTATATATTATTATTTATACTTTCTTGTAGTCTACAAAGCAATTACTTTGTTTTTTAATTTCATTTTTTGATATATGTATGTATATATTTTTTTATTGGTTTCAAATATTTTGTAACCTGTATATTTTTTTGTAATTTTGACCTGCCACAAATGTATCCCTATATGTAAAGTGGTTAAATAAATCTATCTATCTATCTATCTATCTATGAAATTCCTCAACACCCTCAACCCTCCTGGCCTCCCAACCCACAAGTTTCTCCTCAAAATCGGTACTCCACTGATGTTGCTGGGGAACCTCAATCCACCAAACTCTGCAATAACACCAAGCTGTAAGTGGAAAGCTTCCACAGAAATGTTATCGACACCGCAGTGTTCATCGACTATGCTTGAGAGGAATTGGTGTTCATACCACGTATCCCTCTCATACCATCAGAGTACCTCCTCGAGTTCAAGTGGCTGCAGTCCCCCCTCAAGGTCTGTTTTGCTATGACTATTAACAAGTCGCAGGGACAGTTACTAAAGTTGGCAGGGATAGACTTGAGGCAGGACTCTCGTATATCAATTTTACGTGAACTGCTCCAGAGTGAGCCAACTCAGCAGCTTGGTGATCCTAACATACGAGAATGCAACCACCAATGTGGTCTTGTAGGCCAAAGCTGGGGGATGGGTTTTGCTACCAAAATTCATAATATGTATTCATTCGGAGGAGTAACCGGCTAGAGCAAGCGATGGCAAGTGTGACAAGTTATTCTCTCTATCGCCCTGCGGGTTCGAATGACGTCACCGACACTGGCAATGTCAGTGGGAATGGTTGTGTACGCGTTTTTTCATAAGTGTAACCCTCACCTCGTGCAGCTTCGGCTTTAGATTCGGTGGTTGTCTAATTTCTGTGCTATTTATTTATTATTATATTGTTCCGAATTCCACGCAGATGAAGTCGTAGGTAAACAGCTGGTATTTAATGCTTTCTTTCGAGGTAAACACCATATTTTAACTCTTTCACATTTACTTTTATATATGAAATTTTTTATTTAAAATCAACTTCCATTATAATTGTGTGGCTTCATGGTCGAGTGGTAAATACGCTTACCTCTCATCCCGGAGTCCCGGGTTCGACCCCGGTTGGAGAGCTGAGATATTTCCTAAGGTAGAAATTAATCCTAGTATACTCGGATTGTATGTCTGCTGTCTCTAAATATATAGCTCCATCCAGCTAGTATATAATGCTTTATTTCGAGGTAAACACCATATTTTAACTCTTTCACATTTACTTTTATATATGAAATTTTTTATTTAAAATTAACTTCCATTATAATTGTGTGGCTTCATGGTCGAACGGTGAATACGCTTGCCACTCATCTCGCAATCCCGGGTTCGATCCCCGGTCGGAGAGCTGGGATTTTTCCTAAGCTAGAAATTAATCCTAGTAAACTTGGATTGTATGTCAGTTGTCTCTAAATATGTAGCTCCATTCAGGATAAGATATCTCGAAATATCTGTACAGAGTGTTGTATTGCGTGTGGTGTTTAATTTAATAATTCATTATTAATTTATAATAATTATTTGTTTATAATTTGTAGATCAGTCGCGAATGAATATTCTTTAATTTACAGTGAGTGAATAAATCAATGTATACATTTACATTTCATAATTCTATATATTTTCCAGATATTCCAGATTTTCTATATTAATAAATCTTGGAAATAAGACTTTATCATCCAATCAAACATCTATGCATTCTTTCAGCAATAATGGCTGCACATATGTAACTTCCATATTTTATAGCAACATTTAAAAAAAATCATGCAGGTAATTCTATAATAGTCAATTTATCACTCACTGTTACAAATGAACATTCCTTACTCCTTTAGAATTTCAATCTTGTCTTATACTACATACACAATACGTAATGAGCTTTTACAAATTTACTGTTGGTATATTTAGATTACTCATACGCAATTACATACATATACTCGATGACAAATAACATGTTAAAATGTTGATAAAATAAAATGTTCTGCATGTGAATTCATTAGTGGTGTAATTTTCCCTGCAACTTTGTATTGCAATGTAAACCAACCGTAATAAATTAATAAAATAAGTTCTTAATGGTAAAGCAAAGCAGAGGAATGTGGTAAATAATCTGCATACGTTCAATTTTTATTTTGCCTATTATTTATGCGTCGTCGCTCGTACGATTCGTTCGTGTTCTGTATGCAAATAGAGAAAACTCATCAGTGTGAAATAATCTGTTGTTGCATAACATATCAAGTAGAGATGTTGTAAAAGCAGTAGCTAGTTAATATTTAGTTTTTCGTATAGGCCGAATGTTTTGTATTTTACTGGGGCAATTTGATTTAATCGGTGTATTTCGGAGTCCTGAGTTTCCACTTAGAGCGAGGTGAGTGTTAAGCAACGGCGAAGTATACAGTGTAAATTAAATAAAGTGGACACCATTGCTAACTCCATCATTGTTAGAGTTACAAAGTCAAATTACAAAACTAGAGGTGAAATTTTTCTGGCAATTAACTTTCTACATAAAACTTCATATCTCAGAAACGAAGCAAAAATGGACCTATGTTGATAGGAATTACGTATATTTGTCTTATTTTTGAGTGTAAAATCTCCGTTTAAGCGATGGCAGATGTTTTTCGAGACACCCTGTATCTCTTTAATTTGATAACAATGGACGCTCTACCTGTACCTAGTATCTTTGTATTATTTATGGTAGTAAAATACAGTTTTTAAAACTTCATATAAACCTCATTCGAAAAGTAATATACAAAATAGAGAAGTTTTTAAATAATTTGCACGTTTAATGCATTATCAAGTTTTAAAAATAAATTCCTATGAATGTACTAATGAGTTGAAATTTTTTTTCACAAATGTAGTTTTTTAGCTCGTTTTTTTATCTTATTAAAGTATTTAACCTAATTTTTGTTATATAACTATGTAAACTAACGCGGGAAACTGAAATATTAAAGAAAGTTTTATTATTTCTTTATTTTAAAAATAAAATATCTCAAAAACTATTAGATCTCTAAATCAATTGCAAATGAGTTCTACTAACCCCTCAAAGGAATAAGCCCACTTACCAGTGACCCTGTATATGTATTGTATAATAAAACGCCACTACAATAAAAATGCAGATCTTGACTATAGATTGTATATAATACACAAGAAAAAATTATCAAAAAGGAAAATAACTTGGGAAAACTATACACAACCATTAAACTTCAGATGAATATCTTTTCACCTAAAATATAGTGACGTTGTGTATTCATTTCTTGTAAAGTATAACGTAATTAAAATAGCTTGCATGCAGTAAAACCAGAATTATTAAACTTACCTTCTAATATTGAAATTAAGGACTCCAACTCCCAACTTGCTAATAGCTCTTCCATCGTAGACTCATTAACTTCTATTTCACAGTTCATAATGTTCATATACTTCTTCTTTAAGTGTAACTTTACAAATATAAATTATTTCATAATAATCAACATCTATGAACAAAGCACAGCACACACAATTCGACGCGTAGTAGATAAGGTATGTCATCTTTGTTAGGCAAAGGCATAGCTTTCTACCTTCCACCACTGCGCGATTCACTTGTTCCAACATTAGAACACTTCACATTGAGATTAGCATGTATTCAATCAAGGATAACAGTTATTGGATTAATAGCTTGTATAATTCTTTCAGCAAAGTTTTATTCCAAGAGTAGTATTCTTATGTCAAGAAAAACATTTAAATAAGAATTTACTTCAAAATTTCCTTATAGTTACTCTAACGGTTAACAGTACTGGAAAGAAGTGTACTATTAAGACTATATTTAATACATACATAAATGCATTAAAAATTTTTAAATTTTTTTCCCGAAATTGTACCTTTTTTCTTCTTTCATTCATTGTGTCTGTTCTGGTGGTACCACATTCACCAAATTTAATGCGTCACCTAAAATGTTATTGACAATCTTAACTGCCAAATTTGGAAACTCTCCCACGCACCGACAGACATCATTTGGAAAATAGTCAGAATGAATTCAGGAGGGTTAAAATCGTATAATTCAATCAAAGTATCGAGGTCGAAAAAAATCACGATACTTCCTTAAATTAGGTATAAGGAAGTAAAAATCAATCGCATCACATTCTATCAGAACGAAATAAACAATACATCCTTGGACAAAAGAAATGTATTTTCTATTTTATTAGAAAACTTCAATTAACATATGAAACATAACATCCAGGCTTCAAAATAAAATTAATTTATGTGAGCTGTTTATTTCCCGCTGCGTACGGCATTCCTCCTGTATAAAATAAACTGTTCATTACGTACGTCTAAGACATAATGCGAGTATGCAATAATAACAATAAACAAAAAGTAGCACACTAGAAAAAAAGTGCAGCGTTCCAAATTGAAATTTTTAAACATAAATAAAATAATGATAATTTCACGGCTGCAATTTGCTGATGATATTGAACTGTTTTGCAATTTGGAAAGTAGGTACATAGAAGTGAATAGAAAGGTCGACTCTGTGCAGTTTACCTATTTAACCAGTCGTGTGGAACCCACCATTGCATTAAAATCCCTCAAATAGCATCGAAGGTGCAACTATTTTAGAATCCGCACAACTCGACGAGTAAATTATGGTCGTTTAATTTAATTATTATAAACAAAATAACGCTCTTTTATTCAGTGTGAAACATGCAGTGGTGCATCCACCATATTTTCAATTTTATTATTATTAATTATTATGTATGATAATCTAGTAAACTGACAGACGATAGCGAAATGGCGAAATTTTTATTTTTAAAATCATGAATCTTGTAAAAGATACTTACAGGAAGTTTAGAAATACTGTACTTTTGTGAAATTACTTATTTAATCGTAACCATTGTGTAGCTATTAACGACACTTCAAGCCAAATGATAAGTGGTGTTCCTCAGGTAACTGTTATTGGGCCATTTAATATTAACATAAAATTAATAATTCATTGTTTGTGAAATTGATTACTTTATCGATTATGCCGATGATACAGCTATTTTAAATAGCGTTGTGAAAAGTATGGAAATAGAGTACATTCTTTAATAAATTTCGAATGTGGCATATTCTACACGAGTGGGAAATATCCCTCGAACCGAAGGACGATGGGGATCGTCAAAGAGGGCAGTATAGTATTTCCAAATGTGTTACAGGCTATACTTTTTCTATGACTATACATTATTTAAATCCTAAAGTTTAATTAATTGTGAATAGTGTGTACTAAAACACGCTTTGTGTGTGACTGTCAATAAAAAAATCTCTATCCGAGAAAATGTATTACAACATTGATACGGTTAAAATTTGGACATGCTTGCTACCTTGCGCATTTATTTAGAATTGGAGTTTTTACAAGAGATACCTGTGAACACTGTAACATATTAGGGGACCTGGATCATATTTTCTTCGATTGTGCAAAACATACAAATGCTTCTACTAAGCTGATACAGAATATTGTCCAAATCTCTAATATATACGCTTCTTTTAACTTGCTTAATCTAGTATCATCTGGATCAGAGAAAATCTATAAAGCTATAATGGACTTTATAAAAAATACTAAAATTAAATTATAGGTTAGTTTCGTATACCATATGTTTCTCCTTGTGTTGATTCACCCTATTTCCTGAGGTTTTCCTGTATGGTGTTGTTCTAAATATGTCCTGACCAACCTCAGGACGAGAAGCGAGTGTCCCTGTTCTCCTTTCAGTTATACGCCTTATTGGTTTGTTATTTCCTCGTTAGGTTAGATTTATTTAATGTTAACTAAATTAATAAACAAATGGCGACTGGCTGCATGGTCTACGACCCAAATCAAAAAAAAAAAAAAACTTACACATGAAAAGCGACCCCACATATGAAATATAGTTTGAAAGAGAAAAAAAAATCCTTTATAACTAAACCATAACCAACTATCATTCCCATTTAAAAAAATACAACTTTATACCATAACTCGAAATTGCACCTTTTTTTAAATTTTCTCGAAGCCACTGTCTTATACAGAAAAAAGTGCCTGAAGAATGTAAAAGTTGTTTTTTCATAACTCTACAAACAACCAAGATATTGAGATGTGTCTAAAAGTCGAAAAATCGAACTTTTGATTATAAGTCGAAAACAAAAAACGACAGCAAAATTTTGTTTTCGCCAGTAAATTTGCCTCAAAAAAAGTGTTTTCCATTTTTTTGTATCTCTTACAGTTACCGAACCCTGTACAAACATCGAAATTTGCCCACCCTGTACTGCTTATTTCAGAGATGAAAAATAAAATCATGGGATGCCTCTTTGTCGGCATTTTCGTCAGTGATTTTATGGTGTTTCTTATATTTTTTATATCTCTGAAATGAACCATATAGACATCTAAAAATAAAAATATAATATTAGCATCCTGTAAATTATGTCCTTTTCAGTTACAAGCTGTTTACGATAAATTTTTAAATAACATATTAATATTATCCTGTATCAGAACAGTGAACCGGTAAATTTATATTCTAGTAATAAACCGTTATATTTCAAAAATTAATGAAAATTTAAATAAACTAATTAGTATGATATTGTTAAATTAATACGTTAATAGTAAATTGGTTTCTACATAAAACGGCTATATAAATGTCATGAAATCATTAAACTATATATTTTATTGTTAATGAACTAAATGCTTTACTTGCTCTCAGCTGATTTTTAGCTTGCTATCATAAGAAGTTAGGAGAAAGGAACATAATATACAGAGTGAATATCAGAAGAAAGATGTAAATACATTTAGGAAATATTTTTTCAATGTCAAAAAACGCTACACTTTGCATGCATATTTCACGTACCAAGTTGATATTATCGGGAATTATTAAGCGGTGTTCTCATAAGGTGGGCTACCTGTAAGTCGTTTTTAAATTTTTTACTTAGAAAATCAAAAACAATTATTTCATTATAAATAAAACGCATTTATGCAATTACAGACAAAACTGTTGTTTACTTTTATTATTTGTACGAAAAGTAACTTTCATGAAAATCACCAAATAGAAAACAACAAATTCGTATTTTGAATAAATAAAAAAAAAATATACTTGTGGCTTAGAAAACAATATCAATCAGAATCACCTGACCTAACTTCTTCATCAGCATCAAATTCTTCGTTGTCTTCTTTTTTCTTCCTCCTCTGACCTTTCAGGGATTGTTAAGTAAGTCTAATACTTCAGAGTTATTCACATGTTCCTTTTTTCACTCACTTCATTGGAAATAACTGAAATATGGGTTAGAATTTTTTATTTTTGACGATTTTATCGTACACTGCTCTCTAAATCGACGAATTTCTTTGGATAAATCCTCAATTGTAAGTATGGCATTATGCCACCTTTGTAACTCACTTTGGGGTTCTACAAGGATCTGTTCTCGGACCCCAATTTTTTATCATCTTTATTAATGAGATCAACCTCCACCTTAGTTGCCATTCTCTATGTATGCAGCTGACGTAAAAATTTTCTACAATATTAACTTAGTTCCAAATTGTTGTATGATTCAATCTGATTAAAATTGAGTCCAATTGCCGTTAAACACTGCAGAGTGCAATATAGAATCTTTCACGAGACGAAAAACAACAAATCTCTTGATTATAAACTACAAGACACAACCTTAATGTGCTTAAAGTCAGTAAAAATTTTAGATATCACTTTTTACAGCGAGCTTACCTTCACTGAACATATACAATCACTAGTTCGTCCTCATATCGGTCTTTAGGTTTTATAATTAGAAATTCTCGTAGTTTTTCTGAGATTTCAACATACATTACGTTATCCTACACCTTTGTGCGTTCAAAACATGAGTATATAAGTTTAGTTTGCAGTCCATGGTATGAAACTCGTGTTGCCAACATCAAAAGTGTACAAAGGCAATTTTTCAAATACGTAGTATTCTCTGTTGACCATATTTATTCTCCTGTTGGTTTTGATCACAATCTGTTGTTAAATCGCTTTAATTTTTTGAGCTTACAAAGTCGAAGATACTTTAACAGTGTAATATATATTATCTTTATATGTTATTAAACAATAAAATTTACTGCACAAATGAATGTACTGTTAGGTCTTATTATTATTCTCACTTTAAAAAGTCACATTTTCTGACGTTTCAAAAAAGTCACATTTTAACGTTTAAAAAAAGTCAATTTGATGTTTCAAATAGTCACATTTTTTGACGTTTCAAAAAGTCACATATTCACGTTTGAAAAAAAGTCAATTTGACGTTTCAAAAAAGTCAAATTTTATTTACCTTTCAAAAGTCACATTTTGACGTTTCAAGAAAGTCACATTGGTGGAATGTCACTACTATTTTTTTAGACATTGGGACCGATTTTGCTCATGATCGAATTCAATCTCTTCCTTGACCTCTAGAATGTGTGTACCAAATTTGAAAGCTTTATCTCAAAAACTGTAGCTTCTATCGCGAACCAGACAGACAGATAGAAAATTTTTTCTGTCTGAAATTTTGTGCATCGTCATAATTCGTCGAGATTCCTCCAGAAATGCAATACAAATTTTCAAAATATTTTTCATGAATACATAACATCACCACTTTAAGGGGTGACGAAGTAATTAATATCCTCATGAACTCAGAATTGTAATTATAATATTGTTTTGTAACTATAATTACTGCTTTGTCTTAGTACAAATAAACCATACCCTGCATTCATTCATATACTAGTACTTTATTATCCAGAATGAAAGTAAAAGCACAAAAAAAACAACTGAACACAATAATATAAACTGCTGCCAATTACTTGGGGATCAGAACTTCCTCACCGTAGTAAAACTCGACGTGTTGTGAACTTTATAAGAAAAGTAATTTTTGACGTTTCAAAAAAGTCACTTTGACGATTAAAAAAAAGTCACATTTTTTGACGGTTTAAAAATTGGGACCGATTTTGCACATCAACGAATTCAATCTCTTCCTTGACCTCTGGAATGTGTGTACCAAGTTTGAAAGCTTTATCTTAAAAACTGTAGCTGCCATCGCGAACAAGACAGACAGAGACACAGACAGAAAATTTTTTCTGTCTGATATTTTGTGTATCGTTATAATTCGTCGAGATTCGTCCAAAAATGCAATAAAAATTTTGAAAATTTTGAGTGGTGAGGATGTAAACGTGTGTGATATATCTTTATAAGTTATTAAACGATAAAATTCACCATTTGAGTTATTAAAAAAAATCAAATTCTATATCCCTTCTGTACCAACTCGACCCACGTCACTTTTTGATTTAAGAAAAGCCAGAACAAATGTGTTAAAATGTTCACCCGTATATGTGTAATAACTTTAATAAAATTGAAAATAAAATCGACATTTTTTTCTTGCACTTTTAATGAAATTAAGTCTAAATGGAATAATTTGTAATAATTAGTTACATATATCATTGTCTTGTAAACAAATAAATAAATAAATAAAATAAATTATTAATGACACTATGTATTCATATTTTCTGTACTGAGGTAGACATGCATATTGATCGTATCACTCTTTTGTTTCTAAGCAGTAGTTGTCAACTTCAACATATTTTATTTCATATCCCGAATTAATGGTTTTTAGAATTACCTTCTTCTGAAAATTACCTTCTGTTGAGTTCTTCGTCAACCTCTGTTATTTTCGGCAGCCAAAGCTGGACTGCGAAGAATTTTCTCGCAGTGTTACCATCATTACTCGTTACCATCATTACTCGTACCCTGACACATCCCCATTCATTGACGGAACGAATTTCGTAAGAATTGCTTCCTTTCTTTTCTCTAATTGAGTTTTATGTATCTTATGCAACTTCCATGTTTTCAATTGTAATCTATAAGAAATATGTAATATGCATGTAGAAAGGTGTAGATTTGAGTGAAGTATTCATAATCCAAATTTGTACAATTCTGGTGGTACGTTCTTTTAAAGTTTTTATTACATTTAATTGCGAGATAATCGCAATGCATACGTAACACTGCGAAAGTAGCTGCAAATACATTAGAAACCTTTCCGTCCACCATTGTAAGATTTATTAAACTGAAGTTCGTAATTTCCTGTACTGGACATCTGCTCGGATTGCTGAAGGAAAAAAATTTACAATATTCAAATCAGTTGATTTAAAAAATTATAAACACTTTCTATTACTTGTCAAATTTTCACTTTATTTCTTATTTTACAACTAGTTTCATCCTATTCGGACATTTTCAAGTAAACTAAATTATACACAGATTTTACTTTCATTTAAATATAAAATGAACTGAATAGAAGGATGGGTCACTTTATGGTTGATAATATAATTCAAATTTGTACAGATGTTATGTCTTTAAATGTAGGGTTTTTTTCAAGATGGTAAATTATATTATGGTGTAATTTTTATTAGCAGTAGGTTATCTAAATAAATTTAATAACGGAGAATTATTTAAATCTATTTGGTCGTTTAACATGTTGTAATTTTTATTCCTATTCAATTTATTAATTTCTAGCACTTCTAATAAATTAAGTTTTTTACTTTTCCCACAAATATGTAATATTTTAGGTTGATGGTCATCAGTTATTGTATGACCAGAATCTGTTAGTTGTTTATAAAAGTTGGAATGTTGTTTTTGTGTGTGAATATGTTCTCTATATCTTACTCCGAATGATCTACCTGTTTGACCTACATATGACGCGTTACATTCTGGGCAATCTAACCGATATACACCACATTTTCTAGAGATATCAGTTTTTTGTGTGACCCATCCTTCTATTCAGTTTAGTTTATATTTAAATGAAAGTAAAATCTGTGTATAATTTAGTTTACTTGAAAATGTCCGAATAGGATAAAACTAGTTGTAAAATAACAAATAAAGTGAAAATTAGACAAGTAATAAAAAGTGTTTATAATTTTTTAAATCAAATGGATTTTCACAAAGTAACTTCATCTTCAATCAACTTTTCAAATCAGTTATTAATTCTAAGAAAATTTCAATTTTAGGCTACTTTAACGATTTCTCATAACTAATAGTAATATATAGGATTTGAAACGAACACGTTTAAAATGAATATAATAATTCAAGATTCATATACCATTATTTGAACGTCCTATAAGAAAGTCAAGAATTTTAATTTCGATCACGTTTTTCGGATTTTAGACCACTGAGCGGGAGTTACACTGATGCAACACTTATGAATTAATGCTCCAGCCCATTTCGCTACCGACCTCGGTAAATCTCAAAATTTAATTTTTTTAACAGTTTTCTGACAGTATTTTCTTAACAGTTTTAAAAATTGCTAAGAAAATACCGTAAACCGTACTGAAAATCTGTAAGGATGTTTTTCCTTTCTAGATAGTCTAAAATTTGTTCTTTAACAACTGCTTCTAGTATTTTTGAGAATGCGGGTATGAAAAAAATAGGACTATAATTTGAAAATAACGTTTTAACACCTTTTTTATATAATGGTTTCATAATGATGTATTTGAAACAATCTGGAAAAATACCTGAAGTTAATGAAAGGTTAACTAAAAACGTAAGGGGATTGTTTAAGGTATGCTATTTTCTTTTACAATTACGATTGGAACATCGTCAACTCTAGTTGATTAGCCAAGTTAGGAGTATAAAATTTTTAATTGAATGTAGACAAGGTTTGTATTTCGATCATGAAAGGTCGTTCGATACAACATTGTTGCAAAGGCAACGTCTGCATCCGATACTAACCGTCTGGACTTGCCACGAATCATATAATGTGAAACCCAGATGTAAACGAAATTATAATTCCTCTTCATGCAGCATGATCGGCGGTATCGTATAAACACCGGACGATCGCAATTTAATATTGCATCCAATATAATGTTTTATTATAGCTAGGTAAAGCTGTGCAAAAACACAGCGAACTACTTTGCCTTTTTAAAGTATAATAATGGATATAGCCGTCGGCATAATGTAAAAGTACTGACTATATTTTTCATGAGGTTTTATTTTTATCCGTGAAAATATTGTTCTGCTAAGTGATTTTCCTACATATTTTACAACTTGCTTTAGCAAACATAATATAATTATCGTTCATTTTATTATGTGATTAAAATTACGGCTGAAAATGCTAGTAACTAACCAAATAAACTGCACAAGATTACCAGTCTGGTTAAAATTACGGTCTGATCTAAAAATGACATGATCATTACCAAACAATTCACTGTCACATACTGAAGAGTCCAGCCATGTTTCAGTGAAGGCAATAAGTCATATTGAGAAGCTACACCCTATATAAATCATTGGCATTTGTTTTTGGGCCACGTACATTTTGATAACAAAGATGAAACAATTTATTTTAGGTCAAATTTGGTGAGATATTTGTCACATGGCTACATATATTCATAGCTTTATTAGACTCGTTCCTCAGTGGTTGCTATTTACTTACAAATAACGATGACTTACAGTGTAATTTTTCTTATATACAGGACACTTGGAAATGTCAAATGTCAAAATGACTACATTCAGATATTTTATCATTGACACAATTTATGCATCTTAGAGCAGAACTGCTGGGACACTCTTTAATGTTCCTTATTATTTCTTCAATAAAAAACAGAAAAACCTTTATTTCCTATTTTTTATTTCTAGAGGACTTCCAGCCAGGTACATGGACAATAATTTATCCTACGTTTCGTCCGAGTTTTCGGACTTTTTCAAAGTTAAAAGATTTTTGCTGCTGATATTCGAGAATTGTTTTAATTTGTTTTTGGTTGTAGCTCCAAAATTTGATTGTATTTGTTCAAAGAATCCCATTATTTTCGTAAATATATTGGTCACTGCCTCAAGGACCTAGATTATTGATGAAATTTTACACAAGTTGTTGGCTGTTAAAGTAGAAATTATTTCTTCAATAAAAAACAGAAAAAACTTTATTTCCTATTTTTTATTTCTAGAGGACTTCCAGCCAGGTACATGGACAATAATTTATCCTACGTTTCGTCCGAGTTTTCGGACTTTTTCAAAGTTTTTTCTGTTTTTTATTGAAGAAATAATTTATACTTTGATACACATATTATAGAAGTGAAGAAAGAGATTGAATTCGTTGAGAAGCAAAATCGGTCCCCTGGAACGGGCCCCAACATTTCTATTTCTTTACAAAAAAAATTTATTTGTGAAGAAAAATTATAAATCAGATCTGTTATACAAACCCATTATAATATTGTGTTCAAATATTTAAATAAAGCTATAAATTAAAATTTTGTAAACATTTTGGCAACACCATTTTGATTGACACTTCTTAAAATTTGAAATGTCTAAAAAAAAATTTAGTGACATTCTACCAATGTGACTTTTTTGAAACGTCAAAAATTACTTTTATTACAAACTCCACCACCCTTCGAGTTTTATTACGGTGGGGAAGTTCTGATTCCCAAGTAATCAGCAACGGTTTCATCCCTGGCCAGTCTTTTAAGTTTGTACGCTTTATCTACATCACTACATCCAATGAGTGTGCTGATGGGTATGTTGATGGCATATAGTGGTTAACAGTAAAATATCGTCTGGTGAAGTGGTAAACGTCTCCTCTGCTGTGTACATTGTCACACGATACAATACGTGACAGGTTATTTTTGCTACCTGTTGGCTCGCTTGCTGCTGGGTGCTGCTCAAGTGGGAATTCTTACGTAAAAATGCTGGTGCGTGCTGCTTAATGCTGCGCTGCGACACGCTGCTTGATGCTATTCTAATGGAAATCAGCCTTTACACCTTTTCTTACATCTATTCTGGGACACAGTGTAAAGCTGCTTGGCTTTTACGACCGACGTATCTCAATCTGATCCTTATAACTTGTCTTTTCCGTCCCTTGTAATATACAGTGTGATCGTAAAGATGGAGTAAATTCATTATTTCTTAAACCAAAAATATTTTTAAAAAATCCTAGGATGTCAATTTTTAATTTCAGTTGTGCACCTTATCCGTTATATTTTTTTTTGGTTATGATGTCATCACTGTTTCCGTTATGACGTCATCGATGTTTTTTTACATAGAACACCCTATATAATTCTCCATTTTTGGATTTTGATTCAGCAGCTGATATCAAAAATGTATCACACTTCGGGTCTAAAATTGATAAGTTGAAAGATAAGGCCATTTTGAATATAAGAATTTACTAATTTTTCATGTTTTGTTTGAATAAATAATAGTTACTAGAACTAACTGTTAGTTAATAATAACAACAATTTATAGTAAATGTTTGAACTGTACTCCTTGTTGTAGCTGACAGTACCCTAAACGATGAATAAAGTGTTGCGAAACTTGTTTATAGTTTTCTGAGAAATGTTGTTCATTTCTGTTCTAATTCTTTGTTTTAGTTCAAAAATGTTTTCCGGTTTGGTTTTATAAACTAAGTTTTTTAAATAGCCCAACAGAAAGTAATTTAATGGATTCAGGTCCGGTGACCTTGGTGGCCATTCGATGGGTCCACGTCTACCAATCCACCTGTTCAGAAATATTTGGACAAGATACCTTCGAACGTCTACTGCATAATGGGGAGGCGCACCATCCTGTTGATACCACAGGCTTTTGTCAACATTTCCAGGATTAATTCTACCAGGAAATAAATTTAATAACGGGATGAGATAGCCAATTAAAAATTGGAGATATGCCAGTCCTTTTACAGTTCCATCGAAAAAATAGGTGATTCTATTTCTTACAACTCCCGCCCATATATTTACCTTTTGTGGATACTGTGTGTGCTGCTCCCACATCCATCGAGAGTTTTCCCCCATCCAGTATCTACAATTCTAGCGATTCACTTCACCATTTAATTGAAGGTGCAATCATAGGAGAAAATAATATTTCTTATCAGAAAAGGATCACCATTGCACATATTCATCATTGTTTCACAAAATTATATTCTCCGATCTGGATCGTCATCACTTATTTCTTGCACAAGCAAAATCTTAAAGGGATGCCATTTTTCTAATTTTAATAGTGTATGTACCGACGCTTTAGTAACATCATAATCGCTACTAATCTGGCGAACGCTGGTATGTGGATTTTCTTCAATAACCAGTATAATATTTAATTTTGTATCCTCGTCAACAACTAGGCGTCCTCGTTTGGGTAAATTTTCCACCGTACCACTGTTAAAAAAAATCTCCAAACTTTTTTTTAAGTTTCCTCACAGTCGATTGAGTTATGGATCGTTCTGGATATTTAGTATTAAAAAAATTACATATTTCTTGTTAAGTTGGCATCCTATAACCATATTCAATCGTCGTAAGAATATAAACTAAAATAAAATAAATAAACTAAAATAAAATAAATCGACAATAATTACTGAGAAACCATTACTGGGGTAAAGTGATTCACAGTTAAAGAAGATAATGATAAAATAGAAAAACAAACAAAAACTTGCCTACTTCAAAAATTAATAAAAAACGTGATTGTTTTTTAATTTTTTTACTTTTTTTTTAAATGGCGGTTGATTTTAAACCCTAAGTATGATACATATTTGAAATCAGTTGTTGAAGTAGAATCAAAAAATGGAGGTATTCCTTTAAAAAATATATCGCTAACGTCATAACCAAAAAATAAAATTGAGCAATTGAAATTAAAAACTGATTCATCCGAGGATTTTTTCTAAATATTTTTAGTTTAAAAAAAATAATGAATTTATTCCATACTTTACGGACACACTTGAATACAATACAGTACAGGGAGGTTTCATGAAATGTTAGGACACTTGAGGTATGTAATTCAATTATTCCGTATATATGATTTCTTACCCATATGCCGGCCCTGAATGCTCGGAAATTGTCCGGTGTCTAAATTATATGCAAGTACTATTAGTTTGTAATAAGTACGTTTATAATTTTATTATTGAAACTAATATTTACAAAATTTCAGATGGCTGCTGAGGGCACCGGCTTGATTTTAAATTTGCTACTGTAAAATTAATAAAAAAGAAAAAGGGAATCGCTAGCTGAACATATAGTAAATAATACCTTGCATTATCTCACAAATTTCAAGTAAGTAGTATAAATCATATCCACGTAATTTCGTACATATTAGTTGCAGCAAGTGTGTAATATATTGGCTGTCTGTAGAATAATGGAGAGAAATTTATTTTGATTATAAGCCGGTGATCCATCACAATCCCGTCCGGTAGTCTAACATAGCTTCTGATGCTTACTTGTACTTATTGTGGCATTATTTCAATTATTTGTAAGTAGAGTGGTTGGGAAACATATTGTTTTTTTGTTTGCCAATTTATCTTATACCGGTTAATTCTAAAGTAATTTAATATACATTAATGGAATGGCATAGAAACAAGAATATAAAATAAGGAGGTAATAACATCGGCTGTTATATATATATATATATATATATATATATATATATATATATATATATATATATATATATATATATATATATATATATATATATATATATATATATATATATATATATATATATATATATATATATATATATATATATATATATATATATATATATATATATGTTTTTCAGGTTTTCGCGGGTGGTGAATGTTAAATTCGTTTTCTGGGTGATAGGCCCCGAGAGGGACCGTGGTTGTCTGAACGACGTTTCGGCAGAATCTCATCTGCCATCTTCAGGTTCTAACCGTTAACTGCTCACTGCGGCTTCTGGTTACTCGAACTGAAATGAAAATTTCAGTTCGAGTAACCAGAAGCCGCAGTGAGTAGTTAACGGTTAGAACCTGAAGATGGCAGATGAGATTCTGCCGAAACGTCGTTCAGACAACCACGGTCCCCTCTCGGTGCCTATCACCTACGCGGGAGTATACCCGGAAATCGAATTTAACAGTATATATATATATATATATATATATATATATATATATATATATATATATATATATATATATATATATATATATATATATATATATATATATATATATATATATATATATACGCACATGTATATAAACAATATGAGTTAACAGGTACGCCCGCATAAAGAAAAAAAATTGCACGGTGGAAAATGCAAAAATTGCAAATGGCAGAAAGATGTAGCCGGGAACCCGTGTTTCTGACTAATTGGTCTTCATCAGCACGGTGTAGCTGAGTTAAAATGGTGGACAAAACTCAAAAAAAGACACTAAAGGAAAACCACTGACAGGGAGCCAGTCGCACCTTTGTGGCTTCCACTTGGATGGCTCTGTATTAGAGCGTCGTTCTAGCATCACACACGCGGGCAACTATAGCAACCTGCGTGGGATTTTGCACCCAGGAAAATAAATATGAACAGAGAAGGAATTTAACGCGGATTTAATTACATTACAGTAACAAACAATATGAGGGCGTGCCCGTTAACTCATATTGTACTAGATTTTAAATCGTGTTCTTTACTTATACAGGGGCCTCAACCAAAAGTAAGCACCCTGAATAACTTTGGAGAAAAATTTTTTTTTGAAAAATTGGTGACCGGGCACCTCCTCAAAAAATTCAAATGGCAAGGGAAGTCGAGTGATACATCTTTTGAAAGGTCTTTCAATTCCGTACATAACTGTGTATTTTTTTTTTAACTTTTATCGATTCGTTCTTAATGAAAATAACTTTATTTTTGATGATTACACACAATCGAAATCGTTTAAAAAATCTAAAATACACGGCACTGGGTATTGGAATTTATAAAAAAACTGCATTTTTTAGTACTCTCAAATCAACACGAGTTTTTTCGACAAAAAACACTTTCCTTGTCCGTTTAGTTTTAGAATAATAAAAAAGTATTTGATAGTCCTTGAACATTAATTTGTTCACAACCAATTTTAAATCGAGATACATTTTACCAGAGTGAGTTCTCAAAATGGTTTATACCCTTCAGGAGAGAATAGAAATTGTCAGCATTTATTTTAAAAACGATATTTATGCAAGAGCTACGGAGCGCATATTCAATAGAAATCACCCAGATAGAAGGGTTGGTTCTCAGTATGTTTTAAAATTATTGACAAAATTTATGGAAACAGGTTCTGTAGGAAACAAAAAACATGAACCTCAGCGACCGATTAGGAATGAAGCAGTCGAAGTGGCAGTTCTGGGTCATTTGCAGATGGATAATACTCAATCGATCAGGAAAGTAGCTGAGGCTTCCGGTGTATCACAAAGCAGTGTTCATCGAATTGTAAAGGCCCACAAATTTCAGCCACATAAATTTAAATTGGTACACGAATTAAACGAAGATGACCCTGATCGTCGGCTTGAATTCTGTGAGATTTTTAGTGAACAATTAAAGGGTAATGCCAATCTACTGTACAATACGTGTTTTTCTGATGAATCGACATTTCAGTTAAATGGGGAGGTAAACAGGCACATTTGTAGGTATTGGAGTAAAACCAATCCACATTTGTTCATGGAAACCCATACCCAAAGGCCTCAGAAGTTAAATATTTGGACTGGCATCTTAGGGGATCACATTGTCGGGCCGTTTTTTATTCCTGACAATTTAAATGGCGAAATAACATTTTGGAAGGGCATGGTGGTGATTCTTGCGTAGTTTATTGGTGAGCAATTTCGTTTAAGGCACGATAATGCTCGTCCGCACGCGACTAGATAGAATTGTTCGAAACTACTTCCGTGACATCGGTATTGAAGCCCTAGACTGGTCACCACGTAGTCCTCACCTAAATTTCATAGAATACGTATAGGATATGCTGGCAAGATGGATTAGACATCATCGTGGGAAGTTGTTAATACTGCAGCAACTTAGGGATTCACTACATGAAGAGTGGAATAACATTCCTCAAGAGGCTATTCAACACGTAACTGAAGGCATGCAACTTAGGTTTGAGAGTGTAGTTAGAGGTAATACTCGTTATTAAATAAAGAGGTCATTTTGTAATCGCCTATTTTTTTTCATGTCATTCTCGTCGGATACTTTTTATCCTAAAAATTGAAGTTATCCCTCTAAAATAACTACATTTTTAAGGGAAAATGTTTAGAAATGAACAAAAGATACAATTTAACACGTTTGTTTTTACTGAGAAAAAAGTTTACTTAAAAATATACCAATTTTTTTTGCTGTCCCACTTTTTGTGGGGCTCAGTGTATATCGAGAAGAGTATTATCATGTTAAAATATCAAACTTTTCAAGATTCAACACATAAAGATATGGAAGTGCAATAGCTTTCAACACAGTGAGATGAAACTACCTGTAAAATATGAATATTTAACGGTAAAAAATCCGAATATTTAACTGAAACTAGAACAGGAAAACTATATATTTAATCCATTATTTATCCAACTAAAAAACAAAAAAAGTTTTTGCATTCAAATTATTTCTAGTATTTCATTTTGAAACCTGACATATGTCAAGTAAGAGTGGTTTTACAAGTACAACATAATCTTGACAGAAAATTAATTTCAGCTAATTGACGAACGTAATGAATTTTTATGTACTAATACGAATTGAAAAGGAAATGTCACGGTCGCAAAAGTAATAAGCAAGAAAATTATTACATATGATATGACTGAAAAAGAAATTTCACGAAAGAAACTGGCCAGAAATATTAATCAATTCGAAAGATTTAAGTTCAATTATAGGAAACTGTAGTAAGGAATCACCCACACAAGTATTTTTCCAGATCATGTTGGGTAAATCTCAAAGCCATAAAAGTTATCATTTTTCGCAAAAAAAAATTATGGTATAAAAATAAATTTCACGAAACAAATTATTAATTAACGTATATTTCTTTCGGTTAAAGAATTGCTCCGTATTATTTATCTCCCTTGCCAACAGGAATATCTTTCCAGAACTTTAACAAAAATCATTGATATAACCCAAGAAACATTTAATTTTCTTATAGACTATAAGACTTCTGTTAGATTAAACTGTAAATAAAATTATTATGTTTATAGTTATGAAATCATAACAAAACTTTAATTAGCACGGATTGACTAATTCTATAAGTTTTTTAAAAAACTTTTTGCAATTCCTTTTTATAACTTCTTAATGGCGGTTATACATATATTCATGAAACTATTCCTAACAGGCATTATTTTGTTCATAATAGGTTTGCTTATTTTTTATACTGTCATTTGTGGTAGAGGAGATTAAAATTCAGGTAGAAATTGCTAGACTGGTGGAGAGGGAATTCTTAATCTTCGCCCTAAAGGTGAAAGAAGCGAAAGACCATCTAAGGTTGTAAGGGAAATATACTCTCACTCCTCCCAATAGGGCAAGGTGTATTTCTTCCGGATGAAATCAGCTCTCGTTCAGGAGCTAAGTACAAATAAGTAAGACTAGTATAGATTCCGGGAGATATCGGGGTTCCAGACAACAAGAAGGTCAATGAATTGGTTAGACTTGAAGCCGAGAAGCCCTGTCTCGGACCTGAACATATATATTGGGCATCACAAAAAGTCAGCTCACGACGGCCCACAAGATACTAACGAAGCATTGGAGGACCAACGTATCCTGTAGGCATACTTGAGATTTTGTCACGGGAACGAAAAAGTTGAGATTGGCCTGTTTAATGGGTCGAAGTCGAAGGATTCTGAATCTGTCGAAAATATCTGTCTGTGACAGAAAGGTCCTAGATATCCAGGATGCGAGAGTTATGAAGAAAATTCTTCCAAGTTCCTAAGGCAGTATAAAGCATTCAGACGCTGAGACATAGCATCATAGATATTGAGGCGCTTCTAAGGGAGGAGATGAGCTCCCTCACACTGAGTGACATCCTGACCTTAATTAGAAACTCGGAAAGATTTGACGAGGGAGCAAAAGAAGTACATAGCTGAGGAGACGGGTGGGGGTTAGTAAAAAGAGTTCGTCTACGGGCTATTTGCTAGACGTTAGTCTCTCCTACCATTACCATTACCAAGTCCTAAGAAAGAGAGGAAAATTCAATACATTTCTTAACTTTTAGTGCGAACAAGCTCCTTGTATAAAATTTTTGGGTAACGTGATCTCAAAAAATAGAAATCATATTACGAACTAGGCAATGAATGCATTCTGAATAACTCTCTAACATTATATTCAATTTAAAAAAACATTACATTTTTGTACATGTTGCCTAAAAAGCCAAAAAAGGAATTTGTGCGAAAGTGCATCCTAGAACGAAAAAGATTAATGTTTCTGTCTATTTGACGTTTCTCAAAAATACGATTTTCAAAGTTTGTGATAAATAAAAAGCTCTCGTTAGTGCATAAGCTTTTGATGGCGTAATGAGCTATTTTGATGCTTGCCGTGGTATAATCCTCACGCCGCGGGTAAAAATTGCCTGTTTTACGCCTCTAATAAATAAATAACTATTATCTTATAATTTATGAAAACTGTCATTTTAATTTTGAAAACGGAATCAGAATGTTCCGAATTGTCAACTTTTATAATCAAATATATTCGACATTTAAGCCTCATTTTCATATTAATATTTTTTACGTGTGATACGTTTTTTTGGATAGGCTAACACATTTTTTCAAAAACCAACCTCTGACATCCATGTGACTCAGAAATTTGTTTTAAATAATTAATAAGTACCCAAAGAAAGTACAACGAAACGATATAGATTGCCACAAATTAATAGTAATTTATGAAATTTAAGATATTTATTATCACATTTATGCAAAAAACAATATTCATGTAAAAAGTATATAAAGATCTGCTTTACTTCTTCTCTACGACGTAAAACTGCGAAATTTTTCAATATTAATTCGAGAATGAAACTAATTAAAAAAATAATCAAGTCTTATAATTAAAGAGAGAGTTGGATCATCTCAATTTAATGAAGAAAAGCTTGAGTTAAGAAATATGTACTAGGAAATTACTTAAAACCTGATGATATAAATAACTTGAAATCATACCATAACCATAATTATTGTAAATAATTGTATATAATGAAAACACAGCTACTGCTTGTTTTACCTTCAATTAAAATTATAAAAAATTCAGTAAAAATATTAAAGGAATGATACCTACAAACCCAAGGTAACGCCTCTGACCGATGATTTACTCTTTTAGTATGTACTTGTTCTATACTTAGCAACATGTGTTGTTTCAGTTATAATAGGTTCCGTATATTTATAACTCTAATTAAAATAAACCAAAGCCGGCAAAAACAGTAATGGTGTTTTCTAACACATAGACGTACAGTGGTAAATTTATATTAGATTTAAAATACAATAACCGATGTGTTTCAATAGGCTTATTATGTGTTACATAAATCGTCATCAAAGCATCAATGATCTTAATATAATATAACTATATGATTATTTCCTTCAATATTTCGAATCTCCCTTTCGACTGATGACAGCTTTACATTTATGATCACATGCACCAATTATAGTGTTTAATATTGATTAAAAATATTAGAGTTTTACCCGCGATTATCATTAAAGTTTCAGGAAGACGTTAAATTAAACAAATTTATCTTTTCCTAATCCTGTTGCAAAATAACAACTTTTTGAATGTAATTTCGGTTTTGAAAAGTCTTTTTTTTCCGGCTATTTACAAAATGATTCAACTCATTAAAGTTGGAGTTAAAACTAGCATACAATTTTATTTATTATATACGAAATTCAACGTCGATGACGATGATGATTTTTTTGTGGTAATCAGCAACGACACCAAAGTGTTAGTAATAATAATGTCAATGTCCTCTTTTCTGCAATTTTGTATAAAATGTTAGTAGAAAATTTTCTCTTGTTCTCTATGGAATCCTCAACATTCAGGGTCCCAACTAATTCAAAGGACAGTATTTGTATTTCGTAAAGTATAGAATAGTAAAGCTGAAATAGGGTAAAAGTTGCGCAATTTTAGGACCAATAAAACAACCGCTTGAGGTTCCTAATATCTTTTATAGTTTTCGAGATATCTAGAAAATTTAAGATTTCCGTGTTTTCAATTTTGTCTCCTTACTTAACAAAATATCAAAAAAAATGTATTTAGATTCCTTATTCGGTGTTAAAGTAGCTATAAATTAATGAATATATAATTCATTATTTAATCAGATTTTAAATAAAAAGTTTCGTTTAAGCTGGTCCACCATCAACTTTTTCAAATACGGCCGTGTATTTTTATTTCTTTTTGTATGATTTCTCATTGTCAATATGGCTATCATCAAAAATATTGTAAATAAAGCGTTGTGCTGCTTTTAAACCATTATTAACGTATTTGGCTGAATATGGCACTGGATTAACGAAAAAAAATAACATTTGAATTAATACTATGTATTATTTACACCAACAATAATAACAAAACTTAATACTTGTTTAACTTAGTACAAATAATTTATAAAAACTACTCAAATTTTCCGCCGTTATTCTTGATACAAAGACATAGGCTGTGAAAAACAAATGACGGACTGAATGTCATGGCAAACTGTTATCCCTCTAATTGTGACGTTTTGTAAATAATTACATATTGTTCAATTTAACCTTTGCTCTATCTTATATAGTTTATGAAATACCAATACTGTCCCTCTGAATTAGTTGGGATCCTGTATGTCTCGGTAACGATAGACGACTTCCACCCCCATGTCGCTTCAATGTTAATAAATCAACTTCAGCTTCAGCCAGTAAGGAAGACAATGTCCAGCAGTCACCCATGTATTGGTCTGACCAACTACTTAAATTTTAAAACATAGCCATTTTTCTGGGAATAGTACTAAATGTGTTAATGTCAATAGGTTGTCTCGTACATTTTCTATTTCTATTTGCTATAAAGAAATTATGATGATTCGTTTCGTTCAGTCGAAGAAACACATATTTTCTTAGAGTTTGAACCAAATCAACCCATTAATATTGCCTACTGTTATTGCGAATGTTCTTGTATGTATTGTTTTTGTACCAGAAATGGAAATATTCAAATAAGAATCTAAATCTTCAACACGATCTGTAGGTTTGTCCTTATGAAAGCCACTCCAACAATCAAGACTACTATAAACATAAATACAGTTTCCACAAAATAATTTCTTAAAAATTTTTGTTAATTTACATTTAATGCTAAATATGTTTGGTTGTCATCGTGTAGTAAGAAAATATTGAAATATTCTCTTGTAAGGACTTTTGATTTTCTAGGACGATATACTTTCGCTTGTCTTTTCAATAACGCAATTGAGTTTGTAAATTTGGTGATATGCACGTTCTGTTTCACTGAAATTGTCATTATCATCATTGAATATGAATTCCATAACGTATAAGGTACAATGTTTTTTAAACTTTTGCTTTGTTAATAAAAGCCGACTATAACTATGGGTCCTATTTTAATACCAGCATTCATAATAAAGGACTACGCATCAGTTTTGGCTGGCCCACTTACTATAATTTTTAATTTAATATTCCAAACTTCTTGTTTTCCTGATTTATGGAAACTCTCGAGGGTATGCCCTATTTACAAAAAAGGAGATTGAAATGATATAACAAATCATATGCCAATAACCATCATTTGTAACTCTGCAAAATTGTTGGAGATTATTCTACATGCAATCATATACAATCACGTATCTGATATGATATCGCTTGAGCAGCATGGATTCGTGAAAGGCAGATCTACAGTCACAAACCTTGTGTGTAAATCCCAGTATATCAGCGCCAAATTAGATCAACAAAGTCAGGTGGATGTAATATATACTGACTTCTCCAAGGCATTTGACAGACTTGACCACGGTATTTTATTAACTGAGAACTTTGAACTTTCCAGGCAAATAGTTAAATTTCTTAAATCCTATTTGCAAGCTAGGTATCAATTTGTTCAATACCGTGGATACAGGTCTGGCAAATTCTGATAGCATCCTTTTTATATCAAATGATCGCAAACTATTGCAACGTGGAGGACAATATTGATATTTTTTCTTGTAACATTGACAAAATTAAAAAAGTTGTACTTAATGAGTGAATGACAATATTTTAATTTATGTAGTTTTGTACAGTTTATATTTATTTTTATTGGTATTGTGTATTGTTGTATTATTATTGTTGAATAGCAATATTTTATTTAAAGCATAATGTATTGTTAGTTAGTGTTAATTTATTACCATGTATTATATTAATGCTTACTATTTCATTTCCATTGTAACATTTATATTTTTTTTACTCTAATTGTTGGTAGATTTTCAATTTTTTGCTTTTTGTTACTTAAATTTATTTAAGTGTTTTCTATCCTGTAATTGGGTTCTACCTGTAGGATATGTATATGAAAATAAATAAATAAATAAATAAAAAATAAGCGAGAATGGCTTTTTCCGCGACAGTTTTGACATTTTTCGAACCACACTATTTTTAAAACATTCATAGGTAAATTCGTACACTTTTTTAGATTTTCTTGGCTATAAAGATGAAATAACAGCATTGGATTCGTTTTCAATGTCGGCGTCTTTAGAGTTACTCATTTTTTCATCAGAAACACACTTAAAATTCGAACAGGAACAACTTTACCAGAAACTAAGAGATGGTTGTTATTTATACAAATTGTTTCAACAACGGATATTGCATGACTTCTATACTCGGATCGTTAGTAATGGACAGTAATTTGGCCAACTACAAGTCTACTGGGGTCTACAAAAAATTTTTCAGGCACGGTAAGACCGCATAATATTGAAGTACTTATAGATACTGCATTTCAAAATGGTTTTGCTCTGCCTAAAAATTAGATTCCATTAGAACTCTACTCCTAATTTTTTTTCAACTAATGGACTTGTTAAATTATACAACGTTGCATTCAGATTTCATGTAAAATAATTTATGTACAATTTCCTTTGAGTGTTTCCTTCAAAGACCTCCTTAAAGGGCTTTCGGGCTAAATATAACTTCTCTCATAGTGTAATTTAACTTTATAGAGTCAAAAGGGTACATATATATGTAATATATACATTGGCAGTTAGTATTTTATGTAAGTCCTTTGGATGTAACTATTTGTATAAGTTCTTTTCATAATTACCGCAACGTGAGATGTATGCCGTGATTCGGAGCACTTGTTGGACGTGAAACTAATTATAATTACAACATTTTCTGGTAATGTTAGTTACATGAATGGAGAATCATTATATCTCTTGTAATATGAGAAATAAGATCATTAGTAGACTGTCTTATATACACAAACAACAACATCCAATTCTATATACAATTAATTTAAATAAGAGACAATTACATATCGTGTAGATCACTAAAAACTTCCACCTGAAATATTCTTGGAATTATTTGAGATATCTCCATGGGGCATTAGGAAATTTATTTGAAATAATTACGAAAGTATAGAGGGAAATATGGTCAATCCAAAATTAATAAGTTGTTTCCTTAAAAAACTTTTAAATAGGCATTATTTCATGTGATAGTCATACTTTTTTCTGATCATTGACCACTAAATGCAGTGGTGGACTGTGGTTTTTATATCTTGAAGCTAAATTATAACTAGAGTTGTCCGAGGTCACCTGGCCGACAGAGCCGTCATATGACTCATATGTTTACATCATATCATAATACTTGAAGTACAGTAAATGGAAATAAATTTTAACAATAATGTTACATTTTATAAAAATTTGTATAAAACTCACCCTTTTAAGCAGATTTATGAAGTAGTTTGGTTGTCGTCATCACAAAGTGGGGAAGATCTATAGTATAATAGCATCAGGTATGTTTCTACAGCTGTCTCCGTCAGCGATGTTCGCTTTGGTGAAAAAATATGTTTGTATTTTGAAAATGACCATTCGACATCTACGGATGTAATACAGGCATAAGTAAAACAATCTGTGAACTCACTTAACGAAGTTGTAGATGCACCATCACAAATTTGTCTTAATTTGCTAAAATCAGGATCTTTCTGTAATACACTCGAATTTTTCACTAACGCGATTATTTTTTGCGTCATTTATAGCTTGTAGCTGTGTATTTTGTCGTCCACTATTTGCAGCGATTCCACTAACGACAACGAACTATTTTGCAATTTTTCTATTGCGTCGTGTAGTCCTCTATAATTGTTATTAATAGTTTTTAAATCTATTTCAAGGGAAACGTCTTGAAATCTTGTCTGGCTTTCCCTAATAGCTGCAGCCTCGTTAGGGTTGAACTGTAGTATCACAGCTTTTATTTGTTGAAAATATTCAGCATAATAAAAAGCCGCTTTCAACCACGTTCTCCATCGGCTCTGGTGGTTCAGGGATACCAGGACATTGTCTGTGAAATGCTCGAAGCCGTTTAGGAGATTTGAGAAAAACTTTTTTTGTACTTGCTATTAATGCATCTACCTCTGGAAAACATTTTCGAATCGTTTCTGCCACAAGATGTAACGCATGCACTTTACACGTAACATGTAAAAACCTACAATTGTCTCTTTGAAAAGAACGGCCTACCATGCGCATTGTCGCAGCACCATCAGTCACAAACATCAATACTTGACTTGTTGAAAGTTCAATATTTTCGAATGTCTCCAACACCTCACGCGTAATTATTTCGCCAGTACACGCAGTTAGTCTTTTACTAGCTAGTAAAAGTGGAAATGTTAGTTTAAGAGGGCCCAGTACACGTACTATAATATTTAAAATAGAATTTTTTTTACAATCTGTCATCTCGTCAATACATAACCAGAGCCGTGTATTTTTTAATCCACATTTAATCCTATTTACAATGTCTTCACGAACAGCTGGAATATATCTACGTAACGATGTACGACTTGGTAAGTTCACCTGGGGATTGTATTTATTCCAAAACTTCCGAAATGGTTGTTTATCCAGTATGTGTAGCGGAATATTACAGGCTACTAACATTAACAATAAATCAAACATAAACTGAGTTGTCAAAGGCATGCCATTTTTTTTATTTTGATGTTGCACGGTGTTGATATGACGACGACAATCTGTTTTGTGCCAGCACATTAAGTCTTGATTACAAACTTTACAAATTATTTTGCATCCGTCATAGAATAAATCCGGAAATTCACCGATAAATTTATTCACTGTGTCCGCGTACGGTCGTTTTTTACCCTTTGGCGCGTTTGACTATGTATAATTTATAGGTACAACCTCACGCATTAACATTTCAAATAAGACTGCAGCGTAAATCACTTCTAAATCGGCACGTGTGACGCCATCGCAAGACCGTGGCTGTACTCCAGCCACCTCGGACAGCTCTAATTATAACTAAACACGTTTCTACATTGAAACAGAAATAGTGTTAAACTATGCATATGAAGCCTATATTAATCGATAAATAATAGGATGTCGCATACTCTTAAGCACTATTATCGCTTTCTTCACTCGAGACATTGTAAAAATTTCGTTCTATTCGACGGAGTGATTTTATAAAAATATATTTCTTCCTTCTTAAGAAGTAAACATCATAGAAAATTATTTTTAGCGATGAAGCATATCGCTACAAATGCGTAGAAAAGCTACAACAATAAAATTAAAAATTTTAAAATTTCGACTTTTATCTCAGAATTCTTACATTTATCTCTGAGTTCTGACTTTTGACTCATAATTCTAACAACTATCTCAGAATTCTGACATAACTTCTACCTCAGAATTAATGCTTATAATTGAAAATTCTGACATAACTCACAATTCTGGCTTAAAGGTAAAAGCATTTAGTAGCATGAAAGAAGGGATTGAAGAAACACGTATTGTTTTTCGTACCTATGAGGTACTATGAATGTAAATCATGAAAAATGAATTAATATAATAATATAATAACAATAATATATTTATTTAGCATTGCTATTCATTAAAATTTTTTTTCAATATTCATTTACTTATACTAACACTATTGAATAAACTTAAATTCTAAATTCTAAATGAACTAAAATTCTTTTACCACGTGCTTGTATAGAATGCTCTTAAAGTTATTTAAATTTTGGCAGTCTCTAATAGTGGCAGGCAAGTTATTATATAATTTTAAACCTTTTGACAAGATAGACTTTTCAGTATTAGTCTTGTTAAAAGTACATATAAAAAATTATTTGCATTTCTGGTTGGGTAATTATGAATGTCATTGACGTACCTTACTTCTTTATATAAGTACGATGGTAACATTTTGTTTTTTATTTTATAAATGACTATTAATGTTCTGTATACAATTCTTTGTTTTATATTCATTACATTTAACACCTCTAGGATCATTCTGATTGGTGTGTATCTATTGCATTTCACAATAATTCTCATTGCTCTATTTTGGATCTTTTGGAGTTGTTGAGTTTGATTTTGATTTAAGTTAAATAATATTGAAGAACAAAAGTAGATATGCGGTGCAATAATTGATTTATATATTAATATTTTAGTAAACATAGAGAGTGAGTTTCAAAGATACTTTTTTTTAACATTTTGTTCATTATATAGTTTGCATGTTTTTTCAAGTTTAAGTTCTCATCAATTACAACTCCTAGATATTTCATGTCGTTAACTCTGTCTAAATTGATATCATTAATTTTTATATTATAATTGTCTTCAATATTATCTAATTTATAAGTACTTCCTATAATCATATATTTATACTTTTTCACATTTATGTAGAGACTATTATCACACAACCATTCATATATTACATTAAGTTCCTGATTTATTATGCGTATTAAATCTACAACATTTTTTCCTATGATGTACAACATTGTGTCGTCTGCAAACATTTTAATATTACATTTGTCTACACATTTTATCATATCGTTAACGTACAGAATAAACAAAATTGGTCCTATGACTGTACTTTGGTACTCCATATTTAGTTATCATTGTTGGTGACGTACAATTTTTGTATTAAATTTTTTGTGATCTTTGATCTAAATAATCCTGAAACCACTTTAACACATTTTCATATATCCCCATTTTCTCCAATTTTTTTTAACAACAACACACGATCAACAGTTTCAAACGCCCTACGAAAATCCAAAAATACTGCTATAAGTATGTCACTATTGTCAATAGCTTTAATCCATGTATCATATATATTTAGAATCACCGTTTCACAAGAGTGACCCTTACGAAAACCAGATTGGTTCGGCACTATTATTGAGTTTTTATCACAATAATCTAATAGTTGTTCATTCACTACTATTTCTAATGCTTTTTCGTAAGCTGGAACTGTGTTTATTGGCCTATATTCTTGACACATAGTTGTATTTGTAACTTTGGGTACAGGAATAATAACAGACAACTTCCATTCAGTAGGAAATTTACCACTTTAAAGCGAGTTGTTTATAACATCAAGGCAACGATTTCCAATAATTATAAATGCATCTTTCAATATTTTTGTTGATATCATCGTCTTCTACACCTGCTGTATTCTTTAATGCGCTCACAATTTTTTTCAGATGAGGCAAATCAATTTTTTAGAAATTAGGGAACGTTCTATATTTTTGTACTCTAGATAGTATATCATTTTCATTGTTGTATTTACTTATATTTGTAACGATCTCTTTGATGCTTTCTAAAAAATATTTATTAAATTCAGTCGCTATGGTATGTCCTTGTGATGTTTCTACATTATTAAACTTTATTGTGTTTCCTGGTGGTCTTCTATTACTAGGCAGTAACGTTTTTAAGTGTTTCCACATTTCTCGAGTGTTACCCTTATTCTCCTCAATTACCATATTGTAATACTTCTCCTTCTCGTTTCTAATCATTGTTGTTACCCCGTTTCTTAGTATTTTAAATGTATTCCTATCCTCTTCCTTTTTTGTAATGACAGTTATTTCATACTTATTGTCTCTTATTTTTCATTTAATTGACTATATCATTGTTGATCCACTTGTTGTTAGCATGTTTTTCTGCAATTTTAATTTCTATTTTTGGGCATAGGTCGTTCAGTACACTTTTTATAGCTGTTATAAATAAATTGGCAGTAACATTCACATCTAATATATCGTTATTCCAATTAGTTTTCACTAAGTTATCGTGGAAATTGTCTATTGTGTAATTTTTAAATGATCTTTTATTTATATTTATAGTTTTATTTATCTTTTTTTTCAAAATTAATATTAACTGTTAGAATACAATGATCACTAATTTTTGGGGTTAAGTTGTACTTCATGCGATATATGTTTGTTATTTGTTATTATGTAGTCCATTAGTGTTGAACGGTGCTGTGTAACTCTTGTAGGCTTTGTGACTAGCTGGTATAGACCACTTTGAAATATGAGGTTTTTACATTTATTTGCATAAAAACTGTCTTTAGATAAATCAAAATTGAAATCCCCAAAAATGATTACTGTGTCGTTGAAATTTACATTATTGTCCACGTAATTTTCAAAGTATTCTAAAACTAAGTAATCACTTACATGTGGTGGGTGATATACTGTACCTAACATATAGTTCTCATTATTAATTTTGATTTCCAATGATAGTAGCCATAAATAATTGTCCAGTGTTTTTAGTTTTCATTTGATATTTGTGATCTTTTTAGATGTTAATTAAAACTCCTCCTGTTCGTCTATTTATAGTCTCACAATTTTCAAACTTGTATCCATTTATTTGATGGTCTTTTTCTGTAACATTGGTATCAACGTGCGTTTCCATTTCTTGTATTAAATTCCGTAGTAGAGAATATTTATGTTACGAATTTAATTCGGCCGAAAATGTAACTTCACCTCCATCAATTACTAAAGAAATTATGAAAATTGTAACTAATGCAGCATTTTCAAGTGTCTTAAATAGGATTAAAATTTATGCATTTATTGAATTAGGTTTCGTTCTTTATGTTCAGCTCCTCGTTATATTCACTTATTAGTTAAATTTTAAAACTATGACATATAAAACTTAGTTGTTGCTTGTTACAAACCTCAAATAGTATACATGAAGCGACAACAAAAATTAATAATTTCAATGTAAGCACACTTTAAAAATGAATATGAACCTATTAAAATATGTTAAATTCAAAATAACTGTTAAACTTATACGCACAATGTAATATTATTATGAAAGAGGAGTAATAATTATAATAAGGGCATAAACCTATAATTTTCTTAAATAAATTAATATGTTTACAGCAGTTCACCTTACATATAGCAAACTGGATATCATTTTATAAGGAATGTAACAAGGAATCGAAAAACATAATAATATACAGGATGTCACAGTTAAAATAACAAAGTTAAGTTAGGTTCAGGGAAACGAAACATCCTGTAGAATTCGTAATAATTTAAGGTTATGGCCCTTTAAACTAACACTATTTACACACCATCATCACACAGTTAAATTTTCTAATTTTATCTCAGAATTAGAAATTACAATTCTGAGATAGAAGTCACAGTTTTCTGAGATTAAAGTCAGAATTCCGAAATAAAAGTCAGAACTCTGAGATTGAAGTCAGAATTTTGAGTTGTAAGTCAGAATTCTAAGATAGAAGTAAGAAATATGAGTTAAAAGTCAGATTTCTGAGATAATGTCAGAATTCTGCCTTGTAACTCAGAATTTCGACTTTTGGCGTAGAATTCTGAAATAAAAGCAGAAATTTTTAATTTTTAAAATTGTTTAATTATTGTGGCTACGCCTTCGTATAGCGATTTATTTGCATCG
Source organism: Rhamnusium bicolor (assembly GCA_029963845.1). Classification (NCBI taxonomy): domain Eukaryota; kingdom Metazoa; phylum Arthropoda; class Insecta; order Coleoptera; family Cerambycidae; genus Rhamnusium; species Rhamnusium bicolor. The sequence goes on from JANEYF010002171.1 coordinate 289,267, forward strand.
ATTACAAGTTTTCGTACTTAAGTACTGTCATTTTATTGCGAGTGTATATCGTTGTGCTAACTCAACTAAGTCAGTGTTAACAACAAACTAAAAAACGGCTAACGAATTAAAAACGGATTATCATTTTTAAAATGTTCAGTCCGACCGCTGAAAAAATAGACCCTAAAGCCGCATTAATAGTGAAAGTGTGAGGTTTTTCCTCAGTACATAAAAAACATTTCTTCATTAGCAAAACGTATGCATTTATTGAGGAAGAACCGTACCATAATAATATAACATGAATCACGAACTGGTGAACAACAGACTTTCATTGTGTAGGTAGATAGTTTTTATCTACAAAAACAATAATATTATGATTCTGTGGGTCTCCACCATGTCAGACAAGTTCAGTTAACCCTTAATTCACATGTTACGTAGTTGGCATGGAGCGTGCGTAAACAAAATTCTTTTCCACCGCTGGAATGCCAAACTCGCATTCTTGCACACAAACAGTACATATACCGGAATAATTAATGGTGACAACTTCCAGCCACTGTACCATGCAGCTTCTACAAACTGTTCACAATGTTGCTACTTGCTTCTTCTAGATCAGTGTCGCGCTCTAATTTTATGAAGGACTTTCCATAGAAATGTAATGCTCAAGGCAGTTTTAATAAAATCGTTTTATTTTTTTAACTGTCATGGATTTTTGACATTATAATACGTTGCCTATATTCACAGATAATTTAACAAAATGTTTACACGATTTTCACATTACACTGTTAAAGAGCGATATTAAATGACACGATAAAAGAATTTTAAAATAATATAATCTAATATGGTGCAAGTTCTGGTGTTAACTATTAACTTTTTGTTTATAAATATTGGTTTTGCATATTAAAATTTTGCATAAACGCAACTTCCAAATATTAAGATTAGGCCGATAATATGACCTTGAAAATATTTCGTCAAAAGTAATCTCAGTGGCAACCGACTGGAACACTGTTCTTTATAACATATCCATAAACCGACAAATTCTGGCTAACATTGTCTTTCTATACTGTTGGACGTAGGGATTTAGAAACACAAATCCTTTTTAACATTAATTTAGATCTTATTACACATATACAGCAAATTAACAACCGTTCTGTTCTACAGATCGAAAACTAATCCCTTTTTCGTTAACACAATTAATTTGTTTAACATTCCTTTTTATTTCAATTGGTCTATTAATTTTTATACAGCAATGTTTATAAAACAATATTTGCCCGAATACGATTCAGACGACGCCGATGACATCATCGCCTATACAACAGTATTTATGAACTTTGACAACTTCAGCCCAGCGTCATATCCTCATATTCGTCCATTCGTCCCTCAAAGTGAGGAATTTATGTATTCTCGACGAATTTAGACGATACACAAAATTTCAGACAAAAAAAAATTCTGTCTGTGTGTCTGTGTTCACGATAGCAGCTACAGTTTTTGAGATAAAGCTTTCAAATTTGGTATACACATTCTAGAGGTCAAGGAAGAGATTGAGTTCGTTGAGGAGCAAAATAGGTCTAAAAAAATATTAGTGACATTCCACCAATGTGATTTTTTTAAAACGTCAAAATGTGACTTATGAAACGTCAACAATGCGACTTTTTTGAAACGTCGAAAATTACTTTTATTAGAAACCCCACCACACGTCGAGTTCTACTACGGTGAGGAAGTTCTGATCCCCAAGTAATTGGCAGCGGTTTTTTTAATTTTGACAATGTCATCATTTTAGATTATGAAAGAAATTACCACAAGAGACCTTTTAGTGGAATGATTTTTATTAACCTACATCAAAATGCAATTAACAAAAAAATCTGACACTGAAAATTTAAGTGTTGTTTATAACAATTTAATTGAAAAATATTTAAAAGTTCCACCCTCCTAAAACTGACATATACATATAATTCAGCTTCCATTTCATTGTTATTAACTGTTTGTGCATTTTTTTATGTTTTTTAGGATTAGCATTTTTCACTAATTTTTTTTGGATGAAGTTTTTCTATTAACTATATCTTATTCTTAGGCTTATTGTCTTAAGTAATATGGTAATATTTTCATCGAAATTTATTTTTATAATAATTTTTACATTCTGAATGTTTACATTGCTTATTATAACAATATCATTATGACATTTTCATCTGTGATATTTGATTATATAATGTTTGTTTCACTCAAGGTAAGGAGATTATCTCTTTTTATTTTCAATGTTCAAGTAATTTTTTAGATTTTTAAAATTTTTTAAAAATTTTTATTTGTCTTTTAATTGTTTTACATTTTCATCAAAAGTTAATTCATAATAAATGTGCGTATATATTTTGTTGTTAAAATTATGTAAAATCTTATATCTATTGCATCTAATAATTTTGTAACCATACAGTATTGTAAGTTTCGATTTTATTTTTTGTTCTGAAGACGATTAAAAAATTAATCGAAACGTCAACAAGTGAAAATAACCATCTTTTATTGATTATCCGATCATACCAACTATTTATGGACTAATTCTTTTCATTATTCAAAATGTTTGGTTGCTGAAATTTACAATGCTTTCACAGTATATAACAACACGTCATACATACATGGAATTGGAGAGAGCTTAGCATTTAAAAAACATATAATCTATCACAATCTAGTCACAGCTAGTCAAAAAAAAAAAACTCATACTGTAATTTACAGCTGAGATAAATCAATAATATCGCTTATATATAAGCCTGGCCAAGCGATGGTAGAATCAGGGTCGGGCGCAATACCAATGCCATCGCGCGCTTGTTTACGATGACGATGACACGACACTCTTCAGTTGTTATCTGTCGGTCGATGCATAGAGCACTAATAAATAATAAATAATGTTGAGCGTAAAGAGAAGAAAACGACCGTTTGCTGATAAAGTGAATAATTTATCGGTGAATTTCTATGATGGATGTAAAATAATTTGTAAAGTTTGTGATCAAAACTTAATGTGCTGGAATAAATACGGCTGCTAAATTCATGTCAATAGTAACCGGCATAAAAATTAAAAAAAAATGGCGTGTCTTTTTTGGAACCTCAGTTTATGTTTGATTTACTATTAATGCTGGTTGCCTGTAATGTTCCCCTGCGCATATTGGATAAACCAACATTTCGGGAGTTCTGGAATAAATACAATCCCCAGGTGAATTTACCAAGTCGTTCATCGTTACGTAGATATGTACCAAGTGTTCGTGAAGACATTGTAAATAGGATTAAATGTGCATTAAAAAATACACGGCTGTGGTTATGTGTTGCCGAGACGACAGATTGTAAAAAAAATTCTATTTTAAATGTTATAGTACCTGTACTCGACCCTGTTAAACCAACATTTTCACTTTTACTAGCTAGCAAAAGACTAACTGCGTGTACTGGCGAAACAATTACTCGGGTGGTGTTGGAGACTTTCGAAAAATTTGAACTGTCAACAAGTCAAGTGTTGATGTTTGCGACCGACGGTGCTGCGACAATGCGTTTGGTGGGCCGTTTTCTTCAAAGAGACGATTGTAGGTTTTTACATGTTACATGTAAAGTGCATGCGTTCCATCTTGTAGCAGAAACGATTCGAAAATGTTTTCCAGAGGTAGATGCATTAATAGCAAATACAAAAAAAAGTATTTCTCAAATCTCCTAAACGAAATGCCTCGAGCATTTCACACAATGTGTCCTGGTATTCCGGAACCACCAGAGCCGATTCTTACACGTTGGGGAACGTGGTTGAAGGCAGCTTTTTATTATGCTGAATATTTTCAACAAATAAAAGCTGTGATACTGCAGTTCAACCCTAACGAGGCTGCAGTTATTAAGGAAAGCCAGACAAGCTTTCAAGATGTTTCCCTTGAAACAGATTTAAAAACTATTTATAACAATTATAGAGGACTACATGACGCAATAGAAAAATTGCAAAATACTTCGTTGTTGTTAGTGGAATCGCTGCAAATAGTGGACGACGTAAATACACAGCTACAGACTATAAATGACACAAAAAAATAAACCCGTTATTGAAAAATTCGAGAGTGTATTACGGAAAGATCCTGATTTTACCAAATTAAGACAAATTTGTGATGGTGCATCCACAGCTGAGTTAAGTGAGTTCACAGTGTTTTACTTATGCCTGTATTACTTCCGTAGATGTCGAACGGTCTTTTTCAAAATACAAACATATTTTTTCACCACAGCGAACATCGCTTACTGAGACAACTGTAGAAACATATCTGATGCTACACAGTTATTATAGAAGTGCTCCAGTTTGTGATAACGACAACCGAGCTACTTCATAAATCTCCTTAAGAAGGTGAGTTTTGTACATATTTTTATAAAGTGTACCAGTATTAATAAAATTTATTTCCATTTATTTTATTTATTTATTTATTTATTATTACTTATCACTTAGATATACAATGTACATGTGTGAACGTTATTTAACAATTTAATAATAATGTGCAGCACTAAGCTTACAAAATATAAGGAAATACATAAAAAAAGAATTTAAAGCGAACGAAATAGTACAAAATCGTACATCACAATGTATAAAATATTTTTGTTTTTATTATTGTACTTATTCAAGTTTTATGATATGATGCATACCCAGTACGTCTCTGTAGGATTAATGACCTTGGCCAGCCTTACTTATAAATATTAAATTTGAAGGTAAAGTTTATTTGTGTTAGGAGAGATATTAAGTATTTAACTTCTCCTGTAAAAACTACATTATATGACGTAGCATACTTCTGCCTTAAGCCATCGAAGGACATATTTTGCTCTAAGTAGACAAATATTTGTGTTTATTAGAGAATTGATATTACTTCTTAGATTCTCGAGATTTTATGAGAGACTTCCTGCTTTGATCATTTTATTTGCAATCTACTTTTATATTCAACTATGCGATTCCATAAACAACAATCCACTTCCTTATTTTCATACCATTCTGCCTAGGAGGCTCACTTTTTGCTATTTAAAATATTGCAGGGCAACATCCACTAATAGGTTGTTTCAACTTTAATTACAATATTCCATTACGTTTACAGTTTTACTTATAAATAAATGCAATCGTTAAATTCTCTCATCAATTCATTGGCTCTGAGCATGAAGCGATAATTATAATAAGTGTTCAAGGTATTAAACGTACTCAGTTTTAATTACCTATAATTATGATTTGATTTAAAGTAACGCAAGATGGAAGATGGAGGATTTTAAATCGTAATAAAAGCAATGGACGAAAAATTGTATGGCCATTGTATTAATTGAATCGGTACTATTAATTACAACTCCGTTGTAAAAAAAATATTAACACAGCTAACGTAAGCAATATATGGTTGGTAATAAAAGAAAATTTTGTTTCAAATTTATATATCGAACGGGACAAGAAAAACCAAACTATTTATTTTTCTTTGTCAAATTATATTTTCTTAGCCGATTTTAGCGAACTTGGTATCAACAGCATTGCCGATTGGACACGCTACAAAGCCCAAATGTCAAGGTGGCTAAAACATAAAAATTCTAAATGGCAGACGCAATTTAAAATAGGCCTTCCTTTGCGATCGTTCTTTTTAATTGAAAGTTGTCAAAATGGTAGAACTAATGACGGATTTCGAAAGAATGAACTTTCTTTGGTTTTGAAGATACAGCGAATTCAAAAAGGCCATTTTGAAATCTGATACAAGAACCATACTTTTATATTTTGCCGACCAATTCTCTATTTCTCTACCGAATTCAATGAACTTGGTATTGTTATATAAGCAATAGAATCGGCTTTAAGAAATAGCAAAGAAATAATCGAAATATCAACCTATAAGACTCATTTTCTACTAGTACTTCTATTGCTTATACAACTACATCTTAAATATCAACAATACGAACTAAAAAAATAATTTATAAAAAAATCTTACCTAGGCAAATAACACGATCAGATGGTTGAGGTATTTTACCAGAAAGTCATAATGAAATTTGCCCTGTAAAACAGATGTAATATTATTGAATCACTGAAAAGATCAATGGATTCAAACACTGAAGATTCAATTAATAAGTACGTAATGAAATCTAGCACATCATATGTAACGGTCCGTTTTTTGAGAAGGACAATTTGGACTACATCCCGCCTAAATTATATGGATATCATTTGAATTGTAAGCTAAATTCCAAATTCGAATAAAATAACTTTAATAAACCTTATTGTACTATTTAGTGCGGCGCTATTGTGCGGTCAAACAGAAATGGCTACGGCTAGGCTCCGTCGCGCGGACGGAAGAAAAATTAGGTGTGTGCTTTTCAGCGGGAGAATGTCAGAACCAGCCCAGCTAGCGGCACGGAAAGTCGCTGTGTGTAAAATGCTGATAAAATGAGATGATGATTTTGAATTGTTAACTTTGTGAGTTAGTAAAGCGCATAAAGATGATGCTGATTTATGGAAACGGCCAATGTCGTTGAAGTGTAGTAAGGCCAAAAGAGTAAGCTGAGCTCAAGAGGAATGAGTAAGAATGTTTCATTATATTTACGTCTCTCACGACAAAAGAGGTATATAATTTCTGCAAATTTAACTTCGAACCCTAGGTACCTAGGCACTACCCATTAACTTGTCAGTTGAGTGCCTCGTGGGTGAACAATGCATTTTTGAAAGATTTGCCAATCCGCCTCGTGCCTTTAAGCTGAATTCGTTTAACGTACTTTAAGTGCATTTGTGGTTAATTAGCATTGACTGTTTAAATAACTACCTATTTTCTATCTTTTAAAGGTAGCCAGTTGTTTGTTAGTTACGGAGAATTATTGTATATTATTAACTAAAAAAAAAAATGGTGGCGCCCAATAATAACTAATTAAGTTGGTTTGATGTTTTTCTATGATTTTAATTGGCGATTGCCGTAATATCTTTGTTTTCTTTTTATTTATTTGGCCTAAGTTTTATTTGAGATATCTGCTTAATTCCTCTGCGTCCCCGCCCAGAGAAGAGAGTCATAAATTTTGCTTATTTTGAATAAATGTATTCTACTGTTGGATTTTTGTTTCATTAAATAAAATTTGATTTACCTATTCAAATGATAGGGTGAACACCATTATAAATACCATTTGAATGTGATCTCCTTGTACAGTTACAGCTGCTGTAACTCCGTTCCTACAGCTGTTAAAAATTTAAGGCAGTTCTTCCCACTATTGGAGAACTGCCTCAAATATCAATAGCGCGAACCATACACAGCTGAGAGAAAAGAGTTACGGCAACTGTAGCTGAACGACGTTCAGCTACAGTTCAGATTAAAAGGGGTATGATGTTCTAGACTTCATTACTTACTGACATAGTGAGTGATAAGTGTATCCCTCTGGTGGTCAGTGTTACTACCAGTCAGACAACACTGATGTCTTAGTGATTGATAGCGACCTGCAAAGTAGGTACCAAGAGCTTCGACCTCTAGCCCTAGTGGGCTAAACTATATATTGAATAAGATTTGCAGGAAACAACTACTCAATGGACAAGAGCCCCGCTTTGTCTGTTTTGCTTAGTCTCTTTTAGGCCAGCCTAGTTTGCTTTTATTATTTGTCTTTTCCATTACTTATGGCATACGGACGAGAACATAACAAGTTCGAAACCGGTCTATGTCTAGTGAGGAATTGACAAATGATTTTAGCTACCAAACAAGATTTGCAGGTTTAATTCAATGTAGGTCGGGGCTTTTATCCGCTGAGTAGTTGTTTCCTGCAAATCTTATTCAGTCATCATTACTTACTTATTAATTGAAACCTCACTGTTTGAAACTATTAATCTTTTTTAATGAATCAATAATTTTACAGTTGTTTTACAAGGAGAATATAATTAGTAACTACTACCTAATTAAGGATTTCTGGTGTAATGTTCTCTACTATCTCGTTGTGATATAATTTTTTATAAATTATATATCTAGTTCGTTTTGTTGATTGTCATTATTTAAGATGTTTTAGTAGTATAAGCGACAGGAGTACTATTAGAAAATTTCGGTAATTTGTTCATTACTTCTTAGAGCAAATTGTATTGCTTATGTAACAAGACCAAGTTTATTAAAAACGGTTGAAAAGTAAAGAAATGAGAGGCCAAATATTAAGGTTAGTTTATTTTCCAGATATTAAAAATGGTAAGTAGGCCTTCGCTACATCTCCAAAATTAACGAACTGACTTAACTAAGCATAGTCTTTATATGTAGAGGAAAGTTTATTATTTCAAAGTCTGTCATTAGTTTTGTCCTTTTGTCAACTCTCATTTTAAAAGAATGAGCGCAAAGGAAGGCCTATTTTAAATTATATCTGGCATATAAAATTTCAATATTTCGACCATATTGACATTTGGGCTTTGTAGCCTGTTCAGTTAGCTAACTGTTGACATAAAGTTCGTTAGAGCCGGCTGAGAAACAAAAATTTGAAAGAGAAAAACAAAAAGTATGTTTTTTTTTCGGCCCACCCAGTAAATACAATAACTATTTTGGACAATGGTTCTACTAATTCAACCTAGAACTTGCATGATTTTACAGACATTGTGTTAAGTTTTAAATATCAACAAAAATTTAGTTATTTCCAATAATTATGTGTTATTTTTACTAAAGGCTAGATGAAATTAGAAATTAGATAGATAAAACAATAAAACTCTTCAGTTAATACAAAGTTAATTCCAAAAGCCATTTAGTTCTAGTTTTGGTTAAGATCAGTTAAGAATAGGTTTATATCGTTAAGGGAAGTTTTTAACCCCTAAAAAATATTTCCTAGGAATTATATGAAGAGTTCAAACGTAAAAAAATTTTATTCTATTATATTACTGTTTTATTAATTGGAATTATAACTAATTAGAAATTTACATACCATGACCAAAATATATAAGGAGTCATACAAGAAATGTAAGATAATTGAAGAGATGTGATCCAAGTAAAATTATAATGTCATATTTATAACAGAAAAACATGAAACAGTAAGTACAACGTTTTTATCCACATTTTTGCAAGTTTATAGTTTATAACAAGATGCACCTAGGGTTGGTATTTTTGATATTTTTTTTAGGTAATGTTAATCTAGTGGAGTGTCCATCTTTTTACCAGAAAAACTCATACAAATTTTATAGGTATTGACAAAAACTGGAAACTTTAGATACGAGCCAAACAACCCTTGATATTTTTGTTTAAAACTTTAAATTTTTTCAAGTATTGAGACAAAAAAAGTTAAATTATCTCTAACAGAACTTATCTACTTTTACAAAAGGACTTCTTCAAAATGGTACACTAGCGAAATAATAAATAATATTAAACAAAATGAAAAGCATTTCCGTAAGTACAAAAAAAAACTATTATTACAATCTGGAACAGTTTAAAAGACTTAGAACTTTAATAAAACAACAGACAGATTTAGAATATCAAAGGTACCTCTCTAATATTCAGTCCTCAGTATCATCGAATCCAAAGATATTTTGGTCATTTGTACAATCAAAACGGCAACAAACACGAATACCTAGTAAAATGTCATGTAAGGATAATAAATACGATAATCCACAAGATATTGTAAACACATTTGCAGAGTTTTTTAGTTCAGTATATACCGTTTCATGTGACACAAGACAATCACGTGACTATAGGCAATACTAACTTTGAACTTTTCAGTATTACAAACATCTCGATGTTAGAAATGCAAGATGCTATAAGAAGGTTAAAGAACAAAATTGCTTCCGGCCTAGACCTTATACCATCCTTTTTGGTAAAAGATTGTGCTAATGCATTCTTAACACCGCTTTTTATTCTGTTTAATATTTCAATAAAAAACCATCAATTTTTCCCAACCGATGGAAGGTGGCAAAGGCATTTCTGATTTTTAATGCAGGCGATACGTCAAATGTAAGCAATTATAGACAAATTTCTCTTTTGTGTAATTTTGCTAAAGTTCTTGAAACCATTTTATATAATCGCATCTACATATCAACTTAAAATATATTATCAGTAGATCAGCATGGTTTTGTATCTAACAGATCAACTAATACGAACTTAGTAATACTCAGTCAAACAATTTGTAATATTCTAGATAAACGAGGACAGGTAAACGCTTAGTATACCGATTTTATCAAAGCCTTTGATTGCATCGACCATCAGTTACTCTTACAGAAATTAGCAAAGTATGGATTTAATTTAAATCTATTAAATTACTCTCAATAATATTTAACAGGCAGACAACAATCTGTATTTTACAATGGACAGAAATCATCAATATACTTAGCTACTTCCGAAGTGCCGCAAGGTTCTAACCTTGGGCTTTTACTATTTCTATTATTTATTGACGATTTATGTACTGAATTGAAGTGCAACAAATTAAACTTTGCAGATGATTTAAAAATCTTTAAGAACATAAATACCATAAACGATTGTATATATCTTCAAAAAAAAGCTTAATATAGTGGTGGGGCCTGAACAAAGTTGGTATCAATGCTACTAAATGTAGTGTCTTACACAAAAAAGAACAATTGCTTTAACTACAACTACAGTATTAATGACACTGTTTTAGAGCGCATACAAGCAATTAAAGATTTAGGTATATATTTTGATTCTGAACTGAGTTTTGTCGAATATATACATATCAAATCTAAAGAGGCAACCAAAATGTTAGTATTTATCAAAAGAAACTGTAAATCATTTACTAATTTAAATTATTTAAAATCATTATATTATTCACATGTACGATCAAAACTTGAGTACGGATCCATAATCTGGAACCTCTACTATCTAGTTCACAAAGGTGCGTTACAGCAAGTTCAAAGAAAATTTTTAAAATTTTCATCATTTAGAGATGCAGGAATATATCCTGAATAAATCAGCTGAAAACTAAAATATTCTAAGCAAACTTTTAGTAGGTATATAGTTTAAAAACAGCGTACTGTTTTCTTTATTGATTGTTCTTTGCGTGTTATGTAGATATACAATTTTTACACATCGTTATTTTTATTATTTTATTATTTTCAATAATTAGTTCTGATTTTGTTTTTCTTAACTATCACTGTCACTATCCTTTTTACTTTCCTATACGTAATACAAGGAAGTATAGTAATCGTAATTTTTTTCGACCTCGAGATTTTGATTGCTTTATACGTTTTGAACCCTCCTGAATCCATTCTCACTATTTTCCAAATGATTTCTGTCGGTGCGTGTGTGTGTGTGTTTGCGTGTGCGTGTGTGCGCGTGTGTGTGCGTGTGCATGTGCGTGTGCGCGCGCGCGCGTTTGTGTGTGTGTGTGCGTGTGTGTGTGTGTATCTGCGATAACTCAAAAAATACAAATTTGGCTACGGTAGACCAATATTGGCAGGCCATAATAAACCACTCGGTCTCTGATTTAAGACAGGCTGACCTTAGAAAGGCGAATGTCAGCCTGGTCGATAAACCCAACGTGTTCTATGTTCTTATAGAAGACACCATGCTGGGGTTTATCGACATGCTGCCGAAACAGATTTTCCTGTTCGGCAGCTCTTATTCGTGCTTTCAGATGATTTGACTGAAGTTCGGTGACATCAGCACCTCGCCGGCCTCCTCACCTGATGTCAAATGCGAGAAAGAGTTCATCTGCTGCTCTTTTTGCTGCCTTGAACAATCCTGCTCCCATTCCTACAGTATCGTGAGGTTTTACGAACCGCAAGAAGGGATCTGAGCTCCTGAGGATGTTACATGCCATACTCAGTACTAATCTGCCATGCGTACACTCCAGGCTCAAGAGTCCTCCCCCCCGTTGACGTGGGAGGTACACACGAGGAACGGACGATTTAGGATGAATACTTCTGTGAATATTCATCATCTTGCGGGTATCTCTGTCTAATTGGCGAAGCTCATCTACCGTCCACTTTACTACTCCGAAGGAGTAGAGCAGAACCGGAACGGCAAGCATATTAGTTGCAGACACCTTGTTCTTCCCCGAAAGTTCGGAAGACCAAATTTTCGGAGACGGTGTCTGTACTTGCCGCGGAGAGAATCCTTTATTTGTGTTACATCCTGGATGTGCCTTTGTTGCACACCCAGATATGTATAGGGCTCTCCGGCATCTAGATGCCTTCGGATGCTTCCGTCTGCGAGATTGCCCGCGTATATTCTTCGACTACCCTAAGAGCGTTTTGTAGTTCCCGATCTCCGGAGGCATAAAGTTTAAGGTCATCCATATAAAATAGATGGGTGACCTTATGCCTCCGGTCGCTGGGTGGCCCACATTGATATATGCGGGTTTGGCGGAGCCCAACAGACAACGGCAGCAGTGAGATGCAGACGAGGAGAGGACTCAGGGGAGTCACCCTGGAAAACTCCCTTCCTAAATGCCACCCGCTCTGCCGTGACCCGCTGTGCACCTGATGTTATGGTGAAGCGGGTCTTCCAAAGCAGCAGCAGCTGTTCTATGCATCTCACTAGTGGTGCTGGTACCGCAAGACATTCGCGCAAGTACAACAATAGCTCGTGCGATATTGTATCAAATGCCTTGCGGTAATCAATCCAAGCCATCGATAGATTCCGTTTGTATTGCACAGAATCCTGTGTAATACAGCGGTCTATCAGCAGGCTGTCCTTACAACCTGCCATGCCCTTCTTGGCACCTCGCTGTTCGTGTATCTGCTGGAAGACCAGATCAACAGACCTCAGCGTCCTAGCATACAAGATACGTGTAAATATCTTGTAGCAGGAGTTGAGGCCTATAATTCCTCGGGTCGGAAAGATCCCCCTTTTTGGGGATAAGCACAGTACGTCCCTCGACGAACCAGTCCGGAATCTGCTGCCACTCGTTCAACCATGAGTTGAAAACTCGCGCCAAACGGCGGTGAGTGGAAGGAAATTTCTTCCACCACCAGTTGTTAATGCCGTCTGGACCCGGGGCAGCGAAGTTCTTGGTACCAACAAGTGCTTGTTGGACTTCCTCCGTACTGATTGCCAGGCACACTTCTTCTGGCTCTTCAAGATGTTTGTGGCACAGAGCCTCGAAGTGTGCATTTGCTGGAGTGTCGCTAATGAATGGACGCGTTGTTTCGCAGATTCCCTTCCAGAAGGTTTCGACATCTTCTACAGTCGGCGGATTATCTACAACACACTGTGGCTCTTGAAAGGTTATTAATTTTTTTTCCGGTTTCCCGATGCCGGTCAGTCATCCCGTGGCCTCCGAAGCCTCGCGGGAGTCGCGCCGGCGCGTTATTATTATTATTATTATTATAATTTTTTTTTTTCGGTTGCCTAACGCTGGACAGTCCTCCCGTGGCCTCCGACGCCTCACGGGAGTCGCGCCAGCACATTAACCTCAGCCACTCCCCACATCCCGCAGGGTTAGTGACTGTAGGCTCCGGAATCGTGTGCCCTAAGCAGACGGAGAGAACCAAGAATGACCGCCTTCTGCATTTGGCCTGCGAGCCACTCAGCTGATTTTTGGCAGGCCGGTATGATCTTCAGTTCCGAGAGCAGCGTAGGCTTTATCCCTCCGAGTACACCGATAATAAGGACGACCATTTTGACCGAGTAGCCTGGGTACAGCACTTGGAGCTCGTACCGGAGATCGCGATATTTGGTCCGTTTCTCCTCCTCCTTCAAGGTGATGTTTTTCTCCGCAGGTGCCGAGAACTCGATGACATACATCACCTTGATTTGATGGTCGAGGAGGACTATGTCAGGCTTGTTGGCTTGGATTAGCCTGACAGTCGGGAACGAGTAGTTCCAGTAAATCCGGCATTTCTCGTTCTCGACAACGGACTCAATATCTCCGGGGACGTAAGGCAGCACTGGTGTCTGGTCTACCCCGTACGAGTGCCTTAGATGGTAGTATAGCACTCGTAAAGCCGCGTTATGTCGGTGGATGTAGGCCGAAATCGCATATATGGGGCATGCAGAAAGTAAGTGCATGAGCGATTCCGGCGCCTGATGGCAGGTCCTGCAGTTGATATCAGGAACCTCTACACGCCACACGCGGCTACGGTAGACCAAGGAGTTGATAACACCATCTTGGCAGGCCATAATGAATCCCTCGGTCTCCGACTTAAGCCCTGCTGACCTTAGAAAGGCGAAGGTCAGCCTGGTCGATAAACCCAGTGTTTCTATGTTCTTATAGAAGACACCATGCTGGGGTTTATCGACATGCTGCCGAAACAGATTTTCCTGTTCGGCAGCTCTAATTCGGGCTTTCAGACGATTTGGCTGAAGTTCGGTGACTGACTCAACATCAGCACCTCGCCGGCCTCCTCGCCTGATGTCAAATGCGAGACCGAGTTCATCTGCGGCTCTTTTTGCTGCCTTGAACAATCCTGCTCCCACTCCTACAGTTTCGTGATGTTTTACGAACCGCAAGAGGGGATCTGAGCTCCTGAGTATGTTACATGCCATACTCAGTACTACTCTGCCATGCGTGCACTCCAGGCTCAAGAGTCCTCGGCCCCCCCGTTGACGTGGGAGGTACACACGAGGAACGGACGATCTAGGATGAATACTTCTGTGAATATTCATCATCTTGCGGGTATCTCTGTCTAATTGACGCAGCTCATCTACCCTCCACTTTACTACTCCGAAGGAGTAGAGCAGAATCGGAACGGCAAGCATATTAGTTGCAGACACCTTGTTCTTCCCCGAAAGTTCGGAAGACCAAATTTTCGGAGGCGGTGTCTGTACTTGCCGCGGAGAGATTCCTTTATTTGTGTTACATCCTGGATGTGCCTTTGTTGCACACCCAGGTATGTATAGGTCTCTCCGGCATCCAGATGTCTTAGGATGCTTCCGTCTGCGAGCTGCGCATCTTCAGGGAATTCCCCGCATCGTCCTCTCTTGAGGTGGACGACTGCACATTTGTCCAACCCGAACTCCATACCAATTGCCCGCGTATATTCTTCGACCACCCTAAGAGCGTTTTGTAATTCGTGCTCTCCGGAGGCATACAGTTTAAGGTCATTCATATAAAATAGATGGGTGACCTTATGCCTCCGGTCGCTGGGTGGCACACATTGATATCCGCGGGTTTGGCGGAGCCCAACAGACAACGGCAGCAGTGAAATGCAGAAGAGGAGAGGACTCAGGGAGTCACCCTGGAAAACTCCTCTCCTAAATGCCAACTGCCCTGTCGTGACCCGCTGTGCACCTGATGTTATGGTGAAGCGGGTCTTCCAGAGCGGCAGCAGCTGTTCTATGCATCTCACTAGTGGTGCTGGTACCGCAAAACATTCGAGCAAGTACAACAATAGCTCATGCGATGTTGTATCAAATGCCTTGCGGTAATCAATCCAGGCCATCGATAGATTCCGCTTGTATTGCACAGAATCCTGTGTAATACAGCGGTCTATCAGCAGGCTGTCCTTGCAACCTGCCATGCCTTTCTTGGCACCACGCTGTTCGTGTATCTGCTGGAAGACCGGATCAACAGACCTCAGCGTCCTAGCATACAAGATACGTGTAAATATCTTGTAGCAGGAGTTAAGGCAAGTGATCGGCCTATAATTCCTCGGGTCGGAAGGATCCCCCTTTTTGGGGATTAGCACAGTACGTCTCTCGACGAACCAGTCCGGAATCTGCTGCCCCTCGTTCAACCATGAGTTGAAAACTCGCACCAGACGGCGGTGAGTGGAAGGAAATTATTATTATTATTATTATTAATATTATTATTATCTACTATTATTCAGTATGGTAGAACTACCTCAACAGGGAAAAATTAACATTATAATAGAGGCGAAAACTATTTGTCAAGTCTGCTTGATAAACAATAGAGTAGAAACCACAATGCTAAATTCCTACTACATATAATTAAACGAATGACAAACAGAAGAATCAAGTCAAGGGGTCAAAATTTGCATTAAAATAAATTTAGGTACAATAAAGTATTGTTAAGTTACCGGATCGTGTCGTATCTTTTCTAATTAAGGATATGCCGGATTAAATTGCAGTCATAGCGCACACAATGGGGCCAAATTGCAAGTGTAATAAGCTGCATTGGTTGATGGAACAAACTCGGGGCTCGCTTAATATCGTCAACTTCGTCACGGACCAGACGGCGACTTAATACAATTACGAGTTGCACTTCAACTAATTGTCCCCCTCGACCTTTGACCTAACTGTTTGCCATAATTATTAACACTCTTATAAATGCGCAATTTTACATCAAATCTTCATTCACCCCACGGGAATTTTAGGAAAATAAAATATATCTAAAGGAAAAAATATGGCGATAATAAAAATATCGCTGCAAATTTGGAGAGCAAAGATTCCTCATCGCGCAATAGCAATTTTTAAGTTGCAAATTTTAACAACATTGCATGATGTCAAAGTATGTACAAAGTTTAAATGTACCGTGTGGTTACTTTACATTGATGAAATTTCGATCTAATATAACTCTTTTATTTTTAAAGTTATTAATTTGAACCAAAAACTAAATTACAGGGTCTGTAGTTTTTTTGTCATAAAAAATGAATGACTGTCAATAGAAAATATATATATTCCTAACTTATTTTTTTCTTCAATGGAACACCCTATGTATTTTTAATTGTCTGGATAGCATATTTAATTCTGATTTCAGTGATATACTGTCATCCAGTAGTTTCCGATTTATTCGCAAAAATATAAAATATTTATTGTATGATACCTAGCGAATATTTTGGATTATTTTGACGTCGAGACTACCTGGATAATAAATTTAGCTGCAAAATTGAAAGTAACCATATTTAAGTAATATATATGTTGACGCAACGTGAAATCAACATAAATGGACGATGTCGAAATTTAGTTAAATTAACTAAGGGAGGTAAAATTACATATAAATCTTCCTTGTAGTTGTACAATATGTTTGGTTACTTATACGTTTTTAAGTACCTTTGATTTCATTTCGACGTCAATTCGACATCGAGTTGACTAATTTTAGGTAAAATCTACGAATTTATGAGCAAATTGCAAATGATTCCTTGTAAAAAAAAAATTAGAATTTTATATTTATTTGGTATTTTTCTCTATAAGTAGTGGCAACATTGTTAACAGTGATATACAAAATTGAAAAGACACCTAATCTAACGAAGTCGTAGAAAGGCCAACAGCTTTATTTTTTTTACATTGAATTGCCACTTCGAAATGACAATTGCAACTTCTAAGTGAGAATTCTGACTTAAAAATTAGAATTTTGACTTGAAAGTGACAATTGCTATTTCGAAGTGACAATTCTGACTTCAAAGTGGCAATTGTCACTTCGAAGTGAGAATTCTAACTTCAGAGTGACAATTGCCACCTTGAAGTGAAAATTCTGACTTCAAAGTACCAATTGCCACTTCGAAATGAGAATTCTGACTTCAAAGTGACAAGTGCCACTTCGAAGTGACAATTATGACTTCAAAGTGACAATTACCACTTCGAAATGATAATTTTGGCTTCAAAGTGACAATTGCTACTTCAAAGTGAGAATTTTGTCAAAGTGACAATTTGCAATTCAAAGGTGCTTCACAGGATGTGGCTGAGATAGAATTAGAATCAGAAACGAGAAACGAATTTTTGCAGTGGACTCAGTTGAATAATGCTCTTAAAGTGAAAAAATACTTTTTGTAATACGATCACATTTGACAAGATGATAGAAAGTAAATATAGCAAGATACCTTAGTTAAGATTTGATGAAAATATGAATTTAAAAGGGTAAAACACCCCGAAAACTGTTTAAAAATTATGTAACTTTTCCCATACAATTTATAACACATTCACATATGACAAGATAATAGGAAAGTTCCAATATACCCTATTTCAGTCTTGCTTAAAATACGAATTTAAAGGATTAAAACACCTCAAGTACTATTTAAAACTTTATAATTTTTGTCACACAACTTGTAACACTTATAGATTGAACAAGATGGTAGAACATATATATTTCAACATACCCTATTTCAGATTTGATAAAAATTAGAATTTAACAGGGTGAAACACCTCAAAACATTAAAAAATTTATAACTTTTGTCGTACAATCCGTAACATCTTTCCATTTGACAAGATATTAGACAATAAATATTCCAAGATACAACTTTTCAGATTTGACTATAATATGAATTTAAGAGGGTCAAACACCACAGAAACTATTTAAAACTAATACAACTTTTGCTTATAGGAAAAGTGTTATTTTGTAAACTTGTAACACCTTCAGATTAGACAGGATGGTAGAAAATAAATATTCTAACATATCCTATTTCAGATTTGACAAAAATTAGAATTTAAGGAGGTGAAACGCCCCGAAAGCCGTTTCGTCAAATCTGAAATAAGATATCTTGTCATATTTATTTTCTACCATCTTGTCAAATGTAAACGTATTACAAAAAGTATTGGAATGTTCACTTCATGCGCAATACACAACTGGTCTACTGTGAAAATTATTTTCTCGTTTCTGATTCTGATTCTGTTTTCAGCCTTACATCTGTCAGCACCTCGATGGCATGTCACTTTGATGAAATTGTCACCTCGAAGTGGCAATTGTCATTTTAAAGTCAGAATCCTCACTTTGAAGTCAGAATTCTCACTTTGAATTCAGAATTCTCACTTCAAAGTGACAATTGTCATTTTGAAGTCAGAATTCTCACTTCCAAGTGGAAATTGTCACTTCTAAGTGACAATACAACGTATCTAAAAAATAATAAAGTTGTTGGCCCTTTTATGCCTTGTATAATCCATAGTAAGATGGAAAATAAGTTAATGTCGGTGATAAAAATAAATCCAATTTAATTGCGTAGGATCAGAAGTTCCCGGCTGTTGAAATTAATGCGCCGAACATTTGACGTGCATATTGGCACCTGTACTTCGAAAAATAACTAATATTCATAAACCCAGTTTTGGTATAGGAAATGGCTTATCAAGATAATTATTCCTTTTTACTCTCTTAAAGATGTTGTGATTTTTTCTGGGATGATTATTTTCATGTCTATCGGTGGTGTTGTTGTATGTGTGGAGTGTCTGTGTATGTATGTATCCGCGATAATTAAAAATATAATTAAATTGGCGTTAAGATTGTCAACAACAGTTTAGGTGACACTAAATTTGGTGAATAAAGTACAATTTTTTATACATGCGCCGCTGAATAATTTTGCTCTTGACTATACCTTCTCTGGACGTTTTATTCACCTACGATATTGTGGTGCGATTCCCGATAGAGGTAACACTTCCTTGCTCCATTTGTAGTGACAAACATACTTATTTAGCAAATTCATTTTAACCAAATAGTACGGAATGAAAGTTTGAGACTTGCTGAGCATAATTATGAAGATTCATTCATTCATTCTAGAAGACATGTATGAATTTTACCTCGAATTTTACCGATTATCATAATTCAGCAGCTAATCACGTTCAAATTTCACTTGCAGTTACAGTATAAATTTTCCCTACATCAAGTGAAAATTAATTAAAATAGATATACATGTAGTACACTTTCAACTACTGTCCTCCAAATTTGGTGTAATTTGACCAAACCGTATAGAAGAAATAAATTTTGAAAAATTACCTTACAAACACTGGTTTGATGAAAATTACTATTATCAAGTAAAAAAATGATAATTATAATTTAAGCCAAAAGTATGTTATGCTTGTTGAATATGATTTATCCAGTATAATTATGCCATTTTTTAACCTTTTCATCAGTTCGTTTCTATACAAACTCAATTTGAAAATTTCAATTTAGAATCGTACTTCAACTGTATTAAAAAAATATGGCGTCTTGCGCTAATTTCTAAGATTAACTGCCTTTGAAAATGTAACTATAAAGGATAATTGACTAAATGGTTGAAATCAGGTAGATAAGCTAGGTAGTTTTTTCTACGTTGTCGACTTAATATTACTTTAAAGGAGCGTAATAAAGGCGACCAAATAGGTTGCTATGTAGGTACAAATTACGTAGGAATTCCAACAAAATTTACCTAGTTAGAATATTCTACCATTATGACGATTTCCAGTCACCAAAAAAGGTATAGATTACCTAATTATACTACCTATTTCGACTTTAATAGAAATTTACCTTTAAGGTAATTTGTGGTCGATTTTCGTAGTTATGTTTCTCTTGTACGAATACGAAACTGTACCGGTGACAATGATTCGTACCATACGATTAATATGAAAGAGTCAAATCATTTATACGAATCATACAAATACGACACATCTCTACAGTGTAGCATTTTTCAACAAATTATTTTCGTTTTACACATTGCTTCACGGGTTAACAAAATTTCCACAGCATGCAAGTAAATTAATCATAGGGTGTGGAATGACACTAATACATTCATCCTCTTGAGAAAGACTAATTTTAATGTTTTATTCCTTTGTTTTCATGGTGTTTAATTTCAAACAGAAATATAAATTGCTTGTAAAAATAACTAAACGGAACGACATATAAATAACGCGGAGAACGATTTAATTATATAGTTACAGTCTTATAAATTTAAACAAATATAAATTATATGCAAATTATACCACATGGAATGACCATTAAGAAAATTCCATAAATATACATTTCTTTTTAACAGTAACGTACCTATTCAATATAATTTTTTGATTAAGACAATTAATTCTGCCAAAGATATCTGTAGAGTTCATTTTATAATAAAAGAATAATTCTATCTGTGTGTTGGTAAGCTACTAAAATAAATTACTTCAAATATAACCTAATTCCTCCTGAACAGAATTATTCTTTGCCAAGGACACACCAATGTCAAAATAAAAAACTCTTGGTAATTTTCCAGAACACGCACTTCTAGAATTTTTCGAAATTTTTTGCATAAATTTCCTCACAAACGATGTAGTAACAATTTGTGACATAAGAAATGTTGTGCAAATAATAAATAAGCCAAGAAACTTACGGGATCGTGGAGCGAATAGGGGTGCTGGGTGGGTAACAGCGAGCCGAAAATGCCTGATATTTCACTAAATGTCAATTATTTTTGTAAGGCAAGGGATATTTTTGTGTTTTATTTGAAATTGAAATATACTTAAATCATCCTTAGAAGTTGGCACTAACCCTATTGAACACTTAGGACAACTGTAATGTCACGGTACGATGCCGTGTCGATGAAAAAGTACCCGACACTTATCACAACGAGGCACAGGTGAATCTTTAGTAACGCAACTCGACGCGCCCGCTGTTTCCGACATTTTTTAAACAATTATATTGCAAATTATATTGAAATATATTGATCGCCAAGTTCAATCGTCACGCAGTAACAAAGAAGTGAAATGGCGTCTTCATGAAAAATGCCTTCTAAGCATTGAGTAAGCGTCCCCATACGCCTTCAACCAATCACCTTTCAGCTTTTTGTTTATACTAACCGGGAAACCTTTTTCGCGAAGATTTCATTAAAAAGAAAATTGTCAACATGAAGTTAAAATTATCTGAAACGTACTCGCGGAGCCTCACGTGAATCCCCGCGATAGATGTACTTTATTTCAACAGGTGAAATTAATGAAATGCGCGGCCAACAGCGTTGTCAGATTGTAACAATCTAAACATAAATTGCCATTATTAGAAAAATAAACGTCAGGGATTTGTCCCTAACTTGGTTGAATTATCTCAATCTGGCAAAATCGGAGAACTTCGTGCGACACCCGACAGCGTTTTTATACAACACACATAGACAGCCATATAAATGAATACCGGGTGGATAATGTGAAGTGTTGCAATCTTATTGATTTATTTAAGGGTAGTTAGGGATGTTTGCACAAGATATGACACTGTGCAATGAACATCTGGTGATGTGTAGAGTGTGTCGGTATAATTAGTTTTGTGGTATCTCAAAAGTGCGTGTTCTAGAAAATGACCAAACTTTTTTCCGCCGTTTTGAAATTGTTGTAAATTTTCTGATCGATGGTTTATTGATTTCTCTTTGAATTTTTTCCTGTCGCCTGAGATATTATAATTACTATACAGAATGTCCCAGCTTATAATTGCAGAAATTCGCCAATGGACAGAATTTTATGGTAAAAAGTTTTATTTAACATGTGTCGAAATATTCTTTGATTTCGAGATAGAAAATAAATTTTTTTGTACGTTCTTAAGAAACCGCACAAGCTCTCGATTTGAAATTTGGCACGCGTTCTTTACTTCTGTCAATACGACATATTTGTCTCAATATCCAGTGGTGTAGAAACTGTGATCCGAACCCCGTTTCAGTCTAGAACTTGTACGCCAATGGATTTTTTCACAAAAAATATTTATTCTTTGATTAACTGTACAAATTAGGGGAAGAAAGTAACCTTCCTATTTTGCCGCACGACACACGGTTTTTGAGAATAACTCCATCAAAGTTGACAAAGTTGTATTTTAATCAAAATTAAGATACCGAGGTTGCCATGAAACAATTTCTGATCTGAAATGCTATTACATTGATTTAAATTCAACGTTCATTGTTCATATTGTGAAATTAAGTATGTGCATCGTATTTATTAATTATTATCAAATTTGAAAATGCCATTTATATTTAGCAATCGAGATATCCATTTTATGTATGGGTTTGCAAACAGAAATTAGGCAGCTGCAGCAAGGGAACATCAACGACGATATCCAAACTGCCAACGTGCAAACTTTTGTCAATGGTTTCTGAATTCCATTGAAGATGAGCCACTTTTCTTGGGAAAAATGTTGTGTTCTTATGAGGCTTGCTTCAGTTGAAGACGTGGTGCATTTTTTACAATTATGAATATTTTGCATTCACAATAGTTCTGTCATGGGGCCTTACCCCATAGTTTGATTTCAGATTTATTTCTGGAATTTTTACAACATGAGCATGCCAATATGTGGGATGATGTTCTCCTGGATTCAAGGATAAATGCTTGGTTTCAGTTAGATGGCTGTCCAGTCCATTATGGACGGAATGTGCGTAACTGGTTGGATACAAAGTTTCCTGGGAGATGGATTAGTCATGGTGGGACTCTTGCCTAACATACTCGTTCCTCTGATATAACTTCACTTGCTTTTTATGCTTTTTGCATGCGGTTTTAGCAAAGATAAAATTAATGCCACTTCAGCAGTATGTAACGAAATACGAGAATATCACGGATTTCCTATAAGATTAATTAAGTATTTAATATTTTGAAAATTTTTCAAATTTTAAAATACAATTTTCTTCGTATTTAATTCGTATATCGATTCAGGCTTTGTACAGGGGGTATTCACGACCCCCTTAACTTTTTTATCTCTTGTCCGAGAAAAAAGTGGTAAAGACAAAAATGTAGAAATTTTCCTATCATCTCAACACGCCGCAGAATAAATTGAGCATCGCATTTCGGAGATACAGACCAAACATAAGTTTTTTTTAAATTGAACATGCTTCCTCCTGATTGCAACGATATATACATATACATTGTATTTGCTCCAACTCTTTCCGAAATACGTCTAATTTATAGACCAATCAAATTAAGCAAAAATCAGGCCCATTTTCACGATAATTTCCAACCATTCCCGACCAATACCATTCGATTCAGTTTTTTTTTTGAATTCTCATGGTCAATTTTGCCGTAAGTTATATGAGCAGGAATTTAATTTATAAACAAATTAAAGTTGTGAAAATGATGAAAATCGATGTTTCTAAATATTCAACTTCAAACGCTGCGAAAACGGCAACAGATAGTGAAAAATTGCTCAGAACATTTTTTATAGAGCGTTAAATTCCCTTCAAAAAAAGCCCACGACGGCATATCTCTACGATGAATAATTAAGGCGTTACAATGAGTTAAATGTTTATTATTTTTCTACTGCGTACTGGTCAGCTGTATAGTAGTCTAGTTTGGAACACCTGCTTCTCAAGAATGCTAGGAGCGTATATGTAGATACCCTCGGGCACAGGGCACTATAGTATTTGGTATTATAACTTAATAATAATTTTCCAGATCTTTGAGTATGCATAAAAGTATATAATAATTATATCTAGACCAAAGAAGTGATAAATACATTTGCTAACGTTGTAAAACTAAGAATATTATGAAAGATTTACAGCAAGTCTACTTTAAAATGTTCTGCGCAGGCGGCCATTACGCGGAGTACGAGTCTGTTGATTGCGCATGCGCGTTACTTGTACAGCTGACTGATATACAGCAGAAAAATAATAAATATTTAACTCATTGTAACGCTTTAACTATTCATCGTAGAGATATGCCGTCGCGGACTTTTTTGAAGGGAATTTAACGCTCTATAAAAAATGTTCTGAGCAATTTTTCTGTATCTGTTGCCGTTTTCGCAGCGTTTGAAGTTGAATATTCAGAAACATCGATTTTCATCATTTTCATAACTTTAATTGTTTATAAATTAAATTCTTGCTCATATAACGTACGGCAAAATTGACCATGAGAATTCAAAAAACATATTGAATCGAATGGTATTGGTCGGGAATGGTTGGAAATTATCGTTTTGAAAAGCCCTTAATTTGACTGGTCTATTAATGAAATGTTTTGACTTGCATAATATTAATGAAATATGTTTTTTGTTCCGTAGCAACATATTGAAAGTTTGATATTTATTGTCAAACTGCGGCAATCTGAGTATATAGAATAATTCTTCGAATTTGTATTGTCCATGTTCATAAAGACCAATAAGGTGTGGTTAAATTAATTTTTTAGAATTTTCATAACGTATTTTTAATGTTCATTTCACTTGAACATCAGTGTGACATACAAAATAAATGTTCAAACCATTAGTTGTACTAACCGTTTTAATCAGGTTGTACAATTTTTATATTTCGATAAAAACATTCAATTTCTGTCGCATAGATCATAAAATTTGGCGGATGCGCTAGTTCAAATTGAAAACTGCTTTCATTATTTTATTCCTATTTAGTACACAAAAGTACATACAATCAATTTTTAACCCAAAGATTTGTTCAATACTGAAAGTCATACAGGGTCTTCCTGAAATGATTGACGTAATTGAAGCTTTAAATTTCTGGTTGATGATAAAGTCTAATTTCCCAAACAAACTGATATGTTAGATCTCTGGATAACTAAAAAATTTCAGCCATTTTTATAATCTGTGACCAATGAAAAACAAAAACTTCTGGAACTATAAATGCATATACTGATAAAAATGATTTGAAATCATTTATTTATACAGTTTGAAACAAACTGCTGTTATAGGTTTTGAAATTACAGAATCGGAAAGGTAAATTATTGCTGTGTTTATTACACCATTCTCCCCTATCTACTTAAGAATAACACTATTGTTTATTTTGGTACTAAATGACTCTCTGCTAAACGAACGGTATCAACAAAGTAGGAGTTGTGGATATATTCAAGTATTTTCTCTATTATCTGCCGATGGATTCGTTCTAGTGCAAGAAACATAATATTTACACGTCTCCCCGTCTGGAATGCGTTGTTTTGATGGAAATGAACTGTCAGTCTTGATTGCAGTGCAAATGCAGCATGAACATGCTTAAGATAGTTTATCCAGAGTATTCATACGAGAAGAATTATTTAGTTTTTTTTTTCAAGTATGTTGTTTTGTTCACTTTTCTTTCGGCAGTTACCATGCCGCTGTTAGTCTGAGATTAGATTCCAGGATGAATTTGCACATTCAGTGTATTGAATACTGTTTGTTTGATTTTATTTGTTGCCAATAGAAAATAACTGATATATGCATTGCATTGAGCATTGAACAATAATATATAAAAACCAAGGATAAGTCGAACTCCAGATATGTAAAATAAAATTAAACATATGATGAATGATACTGAAAACACTCTAAAACTCCACATTGAGAGCAAATTTAAATAGTTATTTTTCTTGCTAAAGCTCCACCAAATTCAGATGGCAAATACAGTGTTGAGCAAAAATAATCGCTGTAATTTTGCCAGAGATTTTTTGAAAAAACTTTAATGGGTATACCGATTTTTATATTTGCTCATATGTGGGTGCCATTTACATTTTTTGTCAGCGGTATTTGAGATATGCCGTCCTCAATTTTCTTTTAAATGGCAACTAATATGGTCAGTGGTTTCAGCAGGATCAGGCCCACTCTCATTGTGGAATAATAGTCAGAGAGTATTTAATTATTTTATTTCCTGGCCACTAGGGGTGCCATTAAATTGTCTGTACGTTGCTCGGACATACCCAGACCTAACTTCTCTTGATTTTTCTTTTGGGGTATGTAAAGCTAAGTTTACTGAAGTAGTTTGCACAAACATTACTTAATAGCATATTTAACGCACGTATCGCCAACCACGTTGGCAGCATCGGGAGATGATTAAAACTAAACTTATATTAAAAACACAATCGGTTCGATGGTGTGAAGGATAGTGGTGCGTGCTTCCATCCAAACCGGTCGGGTTCAAAATCGTGCAGGACCAAATCGATAAGATATAATCGATGAGCGAACCATCTTTCGAAAGGGATGTAAAACTGTGGGTTATATGCATCTACGATGTGAGCAAGTTAAAGATCCCTACCCCACAATAAAGTGGCGTAAAATTTGTAGGTTATGAAGCCACTGTTTACACAAGCATTGCTAAATTTTTCTTCTGCCGTCAATGATTGACCTTGGTAGTGGAAATATACCGATGCACGATGTTAAATAACTGATTAAAGAAAAATTAACAACACTGACCATAGTCTTGGTTCGATAAACCTAAACCAACTATAAGTCTGTCATTTGATTGAGAGGTAATTTGTTGTATATCTTTTGGACTATGCTCATAGCAAATCGTTTATGGTTTAAGAGTAATTTTTTTTTTTGGATACATAAGCTATTCACAATAATTGCACAGAGCAGCTTCAAAATATTTATATTTTTAAAATTCTCCTTACAACATACCAGAAAGCTATTACCCAACTAGGTAAAAACAACAACCAAACTCTGATCTGGATACACGGCCACTCTGGACTGAAGAGTAACAAAATAGCTTACTCTCTAACTAAGAAAGTACACAATTCATCGAACCAGTACCAGTACTTAGCATATCGTCGAGTGCTGGGAAAGAAACCATCTTGGTCTGGGCCGAAAGTAGAACACTCCAGCATTGGCAATACTTACCAGCATTAGTACATTCAAAGGCATTTATAACATATCCCTTGAAATCAAGAAGCAAGAACCTATTAGAGCTGAACAGGATAAACCTAAGGATTCTAATTTGCCTATATACTGGGAACTGCAAACTATACAGAATTAGACTAGCGGAAAACGCTGAATGCCGTTTGGATTACGATGAAAAAGCAAAGCACGTTCTATGTATCTGCCTTAGTCCAGAAAAAAATATAATTTGGTGTCAGCCACACTAGACGAATGGTCGCAGTGGAAGTCTGATACGAGCCTACTAACAAACATACTTACTATACACTACCATGCCATCTAATCGCTTTCTTTCTGTAGTTTAAAAACTCTTAGTGTTATTTGCAAAACCTTAAGTAGTGATAACGTAAGAACGAGTTGAATAAAAATGAGCAAAATAGAAACATCAAAGATCTCTTACTTACTTGATTTGTAACAAATAGACGCTAATTTTCTGCTAATATCATCAACGTGAGTACTCCACACAATTTTCAGATATGTGTAAATCCAGAAACGTAAATTCGGCTTGTATTAGTGGTTAATTTGAAATTTTTACTTACAAATTTACATCATAAGTAATAAGAGTTTTATGGTATGTAATTATACCAGACTTACTTATTTGTATTTAGTAAGAGCTTGTCGTAAATAAATTGTTATCTATACATTTTTCTAAATCTTTATTACAATAATTCTTAATAGCATTTATCAGTTTTATATTTACTACTGCTACAGAATTGTCATTAACAAGCTAAAAATGTCATGGACATTTAGATCATTTACGTAAATTACAATAACACAGGGACCTAATATGGTTCCCTGTGGAACACCGGCTGCAGCAAACGGCGTTTCAGATTGACACGAATTTATTCCTCAAATGTGGCCGCTTTTTCAAACGACTGAAACCAGCTGAGTTCTGATATTCTCACCAGGTATTGTCCCTAAAAACATATATAAAGTGGAAACTAAAATAGCATCGCAACTGGCGTAGAACTACGTAATTATTAAATTTTGAACTCTGTTAATTTGTTGAAATACATATTTTTTTATTAACTGATGCAAAGAAGTATGCAAGTATCATTACGTTAGTTTTATTTTATCTGGTATGCAATAAACTCCAAGGTAATTGGACCAGAAAAAGGCACGAGGTGCAAAACAGAAAAAGAAATTATATCGTTAACTTTTTTATACGAAGACCAGCAAGGTGTGACTCTACTTCTAAATTTTAATTCCAGATTACACATGTTTCTTATAATGAACTTCCTATTGTTACCTAATTATACGTTTACTTAACAAAGAAAACATTAATAACGCATAACATAAAAACTAATTAATTGTGTTTTTTTACGCCAGCTAGATAAAAAAATTAAAATAATTTCCATAAGCAGTTCTTATTATTTAGGAGATAGTTATTATTGGGATTGTTCTAGGTTCACGTGTTATGTATGTTTTAGTAATAGACCGGATGTTCACCGTTAGTGCCTACCATGTCGTGGGATTTTGGCAAATATGTTTGTTCTAGAAAAATATGTCTCGAATTTTTTTACTCGCAATCTGCAATCAATTTTTGTGGCTAAAATTATAAATACAGTACAAATGAATTTAAAAAAATTTATGATAGGTGTTTTTCTATGTCTTTTACATCCTGAATTAATTTTTTTATGTTGTAAAATTAAATAAAGTAGTCCAATTGCGGTATGGGACATGATGAACATACGAATTTTCCCTTTGAGAGAATTACTCTTTACAGGTTTAGCAATAACCCATACTGATAAGATATGTCTTAAACTAATAATTAATAACACTGATAAGTAGTGGCCTGCGAAAGTTCCATTTTAAAAAATAAATCTCTATTTTGCCCTCTGTATATTTTCAGAGATAGATAAAAAACATAATAGCATATTTGAAAAGTAAAAAAAATTCTACATGTCCGTTTTTTTTAAAAATTTAAATCGATTAATATTAACAAAAATAGTGCGCGAAGTTCATTATTA
The DNA here is from genome assembly GCA_029963845.1 of Rhamnusium bicolor. Taxonomy (NCBI): domain Eukaryota; kingdom Metazoa; phylum Arthropoda; class Insecta; order Coleoptera; family Cerambycidae; genus Rhamnusium; species Rhamnusium bicolor. The sequence goes on from JANEYF010002171.1 coordinate 318,237, forward strand.
AAGGAAACTCCCTGTAAGGTGTACGTATTTCAAAATAAGGTAAAATGAAAGTCTCTGGTTTTTTTCAGAAAGCTCTCTCATCATATAATAGAAAACATAAGAATAAACGGAATTTCTTTTGTCCTTTTGCTTTGTTTTTGCGACTATTGCACTGAATCTGAACAGTTATTCCTTCATTGACCCCATCTGAACCAGAAAAATTTTAAAAATGAATTCCACAAATTCCACAGCTAGTGTTAAAATATTTCAAAGCTAATTTATGACTACGAAATTTGCAAAAAATTTCAAAACTATGAGGATCTAAAGAAAAAGAAAAATTACCACAATTAACTTTGTAATATCATTTGTAGTTTAATTTTAATTAAACAAATACAGAATGACAAGTTTTAATGATTAAAAGCAAACTTGGAAACTAATTAAGATATTTTTGATCCAACTTTTCAAGCATATTTTAACAGAAATATACTATTATTCCAAATAAAAATTATCGTTGTGATATAACCAGTGTAAATATATGATAGTGGTCTTTAATTTTTAACAAAAACTATGTTAGGTCACTGGACAACTAGAAAATTTTGGATCATCGTCATAGTATTTATTCAATGAAAAACAAGCAGCTGTTGTCAATTTTTGTAGAAGTAGCCGCTTTCTTATTACTGCCAATGATAAAGCAATAATAATTAAGCACATGCTTTTAAAAATGATTTTGAATTTTTTAAGATAAAATAGTTGTTAATGTCATATAATTAACTGAATTGTTAGTAATTAAAATGGTGAGATTTTTTTTTTGAGTATGGTGATATACATTTAAATGGGATGCCGATTTATTATTATTATTTCAACTGCGATTAGTATTATCTAAAAATTGCAAGTTTTTGAAAAAACAACAATTCATACGAAAAATATCGAGAGATTTTTGGTTTGGCATTCAACGCATTTAAACATTCTTTAGTTATCTGAGGTTTTTAAAAATATCAAGTGTCTTTTAGTCTTTGTTGGCTTATGATTTTCTTATCAAAGCATTTGTCAGGCCTTCAATAAAACTTTATAACTGTTAAGTTCAAGTTAGGAGCATTGCATTTTATAAAGAATTTAGGACGTGTAGTGGTTTTATAACTACTTTATGAAACTATGTTGGGGGTGGCTGTTAATGACGAGCTATACATCTAATGTACTTTGATAGTCTTCTTCTTTAGCCTGTTCTCGTCCACTCCTGGACATAGGCCTCTTTCATTTTTTCCATCGCTGTCTTGTCCTGAGCACTCAAATTCCAGGTCTTGCCGATTTTCCTCTGGACATCATTGCTCCATCTTGTTTGGGGGTGCCCGACACTCCGCTTAGTTTCTCTGGGCCACTTGATGTTATCCCTGGCGACGTGCCCTGACCAGCGTCATTTGTTGGCGGCGATATGCTCTATGACATCAACAACTCTTGTTCTCTCTCTAATGATCTCGTTCCTGACACGGTCCCTCAAGCTGATCCCCAGCATCTCACGTTCCATTGCCCGTTGACAAACCCTGAGTCGGTTCGTCCTATTTTGTGTTTGGAATATAGTTTCGAGGCTGCATGTCATGACAGGTAAAATGCAGGCGTCGCATACTTTCCGTTTCAGGTTGATGGGCATGTCCTGTTTTCTGAGGATGTGATCGAGTTTTCCAAAAGCCGCCCACGTCAGGACAATTTGCCCGGTGATTTCTGTGGTTTGGTTGTTCTTGTTAAGCTGGATGTTGTGGCCGAGGTACAGGTACTCTTCAACAACTTCAAGCGTGTGGTTGTCGAGTGTGACCTGGATGTTATCTCGACTCATCACCTTGGTCTTTAGGAGGTTCATCCTCGAGCCCATGGACTCCAAAGCTTCCTTCAGCTCTTTTAGCATGATTCCACGCTCGTCGGCATCGCCTCTCATCAGGATGATGTCGTCAGCGAATCGTAGGTGACTCAGGCACTTCCCATCGATATTGATGCCTTTTCTCTCCCAGGTCAGGTCTTTAAACACGTCCTGCAGTGCCAGGGTGAACAGTTTTGGCGAGATAGTTCTTGTATGATTCCTCTCTTGATAGTACTAAGGTCGAATCTTCATAAAGCCATTACTTATTAGAGTTTTAATGAAGCAGGCAAAAATCTGTAAATATATCAGTCTTCAGCATAAATGGATTTGGTTTCGCTTTGCACAGAATATAGTGTTTCAAACTATCACTAGTAAAACCAACGCACTGGAAAAAACATGGAGGTGCGCATAGTAGATGTGTGTACCGTCCCGGAAAATTTAATTTTTAGGTCATGTTATCCAAGCACCATAAATCCTATAAGTTTTAAAGGGGTTGTAATATATACTCAAAGGGTTTAAAATGGGTTTTAAGGTGAGCCTACAAGTTTTAAGAAATATAATAAACGCCAATGGGGCTTAAAATATACTTCTACAAAAACAAGTGAACATACTTAAAGAGCAATTAGGCATTTTAAGACAAAACGTGTTTGAAGTTGAATGTTTCACTCGAATTTTCAAAACTAGTGGGGTTTATACATACAGCCACGCCACCACTATCTCTAGCATTCAAGAGATGTATAACGGTCAGCCATATTAGGGATGTTCCGGATTAGACAAAAAAATTTTAATTTGTCTCTAATAAAAATGTTTTCTAATAACAATTTACTAACACTCAATTATGTTATGGACGAATGCTACCGATTTACTTACGTTTGTCATCGAAAAAAAAAATTACGTATTTTTCAAAATTTGTGTTTATAGAGAGCGCGAATTTTTAAGAACTATTTACATGATTTACAGTAAATTTAGCGTCGTTGAAATTTCAGCCCAATATGAAGAGTTCCAACAATGTATTATGTAGTTCATGTATAAGCTGAATCGTTTTCAGTAACCGCCATATGTCCATTCTATAAATGCATACGGCCCACATATAGGGTGATGTATTAAGAATGGGAAATCTTGAAACTGGATGTACTAGAAATCAAAATATTACGATTCAGACTAACATGCCGTCTACAAATGTTGCTGATTTAAGAGATACGGGGTCGTTCAGAGTTAGAATTTTATTTGTAAATTTCTCAATATTTTGAAAGCTTTCATAGCATCGATTTGAAAATAGGTAGCTTTACTTTTTTGGCATACACAATTAAGAATTTGGAACTAATTTCAACGTTGCTCATATAGGGCACTAGTTATACCCTCATACATTGATAAGTTGAGGCATATTTTTTTTGCCTGTCGAATTATGGGTAAAATGAATCGAAAATCTGAAAGAGCGTCTTCCATTATGTAAAAAAGTGACCCTTATTGAGATAGTCGCTTTTAAAACTTTCAATGCATGTCATTTTTATGCAATTTTTAATCCTTAAAATACAAAGTGTCGCGGATAAGTAGTAAATAATTAATAGAAATCATAATTTAATATTATTTTTTATTTTCATTCTACAAATAAAGCCGACTTTGTGGTTTAAGGATTAAAAATTGTATAAAAGCGAAATACATTGAAACTTTTAAGAGCACACATTTCAAAAACGGATTGAGATATCGAAATTAAACGAGAGTCACCTTTCTATGTAAAGAAATACAGTCTTTCAATTTTTCGATTCATTTTGCCCATAATTCTATAGACAAAAAAATATGCCTCAACTTATTAAAGCGACTAGCGCCCTCTATAAGCAACGTTAAAAATAGCTGCAAATTCTTATTTGTCATACCAGAAAATGTAAAGTTGCCAATTTTCAAGTTGAAAATTTTCAATATTATTGAGAAATATCAAAACAAAATTTTAACTGGACACTCTGTATCGTTCCAGTTTCGAGACTTCCCATTCTTAAGAATCACCCTGCATATTGTTGGTGGATCAAAGATGTGCAGCATTGGATGAATTTTCATTTATGTTTACTTCATTATATACAATTCGCCCACTCAAAGCATTTGTGTATGCCTTTTAAGTTTTAATAATATAGTGCTTACTTTAAAACAGGCATGGTTTTATAATACTCTTCAGATACTCTACAAGTAAAGAGTTGGATAATATAATTCATTAAAACTTGGAAATTTTAATAGTAGTTTTAAAAAGAATCATGTAGGCCCTTTCCTAGGTGGGCTTCTGTACACTTTAAATTTGATTTTAAGGAGTCCTTCCAGACTATTTACGTCTATAAGTAGTGTTAGAAAAAAGATTTGAGGATATCTTATAGAGCATTTTAAAACCAAAATTCTTTACTTGGGCCCTATCCTATATGTACATCATTGATTTCAGAATATAATTTACCGTTGGACTAATAGCAATCTTCCGCTATAATGTGTTTGAAAAGTTGCATAGAAACATCGTTATTATTTTTCAAGTTACTGGAATACATTTTTTTTAAATATCGACTCTTAGTACATAAGTATGGAAAATTAGTCTTTAATTTTGACAAGAGATCAGTTATGCCACTTATAGACACCTGATTATGAAATCATTAATGGAACCATGTATGGTATGAAAATGGAAACACATATTTTTATATTCAACGCCTATTACGGGCAACCCTTCAAAAAGACTAAAACCAAATTTCAATGAAAATTCAATAATAGCTTGAAATCTTCTTTTACTTTCTCGTAATTAAAACTCTGGCTGAGGTTAGGGGCAATTGATGAGTTTCCTTTGAGGCCGTACAATGATCCTGGCAGATAGCCGCTTGCCTGCTTGGTTGTTTCTTGTTTGTGTGCATGAATTTTCATTTTAACTTTCAATTGAACGAATGCAACCAGAATTTTTAATTAAAATAACACCCGACAATGCTCTCATATTTTCATTAAAATACAGTTTTGTGTTTTAAAACGCGACAGTATCGTTAATTGGCGCCATGAGCTGAATCAACAAATTTTTACATATTTTTTTCGACAGTCACGCCGACGAAGTGTCACTTCTGTTATGTTCAATTAGAATTTTTTATTTTACGCGTCAGTCGTTAACTAGTATTAACAATGTACTTTTATTGGAAATTAATGGATTTGACGGAAAATATATAGGTATGTGTGTGTGAATGTTAGAAACATTTTTATATTCATTTTATACACGTTTGTTAATGGTTTACATCTGACATAATCTACTTGGATTTTAGCATAATTAATTTATAGCTACTACGATTAAATTAAACATTGTAACAGTGTAAATAGGCAAATCCTTTTTTTGAGAGCTTTGGAATGTTAGGTCATGTCATATTTTTTAAATTGCTGAACACTGATGGAAGATTATAAACGATCTATTTCTATTAGTGGAGACTAACTATTAGTCGAGGATATTTGCAACCAATTGTCTTAAAACAAAAAAAAATGATAATCAAACGGTGTCACGTGACTTCTGGTATAGCTGGAGTTAAATACTATTTAAAAAAAAAATTTCGATTATGGCATATTTAAAAAGTTGATTGAAGATGAAGTTACTTGGATAAAGATAAAGGCAATACTACAGTTATTCTCCAAGAAACAGAATATATCAATAAAATTCAGAAATTTATAGATGAACAAAATTTACAAAGATCAACCTAAGATCCTACGAACAAATTTGCAAAAGAAACGAAGTCATTAATACAAAGTTTTGAATATTTGTGCCACTCCGAATTTGAAAAAAGAAGACTTACACATATGAAGCCCCAAAGTTGTATGGCTTAGTTAAATTACACAAAGAAAATAAACCCATTAGACCATTGGTTTCCTACACAAATGCACCCACACGTAAGTTACCTGAATTACTTAATAAGGAGTTTAAATATATTACAAAATTTAAGCCCAAAAATACAATTAATAACTTCTTAGACTTAACAGTAAAATTAAACATCCTAAATATTGACCCCAACTCTATAAAATTAGTATCGTTTGATGTCGTTTGATATCGTTTGATATTTCCTAATATCCCGCCTTTCGAATGTCTTCCTTTAATTTCAAATATACCAGAAAAATGCAAAATTATCCCAAAATTAAAAATGAAATACTTGCAAACATTCAAGTTGTAATTAGAACAAAATTATTTCCAATTTGATGAGGACATATTATTTATACAAAAAACAGGGCGCCCTATGGGTTCACCACTTAGTCCCTGATATATCTGATATATTTATGGATAATGTTGCAGAAACTGTATTGAATTCTCCAATATCAAAAAAACATTATCTTTTGGTACAGGTACGTTGATGACATCCTAATAGGTTTTAAAGGGACAGACATACAATTAAAAATACTCCTCGATTTTATCAATAACGCACATAATAATATATCTTTTACCTTAGAAACAAAGAACGATAATAAATCAATAAACTTTCTCGACTTAAATATAAAAAGACATAAAATATCATGTTCCTATAATATTAACCGCAAACCAACTTTTACAGACGCCACTATCCCCTTTAATTCCTATAACCCTCTCTCCCACAAATTAGCCGCATATTAATCTATGACACACCGAGCCTTCAGCTTACCTCTATCTGAGACAGATTTAAAAGAAGAATTGGACACAATAAGACTTATAGCACATAATAACGGGTACCCTCAAAATATAATCGACAATCTAATGTACAAAAAACAAAACAAGTCCCTCTTAAAAGAACTTTATCCCACTATTAACGAAAAAAAGTTCAAACATACATTTCATTACCATATTCAGGTCAACTCTCTTATTCAGTTAGCAATAATTTTTCCAAATTTAATATTAAAACATCATTTAGTTCTAACAAAAATATAGGCAGATATATTTTCAATGCAAAACAAAAAAACTGATATCTCTAGAAAATGTGGTGTATATCGGTTGGATTGCCCAGAATGTAACGCCTCATATATAGGTCAAACAGGTAGATCGTTTAAGTAAGATATAGAGAACATATTCACACACAAAAACAACATTCCAACTTTTATAAACACTTAACAGATTCTGGTCATACAATAATTGATGACCATCAACCGAAAATATTACATATTTGTGGGAAAAGTAAAAAACTTAATTTATTAGAAGTGCTAGAAATTAATAAATTAAATAGGAATAAAAATTACAACATATTAAATGACCAAATAGATTTAAATAATTCTCCATTATTAAACTTATTCAGATAATCTGCTGTTAATGAAAATCACACCATAATATAATTTACTATCTTGAAAAAAACCCTACATTTAAAGACAACATCTGTACAACTTTTAATTATATTATCAACCATAAAGTGACCCATCCTTCTATTCAGTTCAGTTTATATTTAAATGAAAATAAAATCTGTGGATAATTTAGTTTACTTGAAAATGTCCAAATAGGATGAAACTAGTTGTAAAATAAAAAATAAAGTGAAAATTAGACAATAAAAAGCGTTTATAATTTTTTAAATCAATATGGCATATATATTTCTTAAAATTTGGTTGAGTTTATACCAAATTAAGAAAATTTAAAGTTGAAATTTGTAGCACAAAATCCGCCCAATAAATAATGCAGTTTTAAAAAAAATTCGTTCTATACTTTTATCTTTTTCAATGTTAAAATGTTCCAATTAGTAATATTTGAGAAATAAATTGAACTTTTTCTAATAGTGGTATTGCATAAGGCTATTTTAGATGAATTAATTAATTTTTCTAAGAAACTTTCTACACTATTGATGCAAAGTTGATTTTGTTTAAACGGATCATTAGTTTTCGGGAAAATATTAACTTAACATCAATTAATCACAGATGGCCATTATACAGAATTTAAACTAATATTTCTACGAAAACTTTTGATCCGTCTAAATAAAATCAACTTTGCGTCAACATGGTAAAGAATTTCATTGAAATATCAATTATTTTGTCTAGAATAGTATTATGCAATAGAATTATTACGACGAATTCGATATATTTCTAAAATATTACTATTTAGAACATTTTAATTTATTTGAAAGAATATGAAACAAGAGCAAGAGCAATTTTTCTTCAAAAAACGGATAAAATATTTTTATTTGTTTGAATTTTCTAAAATATTGGACAGTATCTACTAACCGTAGATTATGAAGTCTATTATTCTATTCAGTTGAAATAATATTCTGACATGAACAAAAAAAATATATATTTTCCCCGTAATTTTTATTTAAATTACGAAGAAATGAGAGTGGCTAAGCGGAACATGCTCAATTATATTTTTTAAGTTTTACTATTAGATTTTTTTTTTTAAGGCTAACAAATTTGTGCATTAGGTTTCCCCTATATTACACTGCAAAACGCAATTATTTAAACGATAATTAAAAAATATAATATAATTGTACAAGTGGTTCTTTTTACGTAAATCTAATTGAGCAGGAAAAAATTTACATGATCAGTTAAATATTATTTTCCAGTAGAAAAACATAATCGGCACAAACATTTTAATTATTTACATTCTATGTTTATGTCATATTTTCCTTATATTTGTAGGCTATAAAAATCATGTTTATTTGCATTTTACATTAAAATTTTCTTGTAAATGGAAACAAAGTTTATTATTATTTCTATCATCAATATTATTAAAATACGATAAATAACTTGGGTTTATGTTATCAACAAATCAGCTTGTCAATTGTTAAAAAATTTTTCAATTTAATTTAATTTAACAAATCAATTGTTAATAAAATTTTAACCTCTTTGAATAAATACAAAGGTCATATTTTGAAAATTCCATAAAAAAATCGGTTCGGTAATACTGAAAAACTATAATATATGTGTCTTTAACACAGAATTCGTGTAAGTAAAAAAATTAACTTTAACTTAGAATTAATTAGATTTAATTTAAAAATAAAAACTAACATTTACATAAAACAAATTAGGCCAAAACCGCTACATGTACACCACCATTATATTCCTTATTCTCAGTAGAGCATTTTTAATATGTGTAAAATATTTTTTTTGTAACAAACTCATATTGTCACCTATTTTGCTGTGTATTGTCAGTTACATTCTGTATTCTTATTGTGCCATTGTCGACTTAAATATTTTTTTTTCTATAAATTGAACTCAAGTTTTAAATCTATTAAGGAACGCTAGAAAAAACATAATTTGTTTTTTTCCCGACAGGTGGCCAACACATCAATATTTAGAATACATATTTTTTTAGTTGGCTTTAAAATGAAAATGAATCATTCAAATAATATTTGCTTATTTTGAGGAAAAGACTGAGGGACGCAACAATATTTAATAACCTTGCACCAAAAAATCTGAATAAATTACACTTGAAACTAAATATTCATTAAATAAATTACAATAAAGAAACAGTAAAGTTCTGATTTAATTTTTGTTTGTTACAAATTGTATAAATATTTGTCATGACTTTTTTCATTCAATTGTGTATATTTAGTAAATATAACAAGCTATTGTTGTCTGTAGATATAATTGACTTCTATGGACTAATTACTATGGAATTTTTTTTCGAAATACCAGACTAGCTACTTCTACATAATCCACCAGAACATATTTTAACCTATGTAATCAAATAGCAACTTAACTAAGTTAAGTTTATGTTGAAAGATCCATGGACTAGGTCCTAATGTAAAAAAAATTAGGTGGCAGTTGTGGTTATAGCATTAACATTTTATTTTGATATATCAAAATTTAGTCAAATTGAAATTATTCTGTTTTGTAAAATAAAAAAATATTGCAGATTGGTACGTTTTTCTATGTATTTTTCACTATAAATCTCTACATATAAAAGATGAATGTTATTATTAAGCTTTATGCTGCTGCTTGGAATACTCTTTGATTGAAATTTCCTAAAAGGTAAATGTACAGAAGACAACCTAATAAAGTTATTTTTAAGAGGTTAAAAGAAAATCTTATTAATTGTGGGTCCGGTCCTTCAACAAGCCATGTTCAAAAATTACAACATTGAAGATGCTGAAGAAACTTCTATAACTGTAATTGGAATGGCGGTTGCAAATCCTTCAATTTCAAGTCGTCAAATTGAAGCTGATTCTGGGATTTCATGACGTCGAGCTTTGGGTATTTTGAAGACACACAAATTCAGGCCTGATACAATAAGGAAATAACATCACTTGCAACCAACTGATCCTCAGCGACAATTCGAGTTTTGCATATGGTATCGTCAAAAAAGTCAACAAGATCCATTCTTCTCTAGAAATGGAGTTTGGAAAGATGAAGCCTACATTAGCTGTGCAGGAATTTTCAACTGGCATAACGTGCACTATTGGTCTGATATGAAGTCTCAGAGTACCGTTGACGTGCGATCTCAAGGACGCTTTGGTTTTAGTGTTTGGTGTGCTCTACGTAGCAAAACTGTTTTAACATATCACATATACCAAGAATATCTTCATGGCCAACGGTATCAACGAAATCTTAAACCAGAAAATTATTGAGGAATTTATGAACAATCAACCCTTAATTGAGGCAAGGAATAGAATATCAGGATCGTTTCAGAATTATTAAATACCAATTTTGAAAATAACTGGATGGAAAGTAACGGACCAGTAAGGTGGCCACCATGATCACCTGACTTAATGCTACAGGATTTTTTCTTTTAATTTAAAGACAAATTATACAAAAAAGCCAGTACCGACATAAATGAACTCAGACAAAATTTTATAGACTGTCTGAATTCCATTTAAAATTTTCATATTTATAATACAGTTCAGAGTGTCATGATAAATTGTAATTTATGTTTTGAACATAACGGACATCAGTTTGAACATTTACTTCAATTTGAATTTTGTTTTGTAATTGTACTGTATTATAAAATTAGATATAAAAAATATGCGATTTGTTGGTCTTGGCTTGTTGAAGGACCCACAATTAATGAGATTTTCTTTTAACCTCCTAAAAATAGATTTATTAGGTTGTCTTCTTTCTGGATAGCGATTGAAATATATTTTGGAAGCAATATCACAATTGTTACTTTGAACAAAGCATTCTAGCATATCATATTTCTCGCAATTTTCTTAAGACATCCTCTCTTTTACGATTAAATGGGGTGTATTTATGACGGAAACAAAATTATTAATATGCAATTTTCTGACAAACGGATAAACACTCTCATAGGTGACACACGCTACTTGGAATAAATATAAAAAACTGCAAAAAGTAATCAAATAATAAAAGATTATTTTCGCTATTAAATACTTACATATCAAAAGCGACCCCACATATACTATACGGGTGGTTTTTTTTAAAGGAAAACACCCCATTATCTCCATTAATATTGTATTTACACGTTTGGTTCTTTGGAATTTTTTTTATAATGGCTTGTGAGTTATCTGATAACCGCTGGAAATATTTTCCGTCACTTCCGGTTTCATCGGAAATAACCTTAACTTTCAAAATTTAAATAGGACACCCTGTGTTTTTTTATGCAGTATTGTCGATCAATCAATTCTAAATATTCTTGCAAATGGAACCATATCTCTAAAATCAAAAATAACTTAGTTATGCAAGAAGAACTGTTTCTTATTTATTTTATTTCAATTTACAATATCTAAGAACACCGAACACAAAGAAACAATTAGAAAATTATAAATGAATAAATGTATTTTACTCTTGAAAACTATTTTCAAAAATGCACCATTTGTATTGAAGCAAGTCTCTACCTTTTGTAAAGGGTGTTGAGTCGACCTAAATATCATATCTTCTGGAACAGTTTGTAATATCTCTTGCTCCCGGTTTTTCATTATTTCCTTATTTTCCCATTCGTTGTTATAAATTTGATTTTTAATGTAACCCCATAGAAAAGAATCCAGAGGACTTAAGTAAGTGGACCGTGCTGGCCATTTGATTGGTCCATTATTGCCAGTCCATCTGTCGTCGTAAGTATTCGTTAAATACTGGCAAACTGCAGCGGAGTTATGAGGCGGAGCACCATCGTTGTGAAAAAAGATTTGTCTTCTCCTCACCAGAGGAAGGGTATCCAAGAAGTCATGTTCCATTTGACGGAGAATGTTTACATAATAATCGCCATTTAGATTTTTATTATAAAAATATGGACCAACAATACTATTACTTATTAAACCAACCCATACATTAAATTTCCAAGATTTTTGAACATTGGTTGCTTTATACAAGTATTGATTTTCCGTGGCCCAGTAGTGATGGTTATGTCGATTAAATACACCATTATTGGTGAAATTAGCTTCATCACTCTACAAAATATTTTTTAAAAAATTCATTATTCTCTTGGGCTCTAACAAGATACCATTCACAAAATTCAATTCTTCTTTCTGGGTCACCAACTTCCAAGTGTTGATGAAGTTCGTATTTGTAGGGATATTTATTTTTAACTAAAATTTTGCGTATGCTTGAATAAGAAATTTGGTGTAAGCTAGACAACTGTCGTATAGAAATGTTCGGATTTTCTGTCACTGATAACAATATCTCAAATTCAAATTCTTCATTTATAACTGTATTACGTTTTGTTTCTGTTACTTACTGGCTTACTATTTGGTGACTGATTTCTATTTCAAACCCTATTTGCCTTAAAGAAACAGTCTTATCAACTTCTACTCAAGCTGAAACATTAATTTCCGTTCCTTCGTCAAGAATGAAATTTTCTTCGGGATCATTGTTGGGCTCACTTCGGAATTGATTATCAAGACGATTAAAATAATTTCTCGCTAGACATTGTCTATCAAGATATCGTTCGGCATAAAGGTGTCTAGCCGCAACGGCATTTTTTCTATATTCCCCATAAATAATTAACACACCCACTTTTTCATCTCTTGTATAAATTTGCGGCATTTTGAACACAATTAACAATAATTTTAAACAATTTTTACAGACAATAAAAACACCGATGAACCAAAAAATGTTTGACAAGCTAAATATTTCTTTGTTTTCAAAGCCACCTTAATATAATAATAATAATAATAATAATAATAAATGTCTTTATTGTGTAAAATAAAAGGAATTTAACACAAAAGGTTAGTGGTACAGTATACACTGATATCAAAACTACTAACCTAGGATACCATTGGTATAGTATTAGTACAGTATATAATATCTAACTTATGATTTTATCCAGCATATGATAGTACAGTATATAATATCCAATATTACAATATGTGTATATCTAACGTATATCTAGTTAAGTACATATATCTACAGTATATGAACATATAATATATATCAAAAACAGTATTTATCTATATGATGTCTAGATTTTATCACTATTTTATCACCGTCTAAAACAATTTTAAATTTATGTTTAATTCGCCCTTCAAAATCAGAGACTTTAGTTGACGTTTTAGTACATTTGTTGATTTATTGTGTAGCTGTGAAGGTAGATTATTATAGACATAAGTCGAGAGGTAGGTAAAAGGATGATCGAAATGTTTCATATTTAGGCCTTATTGTATGCAATTGGTCGTTTGTATATCTCAAGTTTCGGTTATGCATAACATTTCTCGCAATTAGTTTATCATAGAGATAAATAGGTTTTTGCGTTAGGATGACATTATTTAAGTGAGGTAAAGTGAGGCCTCTTTTATTTTTAGTAGTTTAACTCAATGTGGTTTCGTAAAATTTTGTTCTTGTTTTTAAGTTTGTTTGCTTCTGATAAATTTAGGCAAGCCCAAAACATAATCACAGTAGTTGACGTCTGATAAGACTAAGGACTCACATAAGAGTAGTTTAGTGGCCCTATCAAGGATATTTCTAAAACTTGAAATCTGTTTAAAAGAGCAGAAACATTTTCTAAGAACTTCTGATATATGAGGAATAAAGTTTAAATTTTTATCAAAGGTTAGCCCCAAGTTCTTCACCTTGTCAACTTGTTCTATAATTATGTTGTCAATTGATAATTGAAAGTGAGTAAGAACTCTTAATTTATTTGCAGTGCCAAAGATTATATTTTTACTTTTATTTGGATTTAATAGGAGTGAATTCTGAAGAGTCCAATTTTTTATTTCATTTAAATCATGATTAATTTTGGTTTGGGCTTCCTCAGGCTTCGTCACATCAAAAGCAAGGTAAAGTTGTATATCGTCAGCGTACATATGCAGGGAACAGTACTTCGTGACTTGTGGCAAGTCTGCGGTGTAGATGTTAAATAGCAAGGGCCCCAAGATCGAGCCTTGGGGCACTCCCGAGAGTAGCAAACGTTCGTTAGAGAGTCTTCTTCCACTTGTGGTGTTAAGACATGTATATTGAAAACGCTTTAGTAGGTAAGACGTAGAGTCACATTAGGATATTATCCTCTATCCCGTAGAATTTTAACTTTTTTATTAGCAGTTCAGTATTTAAGGAATCGAAAGCTTTTGACATATCTAATAAGGTCAAGGAAGTTACTTTATCAGAATTAATTGACGTCAAGACATCATCGAGAATAGCGATCAAGGCCGAGGATGTTCCGTGATTCTTTCGAAAGCCGGACTGTATTTTGGGAATAACATTATTGTCTAGCAAATAAGGTGTTAGTTGCCCGTGGATGACCGCCTCCGCTATTTTTGAGGGAACTGAAAGTAAGCTAATTGGTCTAAGGTCCAAGATGGTGCTTATCTTGCTATTTTTGGGTATTGGTTTAACTAATACCTGTTTCCAGATTAGGGGGACTGTTCCGGTTTCAAATGAAAAATTTATAATATGTGTTAGAGGTTTAGTTACTTCTTAACATTTAATTAGAACAAAATTGTATTTTCTTATTTTCTTTTAGCTACATTTTTTTTGCATTTATCGCACATTTTAATACGACATATGAATAAATTCCTTATTAATAGTACTAATAAATGGTACCACGGTATCAATATGGGTTCCATTTGAAAAAATTGAGTTTTGACCCAAACTTTATTTGCTCATAAATCACGTAATTTAGTATTTTTGACGGGAATTCGATTTTTCAAGCATTGCGCGGGTCATTTAAAAAAAAAAACAGAACCGTCATGACACACTTAAATGGAAAATTAAAAATTATAACATAAAAAATACTGACGTTTGAAATGTCACTTATTTGATTTGGTATCGCTTGATTCAGAAAATTACGCAGTATTCAAAAATGCAATAATATACAGGGTGTTCCATTTAAGAATCAAAAGTTAGTGTCAGTTCCGGCGAAACCGGAGGTGAAAAAAATCACTTGTATGTCAAAAAATGCTGCTCATTACGTATATAGGATATCCCAAATTTCAATCAATTATCTTCAAAACAGAAGGAGAAAAGGGGGGTGTACCATGATCCTGTTACACCCGGTATATCATATATAGGTACAAAAATAAGAACTTTAGTGTCAATCGGTCATGACACGAATCATTCGCGAACATTTTAAAACCAAACTGACGAACTAAAAAGGTTATTTAAATCGAGATAAGTAAATCAATTGGATGTTAAGAATGGTATCGGGAGTTTTTGCAAATAAGAGTAAAATAGAGAGAGGACTCCAGTTTCTAACGTTGTCGTTTACGCAGTATTTTTTGGAGCTTCTCTACTAGATTTTATGTGTTACATTCTTTCTAAATATGACTGTGCTAGAGTATTTATAAATAAAGTCGGGGTCTGAATTAATATTATTTACCTAATCTCTAAAACAATAAATCATTGAAATGTCAGTAGTACAAACAATTTTACAGAAACTCGATCTACTTACTCTATTTCATTAATCCTTTACAAATTACTGCCTTCATTTATCGGAAGAATACAGGACCGTCTTAGAAATTCATTTGGTTTGAAAAGATGTTAAGAAACAAAACAAAATTAAAAAGGAACATTTATTTGTTTTATTTTAACTTAATAACTGCCTTCTTAATAGCTTCCTTAATAAGTACATGAAATAAAAATATTCTTCAATTAATTGCTAGTATTTTACTAAATGATAGCCGTTAATTTTTTATTTCACAAAGACAATACAACTGCTTAAAGCGTAAATCGAGAGATATATTAGCATGTATTTTTAATAGTAATCATATAGCTTTTACTTACGTTAATGAGGAATGAGGAAATAGCTACTGGTTATAATAGACACTTACCTGAAAACAAAAATTAAATTATTAATTATGGTACATAATTTATAACATCGTAAAAGTATTCATTACTGAATATAAATAACGTCCAATTTATTCAGCGGGTTAAATTTATGGACATTTTCATAGTGTGAAATACTATAATAACTGCGATACTGTGTTTATATTCAGATTTGCGCTAATAAATTTAATATATCATGAGAATTTAACAAAACTAATCATAAACGTGTAAACCATACATGCAGTAAAAAAGGGAGGGATATTTATACAAGTTTTAAAGAAAATAAGTCACCACCACAGAGACTATTTGTAATAAAGCATATCATTGTTTATTATTAAAAAAAGAAAGGGTTATACCAGCTACAATTATTTTAGGTGGATCACTTGTACGTCTTTGTTTTTCCTTTTTCTATTATGTATTTACCAAGAGATAATTCTTCATAATATAATAGTCTAAGAGCCAGTGACATTTTTCGGTGATGATTTAGTTAAGGCCTATTTTTTGAGAGGATGTTGAGAGGGGCATAACTAAGTGTCCTCCGCGAGGATTATCCCGGATTCCAGTCATAAGGGGGGTGGCAGAACACCCACAACGTGTAAAAGAAACTGCATCTTTTTATTATTTAGTTAAGGCTGAAATTTTCTCCAGTAGTCCTCTGATAGCTCACAATCATCGATATAATATTTGCAGAACGATTGGCCAGTCATAAGGGGGTGGCAGATCACCCCAACATTGTCGTGTGAACGATGAACTTTTTATTATTTAGTTAAGCTTCATCTTTTAGTATGTTGTTGTGACAACTATTTCAAGTGTAAATGCCAATTTGCAGAACAAAATGGCGGCATTAACACCCTGGCAGACCGATTTGAATGTGTAAAAATTTTTTAATTTCAGCCGCATATATCTTTGGAACTATGCAACATACGAGAAAGTTGTATTATTGTTTTTTGTGGGAAATTTAATTCTCTACAAAAAAAGATTTTTTGATATTTTCGTGAGTCTCCTTTAGTTTCTGAGATATACTAGAAATAAAAAAAATTTGCAAAAATTTTTTACGTTCAGACGCAAATATCTTTGGTACTATGCTAGATGCGAGAATACGACTTGAAACACTTTCTGTAGGAAATTTAATTCTCTACAGAAATAGTCTCTTAACATTTTCGCGTATCTCCTTTAGTTTCTGAGATATACTGAAAATAAGGAATTTTCCTCATGAATAGAACATTTGTGAGGAAGGACATTCTGGTGCTCAAGATAGTTATTATCGCAGTTATTTCAAGTTTCAAGTGTAAATGCCAATTGACAGAACAAAATGGCGGTTTTAACACCCTGAAAAAACTATTTGAATACCCTGTATACACGCTTTGATTTCGTTACTCCAGCCAATTATTTCGTGTATTTCCTTTTTTTGGAACATTTTTGATATGATCAAAAAAAAGATATTAATGATTCAACATACATTTACAATGTTTTTTATCTATCGAGATCGTGGAACTTCAATAATTTCGATTTTTTTCCAAAAAATTTTTATAATTTTTTTCATGGCAATCGGGTTTTTTTAATTATTATAGTAATACAATTACAATAATATTCATCATATTTTGGGGTTCTCAATAGGCACTGATTATATTTTTCTGAAATCGGTATCATTATGAAAATCAGATAACGCAATTGCAACGAAAAAAATTTTTTCGAGTTCGAGAACGCAACAATAGAAGCATCTGAAAAAAAAATCATTGAACTTTCTTTCAATGGGTACAGAAATAATATATAAAAAAATTGGATGAATCAAAAATAATCGGAAAGAATTTGGCTAAGGTGACTTGTCCTTAACATTTCATCGCATGACTGCGTTGAAAAATGTATAATGGTATAGGGCTCAATTTCACTATTGCTAAAAATGACATTTTTCGACGTTTCTGAACTTATAGGAATAAAAAACATGGTTTTAGGGAAATATTAATTAGTACGTCTCCAACGGTTTGTCGGCAACGGAAAGAAAATTCTTTATTTTCAGTATATCTCAGAAACTAAAGGAGATACACGAAAATGTCAAGAGACAATTTTTATAGAGAATTAAATTTCCTACAAAAAGTGTTTCAAGTCGTATTCTCGCATCTAGCATAGTTCCAAGGATATTTGCGTCTGAACGTAAAAAATTTTTGCAAATTTTTTTTAATTTTCAGTATATCTCAGAAACTAAAAGAGCTACACGAAAATGTCAAAAGATCTTTTTTTGTAGAGAATTAAATTTTCCACAAAAAACATTAATACAACTTTCTGGTATGTTGCATATTTCCAAAGATATATGCGATTGAAAGTAAAAAATTTTTACATATTCAAATCGATCTGCCAGGATGTTAATGCCGCCATTTTGTTCTGCAAATTGGCATTTACACTTGAAATAGTTGTCACAACAACTTACTAAAAGATGAAGCTTAACTAAATAATAAAAAGTTCATCGCTCACACGACATGTTGGGGGTGATCTGCCACCCCCTTATGACTGGCCAATCGTTCTGCAAATATTATATCGATGATTGTGGGCTATCAGAGGACTACTGGAGAAAATTTCAGCCTTAACTAAATAATAAAAAGATGCAGTTTTTTTTTACACGTTGGGGGCGTTCTGCCACCCCCCTTATGACTGGAATCCGGGTTAATCCTCGCGGATGACACTTAGTTATGCCCCTCTCAACATCCTCTCAAAGAATAGGCCTTAACTAAATCATCACCGAAAAATGTCACTGGCTCTCCTACTATAAGTATTTTCCGTATTACAATTCTTTTGTATACTTTCCCATAGACGACTTGTAAACACATCATGGGAACCGGTGGTGAACTACGCATAACCGTTTTCGTGAAAAAGGCACTTGTCTTTTTTTTCGTAAAATGTTTGGTAACTGAAGATGCACTTCAAAATTTAGCAAAACCACCCCGTTCAAAGTGGTTGGGAACCTTCTGGATAATTCACAACCGGCTCCCATGATGGGTAATCACACTGTCCTAACGATCCTGAAGTGGATTGGAACCTTCGACCTGAAGATAACACTGACGAAACACCAAAACACTATATACTGCACTCAACGCGCGTTTCCCCAATCAAGTTGGTATCATCTGGACATGATTAAAACTGTTTTAATCATCTCCAGATGAAGCCAACTTGGTTTTCGAAACGCGTGTCGAGTGCATTAAATAGTATTTTGCTGTTTCGTGGAAAACTACGTCACTGTTGTCCTAACGATTTGTATTACCTATTAATGTTAAACACTTTTCACAATCCAATAAGAAATAATAATGTCTCTCTCCGTCTGCTTAGGGCATACTATTCTGGTATTTACAGTCACTAACCCTGCGGGATATGGGGACTGGCTGTAGTTAATGCGCCAACGCGACTCCCGTGAAGCGTCGAAGGCCACGGGAGGACTGGCCGGCATCGGATATTCCGAAGAAAAAAAACTTTATTACTGACTTTTAAAAGGCGGGTTTAAAATGTTGTTTAAAAAATTTGCATCACGTGAAAGTTATCACGTGTTTTACGTGCCCCTGAGAGATTGCCTACGTTTACTGTGGAACGCTGTACAATCAAATTAACAGAGCTTAAGTGAAATACTGAAAAATAATTTTTTTAATTAGTCAAGCTGCCTTAGATAGAGCTACAACAGCTACTACTAACAATAGCATTTTGCTACGAGCTGTCCAGCAGATGAAGGGTCTAAATCTTTTCATCTAAACTTTTAGGAACACACTCCAAGAGACAAACATTCGCAGTAGAGGTTGGGTTAGAAACCGTTTAAGATTTGGTTCAGAGCATCAGAATTCGGGTAACTAGGAGTGTGCTACCCATGACAAGATACGTATCTGGCGAAGATGATGTGAGAGATTTGAAAATTCTGTGGTCGAATACCTTTTTGCATTTTTAAGTGATCCAGTATATTTAAAACAGAGGCGTGCGATAAATTTGTTTAAAAATTCCCTTTTAATATAACAGGTTCAGAAGAATGGCACGGGGTGTTTGCCCCACATCCTTTTAAACAGTCACACTGTTTTATGCATTGAAAAAAATATTTTTAGTTTAAATAGGTAAAAGGTAGTTCCCAATTGGCTGTTAAAATATGTTAAATATATCTCTGTAGTTATTTTCCAATTGAGTTCAGTTTAAAATAGAAAAAATAGTGATATTTGGTATCAGTGGATAGTTAAAAAAACGATTTAACTGTATATGTACATTTCAAAGATGCATCCTATTGTGTAATTCAGTTACACTGGATTAAAAGTGATTTGTGTCCTCCTGTCTAATAGGAAAATAACTGATGTGGCCAGCACATAACTTTCTTATACCAGTATGTATCATCCTGATCTAAAAAAATCATTCTATTTAATTCTTGACTTACCTCAATTAAATTTTAATAACGTACCATGAATTATTTCAATAAAAATTTTAAATAATTAATTATCAGCGTCATTCGATATTGTCAATAATAATTCATGTCGTATATTTTAATAATTTCTTCTGATTTACATTGACATTGTAACTAAATTAGACATTTCAAATGTCAAACTGTTAAATTTATGCTAACCCCATTTTACGAAGTCAAATGTGTAAGAAATTTCAGTTTACATCAACTTTATTTAAGTACTTGGAAAATTTATTTTATTGGGTTGATACTAGGAGATGTATGTGATATATCTTTTAAACAATTTAAAAATAAATTACCGGCATACTTAGTAAGGAAGGCTTTTTGCTCTGTGGCAGAGTTTTTATCTTTGTAATGTTTTAGTTTCGATTTATTAATAATTATATTAGTGATAAAAGAAACAGAAAAAAAAATTTTTTTTTTTTTTTTTTTTTATAAAAATATTCCTAAGGGGGGAACCTATTTTAATTATATTAGTGTTTAGTTACCTATGACAAGTCTGATAATTTGTAATGTATTGTACAACAGTGAAGAGATGAATAAAGATATATTATTATTATTATTATTAATAGTTAGCGTTTGTCAGAAATTCAAAACAGCCGTCACGCGAATATGCATTTAAAACTAAAATACATATAATCCTAAAGTCATTTCTAGATAGATTGGCATATTTTGCTTTAAGTGCGCAGTAAAACTTCTAATTCCTTTCGTCTACGCAATTAGTACTCAGATGTATTCTACATTTAAACTTTAAAGTAAATTAGTTAAGGCATGATATAAGTTTTACGATTTGTTTAATTAACATATGTGTGGTCTTGGTCTAGACTATGCCGTTCTTATTAATGACATTTTGCATAATTTCCTAGAACAGCCAAATATTAATAACAAAATTCACTGAAACAGGCAAATAACGGAATTCACATAAGTAACTAAAAACTAAACACATAATACATTAAAAGCATACAATGAGCAGGCAGCCCAACATACATATAATTTATTTTTTGATCACCTAACATGCAAATATAAATTAGTAGCTAATTGATATTATTTTCAAGATTTTATAACTTTATTGTAAGAATTAGTTTCAAGGCATTTTATCAGTTATATTTATATAACCATTACCAACGAGTTTCAGTTGCTCGGCAAACATTCACTGTTAAATTAGTTCGGGAGTACCACAAGGTTCTATCCTCGGTCCATTGTTATTTTTATTGTACACTGCACTCAAATTATATTCAGTAGTAGTCTATACATAATCATATTATCAAAGATTACTAATCTTTGGTCTTATACTTATTTCAACCACCTGAAACTCCATCGCTAATAATTAATCAATCTTTATTTATGCTACTAAATATAATTTAAAATTAAATCCCAATAAAAGTGTGGTGATGCTATTTAGTTCTGATAATAAGTAGATGACCATAATGCATTAAACGTAAAAACAGATAATACTTTACTGATATTTTCCCAGAATTCAAAAATTGAATAGAATAGTATTTATTAATCCAAAAGATCATATAAAAATATATAGGGCAGGTCAATAGAAAAAGACACAATTTTTTACAATGTAAACAACAGTAAACAGAATATTATAAACTAAAAAAAAGTAGTATATGATACCGTTTATAGAATAAAAAGCATTTTCTAATTGTCACAGAAGAAAAAAACATTTTTATATTAGTATTTTTATAATATTATCAGGTAATTTATTATATAATGTTGCACCTATGTAATAAGGATTCGACTTATATAACTTTAACCTATGTAAATCATAATGTAAATCATTTCCATGTCTTGTTGGATAACTGTGAAAATCATTTTGAAAATTAAAATTCTCTATGTTTTGCTTAACAAATTTTAACACCTCTAAAATGTAAATACAAGGTAGAGTCAGAATTCTTTCTTTAATAAATGTTGTTTTACATGTTTCACTAAAATCCAAACATACAACGAATGACTCTCTTTTGCAATACAAATATTCTATGTGCAGCAGTTGAATTACCTCAAACAATTATTCCGTACCTAATTATTGACTCAAAATTTGAATGGTAAAATATTTATAAAATTTATTTACTCGTAATTTCATGTAACCTTTTCAACGCAAAACAATTTTTTGCGCATTTTTGGGATATATAATCTACATGGTCTTTCCAAGTTAAAGATTGATCTATATAAACTCATAGTAATTTAAAACTTGTCACTTGAACTATAAATTTACCATTTACTTTAATTAAGGGATTATATTTATAATTTGCAGAATGTGGATGAAACTGTAGAATGTGTGTTTTGTCTTGATTCATTTCCAAATGATTTAACTGAAAATAATCATTTATGCATTTAATATTTTCATTCATCCCTATTATTTCAAATTGATATTTATGGTAACATAATAATATTGTGCCGTCAGCGAATGCAGTATGAAAGGCAATTACATAATTATACATATCATTACAGTATAATTAAAAAAAATAGCGGACCTAAAATACTTCCCTGCGGAACTTCTAAATTTACTTGAATTTGATCTGAATTTTGGCCAAAATAGTGTACAAATTGTTTGCTATTGTTCAAATTGTCGCTAAGTAACTTTTTACAATTTCCACGTAGCACATACTGTTCAATTTTCTTCAAAAGAATTTGATGATGTACACAATCAAATGCCTTAGAAAGATCTACGAAAAGAGTAAGCAACTTATTATTTTTGTCTAATTGTTTATACACAGTGTCCAAAATTTTTATAAGAGCTGTAGATTTCTTTTCCCTAAAACCATATTGATTAGATGATAAAATGTTATTCTTTTCCAGAAATGAAATAATTCTTTTGCATAAAACTTTTTCTATTATTTTCGAAAATACAGACAAAAGAGTAATTGGACGATAATTATTGATACAATTTGGATCACCTTTTTTAAAAAGAGGAATAACTTTTGATATATTTAATGCGTTTGGAAAATTTCCCTGATTTATACATAAATATGCAATAAAATGTAAAGGTTTGACAATGTGGAGTATAAATTTTTTAATAATAGTAGTGGAAAAACTGTCAGCATCGAAAGAATTGGTATTTTTTAGTTCCTGAACTATGTTGATAATTTCAGTTTCGCAGACTTCATGCAGGAAAATAATTTTGTTTGTAAAATTAGATTGGTTAGTACCTTGTTTATTAATAGAATCAAAAATTTTAGTTGAAATAATTGCAGGTAAATTTGCAAAATAATTGTTATACTTATTGGCAATTTCAATACTAGAGTTATATTTTGATGAGAAACCCCGATTCTCACATTTCTAAATTAACTTAAAGAGCACTATATTAAGGTTAAAGTCTTGTATGTAAACAAATATATATATAATGAATTAGAAACTTGGAAGAAATCTTTGTGAATCCAGTCACCAGTTTTTGATCATTGTGACATTGTTACTTTCCATTTTAGACTTTCTTACGCAAGACCATTATATAAATGATAAAAAAATCTCTGGTTTTGATTTATATGCAATCTGAGGAAATTTTATCATGGATCTCATAAATTTATACAGCTTAAATGGCTAATATTTTTTAATTGTGAGATGTTTTTTGGATAGGCAAAAATATTTTTTCAAAAAAATCAACCTCTAGCAATCCTTCTAGCGCAAAGGTTAATTTAAAAGGTTTTTTAAATAATTTATAGAACAGTGGCTTAATACCCAAAGAAAGTGCGAGAAAGTAACACCACTGTTTAGATTTTAATAAAGTGCTCTAAGAGCGAAATGGAAATATTGTGCATGTTAGTCCTTGTGTTCAGTGTAGATCATTTAGTTTTTCTTTTATTGTGAAAGAAATTTGAAACAGTACCAATTAAGAAATTCTGATTTGTGAGTATATCATTCCTTTTTAACTTATGCAGAGGCTTGCAGAAATTTTGATTACAAATAGTAATTACTTTATCACACTTAGATTCATCTAAATATACCATCACTTTGTATAAATGCATTACTTATGGGGTGCCATTTTTCGGCCCGACAAAAAAGGGTTAGAAAACGACAAAAAAGGCGATAAACACGATAAAAAAAATGAAATGCACTCTCAAATAGTGTTTCACGCGACAAATAAATATTTGACACAGAAAAAAAGTACTTACCACGACAGAGAAGGACTATGCACGACAGAAAAGTACATCGCCCGATAGGATAGATTTATAAACGACAGAATAACCACTTTCCCCTCAAAATAATATATTCGTGGCACCGTAATTTAAACTACAAAATATGACAAATACACTAAAAAATATATATTTTCGAACACGATACATTGCACATCCAAAAAATATAGTTTTCACGAGTTTTCTGCTGAAAAGGGTTATGTATTATAGAAAGACGGATAAAGATGAATGTTAAAAATTTAGAAGCTGTAAAAATGTAGAAATAGAATAAAATATCTAATGAATGGTTAGTAAAAAATAATGGTAATTTATTCTAAGTTAAAAATATTTTATTTTCAAGTAAATAAACAAGCTGTATTTG
Source organism: Rhamnusium bicolor (assembly GCA_029963845.1). Taxonomy (NCBI): domain Eukaryota; kingdom Metazoa; phylum Arthropoda; class Insecta; order Coleoptera; family Cerambycidae; genus Rhamnusium; species Rhamnusium bicolor. The sequence goes on from JANEYF010002171.1 coordinate 343,058, forward strand.
AAAAATAAAAAAGGAAATAAATCGAACAAACTGAACAAATTCTCAATAAACGTAGCACACAAATCCAACATTTAAAAAAAAACAATCTAATAAATATTTCATTGTATAATTAATGCCCTTTTTGCTTTAGAAGGGCTACCTCTCTTTCTCCTTGCTCCAAGAGGTATTTGTTTGGCTTCTGGAGGAACCTCTATTAATTTAAGACGAATTTTCATTCCTAGAACGTGTTTACAGGTGTAGTGTTTAAGGAAATATGGACAGGTACAAGACGATTCATTTAGATTTTCAAAATTAATAGTTACTACCCACACACCGGAAATATATTCCTTAAAAAATATCGAACGTTTCCCATGAATAATTTTCTTCAGCACTATTGAATTTTTCCACAAAGTCGGGCGAAATAGACTGCATTGTTGATTTTGAAGCGCTTATATAAAATTTAGCAAACAATGTTCTGTCTTCTTTTAAAACTTTTTGGTTCAAAGTTGCCCATTGGAATGCTTCAGTCCATGAGCGTAACATTATAGTAGGGGTTTCCGAAAAATTTTTAAAATTTGGTGTCATCGGATCTCTATCTTTCGACCACTTTATCAAAAGATTAAATACATTATTTCCACTAATTATTACTAATTATAAACACAGAATCACAAAATATATGCAAGACATGTGTATCGTGCCGATAACTAAATGCGCATGTATATGTACAAATCAGCTGATGAAATCTTCTGTCGTGCAAACGCATATTTCTGGCGGGCAAACTTTATAATGATGTTGAATATTATTTTTCTGCCGTGATACTGACCTTACCGTCGTTATTGAATACTTTTAAAATAGGGATATACAATTTTTAGTCGCGCGAATATTGTTTGCATAGATGATCACATTAAGCGTCGTTAAATATTTATTTTAGTCGTGTTACAGTAACTTGTTTTGGTGTGAATTTACCAAATTTCATCGTGTGGAATTTGTCGTGTGCAAAACCTATTTTGTAGTTAATGGCACATTTTCTATCGCTCATGTACTGACGTGATGAATACTTCTTCTGTCGTGCATAAAATATTTCCCCTTATTTATGTATTTTATACCGTCGATGACGTTTAATATCGAAGAGCAACGGAGCTACGAGGAAAATTAAAATGCAAGGTGTGTTTTTGTGGGGGAAGCCTAGTATATGATTGCAAACGGATCACATGACATTTACATCATTACCGCTTTAAGTTTTGTTCTCTTATAAGTTTCAATGTATAATATAATATTTGACAATTATTATTGCCACTATATGCATAAATGTTTTTTAACTTTAGTGCTGTTTTGCACGTGATGATTTCTGACAATATCGAGGATTTTGAAATATTTTGAAATTTTTTTGAAGCAGCATTTAATATAAAATTCAGTTTGTTCCAACGAAACACCCACAGAAGCCACAATAAGCATATTTATGTACTCCAGAAAGAGTTGAATTTAAAGAGATGTAGCAGTACTTGCATTGTCTAAATGCTAATGGGGATATCCCACTACATTAAAAGTTGGATTTTTTTATTGTATATGCTTCTACACTATTTATGTATTCAGTCTCCATTAGTGATTGGATTTAAAAAAAAATTAACTACAAGAAAAATCTATAAAAGTTTTGATTAATTTAAAATTGCCGCCAGTTAATCAACCAATGAAATAATGCACTCTGTGATATGGCCAAACCTGTGTTGCCATATTTTCTTTATTTAAGTGTTGTTTTGGTAGCTGAAAACTATTTGAGATTAGTTGTGATTTTCAACGATTTCGTGAATTTGTATATTAGAATTTGTTTATTAATTTTTGTGTTATATCAAACATTTTCAAGACAATTTTAATTTGGATACAAAATAAAAGGTACATATTTACTTATTTTTGGACCAAATTGTTATATTATAGGTATATAGGTATTTTCAATAATTGTGCATTTTTTGTCGTTTTTATTAAGATTTATATTCCACTTAATGAATTGCGAAGAAAATTATTCTGTTATTGATTTACTATTCCTATTTATTATTTATAATTTAAATTCTTATTGAAACGGTAAAATTTTTTACGATTATTTTATAAAATGCACGCTCCAATACTATTTAAATGAAATCATTATAATCAGATGAAAGTTAAAAATAAATAAGAATGATTATAATTATATAATTAATATTTGTTTTCAATCGCCATTTCTGTAACAGCAAGGTAGAATAAATCCATAACATAACCTAACTTATTCGATTTCTGCTGATATTTTTTAAATATTTAAATGTTGAAGTTTTAAAACAGGTACAAATAAAATTTTCACTTCATACGAAGGAAAAAAAAATTCTATGTGAATAAATTTATAGTTGTATTTATAATTAAATAAGTAATTCCAATCACGCTCTCAAACAATACGTAAAACTGGGAATACTGGGGTACCGTCTTCTGTTTCACTGGCTGTTTGTGTCTGGCGCCAAATCTAGTCGGATGACGTTATAAAACTAAAGTTCAAAAATTGTTATTTCTTTATCCCCTTTCCAAGGCTCAAAAAAATCCAAATAAAATTCTGAGTTAATATTTATAAATACTATCGATTAAGCAAATAAAAAAAATATGTGGGAAATGCCCATTATAGCATAATATTATTTGATATTTTTATCGTTCCATTTTTTGATTTCTGTCAAATCTGCTATTTACCTCTTAAAATAATCCATAATTATATCGATTGTGACCTCAAATTTTGAACATATGCAAACTAAACAACACGCCCTTGCTTAATAAAATATTTTCTTAAAATGTTTTCTTAACAGCCGCGCGAGTCACAGAAGTAACCCCCTAAAAATCCTAGGATTTTGTAATCGGTAATTGAGTGGTAGAGAGTGGTGGATTAGCAAAGCGCTAAACTCAGCCAAGATGTTAACATAAATAAGAGATTTAAAATAAAAAAAATAAAAAATCGAAATCGCCAACCATTATAAAAAAAATATTCATTAATGGAAGATTGGCCAAAATGGTCGAGGAGATTACAGATTGTTTAATAGAATACAATAGAATAGAATATGGTTTATTGTGTAAATTAGTTCATATTAAAAAATATACAGTACATACAAAATAAATAAACTATACACAAATAGGTCGGTGTTCGCATAAGTTTACGATCTTCCACACCGCCTGTTTCATTTAGTGAAATGAAATTAAATAATAGCAATAAAATTAATAGGTTGAACATAGTGATTGTACAATAATTATCTTTATTATATATAGCAACGTTTAAATATAGGTTAAAGGGCATTTGAGAAAATGAAAAAGAGAAATTAATTTCAAATTAATTTGTTAGATTTTCTAAGTCTAAACTGTTCTGAATATGGTATTTTCAGTCCGACGACCATTATATGATTCACTGCGCCAGAGAAAAATATTTCTGGGGGGTGGTAATAACCATTCTCTTTTATTTTCTTCATGTTATGAGTTTTTAATTAAATAAAAATTAGCAAATTTAATTTCTAATAATACCAGCTGCATTATAAATTACTATTTTGAATACGTAAAAAAGTTTTATTATTAAAACATTACGAATTTTTCTTCACACAAAGGTAGATCTAAGTAGATTTATTATCTATAATATACATCGTGGTACTACCGCCAATGTTTCTATATGCTTCTTGTTCACATAATATTCAAATTTTAATGAGCGGTTTACATCTGACAGAATGGACAGTGGACACAACTTTTTAAATTTTTTATGCTGTGCTGTTTTTGCGATATTACTGAATTTAAATCCCATAGGAAATAGCTGCGATTCACCGAAATTTACTTTCCAGCCACCGCTGTGACGAGGTTAATAACTGACTGTGACAAATTTAAAATTCATTTACATAAATACCTGCTGGTACAAAGATTAAAATGTTAAATCCATATGTATATCACTTTCATTTGTTATCGTTCAAAATTATATAGTAACAGACATGACCTATTAAACAGTAATTTCCTTCTATAAATAGAAATAGTGTTCAAAAACACTGCAATAATATTAGTAAATAGATATATACACAGCTTTAAAACGTATATTTTGCTTTTAAATGTTTCCTCAGAAATTTAATAGTTATGCTTGTTCTACGTTTACAGTGTTGTACATTAGTCAAATTGTTTTAATTTTATTATAAACTAGTGCTATTAAAACAGACAAGAAACATACTATTAATATTGAATATTTAATGGAGGTGATGACAATGTGCCATTTAATTAAATGCATTAAGGAAATAGACGCTATTTTTATGCTCACGTGTAAAAGGATGATGAGAAATTTGGTGGAGATTGGTGTGGACTGAATATTATGTACCTTTGCCCACATCCATGTTTATAATAATGTTTTCAGTACACTGAACTTATTGAAACATTTGTTATATTTTTCTAAATAAAATTCTAAATATGTCTAAATAAATTTTTTTGACGATTATATGAAATTATTTAAAAAATAACTCTGTGGTCACATGCAAAAGGGAGGTTAAGTTAACTTATACCAAAATTTATATACAGGGTATATCACTTAAAATAAAAAACCTTGGAAAATATGGGCCAATTTGTCCCAATGAACTTCAAATTTACTTTTACAGATCTAACGTTCCATGAAAGAGAAAGATGGAAAGTCGAAGATTATATCAAAGTTTATTTTGACAATTCAGACTTCGCACAAACGTTAAATATTTGGAAGAAAAAGAGAAGCCCATGAACCTATCTACTGCAGAAATAAAGATTTTTTTTGGAACAGCTATTCTAATGTCTTATCTAGAATACCCCCAATTTAAAATGTACTGGGCTAAAATGACTCGAGTTAACACAATCGCCAGAGCCATGACCCGCGTTAGGTTCTTCCAAATAAGGAATCATTTAAAAGTTACATTGATGCTGATGTATCCGAAGGAAGATAAACTTTTCAAAATTCGCCTTTTACATGAAAGAATTAAAAGGGGATATTTGTCACTCCCTAGATACGACGAGGTTGCAATAGATGAGCAAATGATCCCTTTTAGTGGAATGTGTCACATGAAACAATTTGTATGAGGTAAACTAAACCCAGAGGGATTGAAACACTTTGTCTGTGCTACTTCAAATGGCCTTGTCTTGTTCTCAGAAATTTACCAAGGTAAACACACTTTTCTGCACACTGACGCGATGAATCTAGGCGTTGGACCATCTGCTGTCGTAAGGCTATCTACCACACTTCTGGAAGGAACACAGATCTACGCAGACAGATATATCACTACCATACCATTACTTGAAAACATGCTAAAAAAAAATCACGTTACAGGAACTATCATGAATTCCAGAGTGCCCAAATGTGTGCATTTAACATCAGACAAAATAATGGCTCAAATGGGCCGTGGCTCTTTGGAAAAAGATGTACGATCTGATGGGCATATAAACATTGTTGAGTGGTATGACATGAAGCCTGTCATTTTGGCCTTAAGATCTGTACAAATCGATCCTTCCGATGAATGTAAACGGTGGACGAAGAATGACTCAAAATAATCAGAAAATACGAGTGCATGGGTGGCATAGACCTCATTAACCGTATGATAAGTTACTACAGAATGGGCGCCAGAAGTAAAAAATTGACAGTGAAGACAATTTTTCATTTATTCGATCTTGGAAATGCAAATTCCTGGATACTGTACAAAGATGACAAAAAGAACTTTGGGGAATGAAATTTTTGGACTTCAAAACAAGAGTTGCAGAGTTAATGTTAGAAGATTCCAATACAGAAATGTCTACTGGACTTAGCAGTATCCTATCATTAGTAACCATGTACAAGACGTTCAAAATCGCCTTCTGTTGGACCAAAAAAAAAGTTCGAGCATTTTCCTGCCATTGCAGACCTGAAGAGCTCCGTACGATGCAAAAATCATGATTGCAAGCTGAAAACTAAATTCTATTGCGAATCTTGCAATATATGTTTGTGTTTAATTGGTACTAACAATTGTTTGAAAATATATCATATGTGAAATTTATTCTGAAGTAGACCCGATGTCCAACTGGTTGGACATAATTTTTTGCGTACTTAACGAAAAATAAAAATTCTTAAAGAATGTCTATGTTTTATTCATGTCCTAACCAACATATTCTAAAATTTCATCGAAAACAAAAGAGTTTTCAATTCTCGGGACTCAGGAGGATATACAAGGGATCGGCACACTGATCTGTGCTGTCTCAACAGTCGTTACTATTTCCATTACCTCCCAAAACAATATTTTGCTAATCTAAAGGCGCAGTTGGTACTGGTAAGTCTGACGCATTGTGAGGAACAGGTTTTAGGACTGATGGAAAATTCGGATATTTGATTTTTGGTTTTCCTTTTTTGGAATATTCATCAGTTCTTGTTACACAAAAAAATAGCAATCATCGAAATGATTGATGGATTCTCGCTACGTCATTGGAACCGCAAAAGGGATGCTTTTTCTTTTCCGTTTCATCCACTGCATGTAGATAAATAAAAACACTTTCTTACAGACAGAAATAGGCACTTGGAAGGTCAAAACAAGACCGATACTGAAAATGTCCCATCTTATTTTAACTTGCACTTTTAAAATTGCCGACCCATCATAAAATTTATTACCTGGCAATATAATAGGGTCAATTGTGTTCACAGAAAAATGATACGTATTAGGACTTGTTGTATATTTTTTCAGTTAATAGCAATATAAAAACAGTAGTGTGAACTACGTTACAAAAATTGTGTCGGCCAGTGTAATTGTGGCAAATTTCTTAGAGAACACAATTTTTTTTCCGATTTTTTCCAGAAATTAAATATAATTACTTGCAAATTAGACATCATAAAGCAATTTATGCTAGCACTCATGGGTTGATTAGCGACTTTCAGCATGGTTTCATGCAGGGTCGGTCTACCACTACTAATCTTTTTTGCTTGACACAGTACATTTCTGAATCTGTGGATTTTGGTGAACAAGTTGACGTCATCTATACAGATTTTAGTAAGGCGTTCGACAGTCTTGATCATGGTATTCTTTTGTACAAACTTAAGCAGTTTGGTTTTTCAGATAAACTGTCTAAACTTTTTTCATCATACTTGCAGTGCCGGCGCCCAACCCTGGGGGGACCTGGGGTCTTCTTTTTGCTTCATCTGGTGTACCACCGGGTTCCATACTTGGGCCTCTTCTTTTCGTTATTTTTATCAATGATATTGTAGATATGATTGACGTCAATTGCCTTCTGTATGCAGATGATTTGAAAATTTATTGTGATATTAATTCTATCTGCGATTCCCTTCAATTGCTAATAAATTTGAATAAAATTAATGACTGGTGTGTAAAAAATAACTTGGCACTGAATGTGCAAAAGTGTAACGTTATGTCTTTTACAAAAAAAAACCGAACCGTATATTTACAATTATACACTCAATAATATGTCTCTAAATAGAGTAACTGAATTTAAAGACTTAGGAGTTATTTTTGATTCAAAGCTGAGCTTTAATCTTCATATTAATGCTGTTGTACTTTCTAGATACAAAAACCTTGGTTTCGTTATAAGGCATTCACGAGAGTTTAATGACACTGTTTTATTTTTACTATTTAATTCTTTTGTTCTGTCTAAGATAGAATATGCTAGTATAACTTGGAATCCTGGGTATCAAACATATAGTAATAATTTAGAAAACATACAACGCAAATTTTTAAAGTACGTATCCTTTATGATTGATGGCATTTACCTAGTTATTGGAGCGCCACATGAACAACTATTAACTAGGCATAATATGTTAAGTCCAAAAGATAGAAGGGAAATTGTATTCTCTTATATTCTTACGTAATATTATTCATAATAAGATTGACTGCCCTTCTATTTTAAGTCAACTTAATTTTAATATTACCTTAATCGCAACTAGGCACACTGCCACTTTCTATTTACCAACACCAAGGACCAATTTACTTAAATTTTCACTTTTATTTTGTTTATGCAACAATTATCATTCCGTTCAAGATAATTTGGATATTTTTATCTGTAGCATTAACTCGATCAAAAAGTTATTTGTAAGAAGTAATATAAGTGCTGTTTAATGTATTTCTTTTTTTGCTGCTGCAAATGCATTGTAATAATTGGCAATTTTCAATTGCCAATTTTTTTTTATTTTTGTAATTAATATTCTTATTTTTATTTTTTTTTGTAATTATTATTATTACTTTTATTTTTTTTTGTTAATTATGCTGTATTCCCATCCTATAATTAGTATGCAAATACTGTTGGATGGTGTATCTGAAATAAATAAATAAATAAATAAATAAATAAATAAATCAAATAGTGTATAATATGTATACTGAACGATGCAGATTTGACTCAAACATCATGATCTAGAAGATTTCGTGTTGTTAGTTTGCCTTTCATTTCGACTCAATTTAAATCACACCTAATAAAATCTTTCGTGTAACGTTGACATCTCCAACATAATTACAAGTAAGTTATTTTTTTCCTAAATCCAAAGGTCACTGCACCATTATATATCTTTTTTACTACGTGTTTATAGATATTAATAGCACTCGTAAAACATTAGAAGGTAATTAAAACCACTTGTATACAACAACACCGCATCCATTTCTCTCATCTGACACCCAAACCGTGAGCAGCTGAAAAAGATATCCCATCGCCATCAGTGACAACACATACATTTTTAACAGCCAACAGAAAGATAAATCAGTCATTGATGTCATTGCATTGAGGGGATCAATAAAAAAGATACCAGTTTGAAGGACCTTTTAAACGAATTGTAAAAATATTTGTTAGTGGATGAGTTAAGTGAATTTTTTGTATACATATCCCATATTAATTCAGACAGAAGTAGAAGCAAAGTTGTTTCATTAAAGATGATATTTTACACAAGTTGTTGGCTGTTAAGGTAGAAATTATTTCTTCAATAAAAAACAGAAAAACTTTATTTCCTATTTTTATTACTAGAGGACTTCCAGCCAAGTACATGAACAATTTGTCCTACGTTTCGTCCGAGTTTTCGGACTTTTTCAAGGTTAAAAGCTAAAAATAATTAAAAATAATGGTTTTACATAAGTCGTAAATTAGATTAGTGACAGAATGCATATCTAAAAAAAGTGTTTTCTTACCTAATATAAATTTCCTATTTTAATTTCATTGTATGGGTGGGTTTTATTTTGTTTTTCATCATTTTTTTATTTGATGGGTATCTGATGTACGTGTAGTTCGACGAGTTAGGCAGAGAATGATCAGTATTTGGTGTGGTCGTTGATGTGTTTCTTTTTAAGAGTAGGTAATTATAACAGCTGAAGTATATTTATGGTCCGAGTGTTTCATTAAGTTAAAGTAGTTCAATTGTGAAAAAATGGCAATATTCGTAATGTACCAAATGCGAAAAAAATTTGGTTTAATTATTATCATATATTTATTTTACCATCAGGAAATTTCCAGGGAGGGAAGATTATTTTTCTGATTATTCTAGTCATGTAAACAGAACAAATTGAATTTTGGTAAATTTTTGCACATCCGAAGAAAAAATAAATAAAGTACCTAATCATTCATTATTCATTAGATTTGAAAATGGAAAATTAAGTATAAAGGATTAAATACAATTATTACTTTATATTTTGTTTTATATAAATTAACACATTTTGTTAAAAAAATGTATAGAAAGAAGTATTGATTTATGTAAAATTACCCTGTAATTCTTTTTCTGTCGGTTAAAATCCAGTGGCGATAATTTTTGGGGGCCTAGTTTCTTAAAAATTATGAAAAACATAATAAAGACTCACCTTCAGTCCCTCGGTAATTTCATCCAAGTAAAGCTACGATTTTTAATAACAAAATAAAAAGTTTTATGTACATATGTACAGAAAAAGTTCACAATATAATAATCAATTAAAAATGCGAGTAAACATGTTATTGCTTATACACAAAATCTAGTAACACTGACCTAGTTTTCCTCGAAACACCAAGACACTATATACTGCACCCGACGTGCGTTTCGCCAACCAAGTTGGCATCATCTGGACATGATTAAAACTGTTTAAAATAATTTTAATCATCTCCAGATGATGCCAACTTGTTGGCATCATTGTTTTTCTGATATAAAAGTGGGATTCTGTGAAAAAAATTAGTTAAATAAGGTCTTTAAACCTTTTTTATTAAGTTTATTTAAAAAAAGGACATTTTCGCGTGATGACCCTGTATATTCTAGATGCTAATAAAGAATTTTTACTGCAGTTCATATAAAGCATATCAACTCATTATCGTGAAAATTAATTTTTTTAATAATTATTCCAGTTGATTTAAAAAATTATAAACACTTTTTATTATTTGTCTAATTTTCACTTTATTTGTAATTTTTACAACTAGTTTCATCCTATTCGGACAAAAGCAGAACAAGAGCAGATAAAGGCAATACTACAGTTATTCTCCAAGAAACAGAATATATCAATAAAATTGGGAAATTCCTAGATGAACAAAATTTACAAAAATAAACCCAAGATCCTACGAACAAATTTGCAAACGAAACGAAGTCTTTAATACAAAGTTTTGAATATTTGTGCTACTCTGAATTTGAAAAAAGAAGACTTACACATATGAACTGTGAAGCCCCAATGTTGTATGGCTTAGTTAAATTATACAATGAAAATAAACCCATTAGACCAGTGGTTTCCTACACAAATGCACCGACACGTAAGTTATCTGAATTACTTAATAACGAGTTTAAATATTTTACAAAATTTAACCCCAAAAATACAATTAGTAACTCCTTAGACTTAACAGTAAAATTAAACAGCCTAAATATTGACCCCAACTCTATAAAATTATAGTATTGTTTGATGTGTCGAATATATTTCCTAATATCCCCCCTTTCGAATGTCTTCCTTTAATTTCAGATATACTAGAAAAATGCAAAATTATCCCAAAATTAAAAAAAATTAATACTGCAAACATTCAAGTTGTGTTTCGATCAAAATTATTTCCAATTTAATGAGGACATCTTTATACAAAAAAACAGGGCTCCCTATGGGTTCGCCACTTAGTCCCCTTTTATCCGATATATTCATGGACAATCTTGAAAAAACTATATTGGATTCCCCAATGTCAAAGAAACATATTATCTTTTGGTACAGATACGTTGATGAAATCCCAATAGGTTTTAAAGGGACACACAGACAATTAAAAATACTCCTCGATTTCATCAATAACACACATAATAATATATCTTTTACCTTAGAAACAGAGAACGATAATAAATCAATAAACTTTCTCGACTTATCTATAAAAAGACATAAAACATCATTTTCCTATAATATTTACCGCAAACCAACTTTTACAGACGCCATTATCCCTTTTAATTCCTATAACCCTCTCTCCCACAAATTAGCCGCATATCAATCTATGACACACCGAGTCTTTAGCTTACCTCTATCTGAGACAGATTTAGAAGAAGAATTAGACATAATAAGACTTATAGCACATAATAACGGGTACTCTCAAAATATAATCAACAATCTAATCTATAAAAAAACAAAACAAGTCCCTCTTAAAAAGAACTTTACCCCACTATTAACGAGAAAACAGTTCAAACATACATTTCTTTACCATATTTGGTCGACTTTCTTATTCAATTAGCAATACTTTTTCTAAATTTAATGTTAAAACATCATTTAGTTCTAACAAAAATATAGGCAGATATCTTTTCAATGCAAAACAAAAATTCTGATATCTCTAAAAAATGTGGTGTATATCGGTTAGATTGCCCAGAATGTAACGCCTCATATGTAGGTCAAACGGGTAGATCGTTCGGAGTAAGATATAGAGAACATATTCAGGCACAAAAACAACATTCCAACTTTTATAAACACCTACCAGATTCTGGTCATAGAATAACTGATGACCATCAACCTAAAATATTACATATTTGTGGGAAAAATAAAAAACTTAATTTATAGGAAGCGTTAGAAATTAATAAATTAAATAGGAATAAAAATTACAACATATTAAACGACCAAATAGATTTAAATAATTCTCCGTTAATAAACTTGTTCAGATAACCTAATGCTGTTAATAAAAATCACACCAAAATATTGAAAAAAACCCTACATTTAAAGACATAACATCTGTACAAATTTATATAATCAACCATAAAGTGACTTATCCTTCTAGTCAGTTCAGTTGATATTTAAATGAAAGTAAAATCTATGTATATTTTAGTTTACTTGAAAATGTCCGAATAGGATGAAACTAGTTGTAAAAATAACAAATAAAGTGAAAATTAGACACACAATAAAGTGTTTTTTTTTTAAATCAAAATGGATTTTCACAAAGTAACTTCATCTTCAATCAACTATTTTTAATTATTCTATTTTTATTATGCATCTACATATGTACATACAATAATAAAACATAACTAACAATAATTGTCGCAACTGTCACAATCAATTACAATTTCTGGCAGTCTCTTATCTTTTGTTTCCACGGTATATTTGATAATTGAAGTTACGATTTTTAAATATTGGGCGATTGAACAAGAAAACATCTCAGATTTGTTGTTTTGTTCCTTAATAATTCATTTTGGAAATAATTCTGTTTTTTTTTAAGTTTGTTATTCCTGTTTCTCGCTAATTCCTCATAAGGTGCCTACATACATACGTACATGTCTTAGACATGAACGCGCGTTCATGTGTGCCAGTGTGGACAAAATTTTAGTTAAAAGTCCATTGAACATGTCTTTTGTTGCTGCTTGAAAAGAGTTAAGTGTGTGTGTGTAGGGAATACGAATACGACGTACAAGAACGCGCGTACATGAACATGTACGTGTATCGGTAGGCACCTATAAGCGACTACATCAATTTTGAACTTTTTTAATTTTATAAAAGAAAGCTGCTCAATTATTATTTATTAAAGAACGAGTTATTTTATAAAAAAAGTCTAAAGTAGACAAACTGTTAACCTCTTTGTTTATTTAAAATTTGCATAAAATTTTTCATAAATTGATATTTTTTGTTTTTTGTTTCTCAAAATTTAGACATTAATGATCATATCCTCAAAACCATTGAAAATAAATATCAAGTGTGGTAGGTCGTCGGAAAGCTCTTGGATTCTTTAATTGAATATGAAATAACATACAGGGTGTTCAATTTGAAATAACAAAGTTCTTGAGGTTTCTAAATCTTCAAGTTTGACATAAAATTATAGACATCCTGTAGAAAAAATCTAAAACTGGCTATATGGTTTGAAAGTCCTTTTCTATTGTAATTCATTACCGCATTTGAAAGAGTTTCAAATTAGAACAATACGACGTTTCTTGTAAACGTGTACATCCGTCTAAATTTTTGTATAATTTCAAATAATTCCTGAACTGCTCAAAGAGAACACATGTCATGGTAGGGAGTTCATTGAAAGCTCCTGATGTTCACTAACCAAACATGCAATGACATGTAGGGTGTTTCATTTAACTTAACAAACTTAACCACTACCCAGCCAAAACGAAACACCCTTTGTAACTAATAATGTTTTTGAATATGCAGTGGTGAATGCGGACCAACTATTGTTTTCACTTTTTTTTTCTATCTATAACAGTTACAGTGCTATGGAACAAATACGCACTAGGTGGACACCCTGTATATAGAGTGCGCCACTTAAAACTCCCCAGACTCGTAACTTTCTTATATTTTAAGCGACGACCATGTTGGAAACATTAAATTGTAGATATTTTTAGTGCCTTACAACAGGGGAGATTAAAAAAAAATAAATAAAAATTGTTACGAAAAGAAAATTAATTTCCTTGAATATTTTTTTACCTCACCCTGTATATAAACTGTGTTAATGTTTTCTTATAAAGGTTTTAATTAGCTTCAATTTATGGTATTACGTCATATTCGAAATTCTTTTTGATTTTAGAGAAAAAATTAAAAAAACACTCTTTTCGATTCCAAACAGATTTTTTTTAAAATAAATTTGAAAATAATACTTCTATGCTTTATTTGTAAACACACACTATATATATATATATATATATATATATATATATATATATATATATATATATATATATATATATATATATATAAACAATACTTTTTCTGACATATTTGCATAAACTTCCTCACTTTTGAGGAGGTCTGTACTATTTCTCTTAGATTTAATAAATCAACCATCTTTGGTGGTATTAATATTCATTTGCATTTTTTTAAGTTAGTCATGGAAGTTTTGATATGTCATATTCAAACAAAAATCAGAGTTGTGTCAATTTATTTGCAGTTAAATATTAATTCGCCCATCACTCGAGCAACAAATCGTCATGGTTCAGTTTACAACTGTAGGAAAAACAGAGTTTTTGTTGATTTATGGTGAAGTTAAGCGTAATGCTAGAAAAGCGTGTAAAGTGTATTCCTAAAGGTTTTCAGGTAGACGATGCCACGACCATAAAACCATTATATTATCAGTTAATAATTTTAAACTGTATGGTACTTTTACTAAACCTAAGAGAAATAAAAGAAGACCTATAAGAAATGAAAATAATGTAAATGAGGTTATCACTGCAGTTGTTGAGAATCCGCATACCTCAACAAGAGCAATCAGTGCTAGGACACATATTTCTTCCATACAGTTAGAAGAATCCTCAAAGATAAACGATTTCACGATTATAAAATGATTCTAGTACAACTTCGCGAATGTGATTATCAACGTCGACTGAATTTTATAGCTGAAATGTTAGTACTGAAGGAAATAAATAGAAATTTACTTTATAACATTCTTTGGACCAGACGAAGCTATATTTAATGAAAGCGGCAGTGTCAATAGACACTAACATGCACTATTGGAGTGACAGAAATCCTGGATTGATGCGGCAAAGAGATTTTCAGGTAAAATATAAAGTTAACGTGTGGATATGTATTCTTGGACACCTAATAGGGCCACATTTTTTTTGAAACTACCTTAAACAGCGTAATGTATTTAGATTTTTTACGAAATTACTTGCCTACTTATCTAAAAGAAGTTCGCCGGCAAGATAGAAGAAATATCTGGTTCTATCAAGATGGTGCTCCTCCACATAACGCCAATATCGTTTCTGATCATTCAAACACGATGTTTGGAAATCAGTGGATAGGTAATTCTGGACCATTACGATGGCCAGCTAGATCTCCAGATTTAAATCCGCTGGATTTCTTTTTGTGGGGTTACCTTAAGACATTAGTGTATGAAACCCAACCTCTTAATGCAGAAGATTTGAAAAATAGAATAAGGAATGGATGTAATTCTATTCAACGTCATACACTATTACGTACAGTTAATGGTGAAATAATAAAGAGAATGAGTTACTGTGTTCACGTTAATGGTAAAAATTTTGAACAATATTTGTAATGCAATTTCCTTTTTTGGTACATTTTAATAAGAGCTTGTTTTTAAAAACATGTTTTTTTTTTTGTTTCTTTTTGCTGTTTTGTTATATGTCTTTTACAAATAAAGCATACAATTACATTTACATTACAATTTACATTCTTTTCAAATTTATTTAAAAAAAAAATCTGTTTGGAATCGAATTACTTTTTTTCTCTAAAACCAAAAAGAATTTCGATTATGACGTAATAACATAAATTGAAGCTAATTAAAAACTTTATAAGAAAACATTAACATGGTTTATGTACAGGGTGAGGCAAAAAATAATCAAGGAAATTAATTTTCTATTCGTAACAATTTTTTAAAATTATTTTTTTTAAAATATCCCTATATGTACGTTTAAAGGCTTTAAAAAATATCTACAATTTGATGTGTCCAACATGGTCGTTGCTTAAAAAATAAGAAAGTTACGAGTCTGGGGAGTTTTAAGTGGCGCACCCTGTATAATATATAATTTTTGCTTTCTTCAGCTTCTCGGCTATAATTTTATTATATGTAGTTCAATTGTTTTTGATTCAAGGGTCTAATATTATGTGGTGTGTGATTCCTCGTAAAAAATAAACGTTCAGTTTTTAATTTTTGTTTTTGGGAAAAAATCAAGCAATGAAATCGAGTAAGGCACTTAAAATGATCACCCTATACATACATTAAACATATTTTACGTTTTTTCTGATCGTCTCTACAAGGTTTAATGCCTATAAAGAGACTTTTTAAATCTTCGTTTTAATTTCCTTAAACATTTTATGTAAGTGTTTAATGTTAAGCAAGCTTATGGGCAATTAAGACTCGTGATAAATGTATATAGTATGACATACAGTATAGTTTAAAAAGTTAACAAAATCGTTTATCGGTGGTGCTCCGTGGTGCCATTAAATTTAATGGCTACTGATGGCGAGAGAATTTTATATTAAACAACTTCGAATTGAGTAATGAAAGTTGGCTACAATGTTTTAGATAGGAAGCAACGAACAGTTATCTACCTACGGCTTTTAATCGTAAACGACGTATTATATTACTGCCATGAAACCCGCGTTCCGCCCTGTAAAATCTTAATTTCAACCTACATTGTAGTTTCCACCAGCAGTTAATGTCGAATCGCAGACCGTTAGTTTGTAATTATGCATATTATTGGTATCAGGACACAACGTTTCCCTAACAGCCTACATTGTTTCATTGCTAAGCTTATCAGACTTATCTCACTGTTTATTTTTTATTAAATCGGTAATTGATTTTATGTACTTGATCCGAAGTTATCTCGATATAGATTTAATGATGCGTTAAAATTGACAATTTAATTAAATTGAAAGAGGTGTATGTACAGGGTATTCCATAAATTTTGAACCACCCCATATCATCTTTCCTTTTAGTTTCATAAGAAAATTTTAATTAATATAAGTGTTAATTCATATGGCAAACTTTGTGTGAATCCCACCCCCGTTAACTTTGATATTTCTGACTATTCAAAAATAGTATTTCATAATTCGAGGCGAAAAATTAAGGGACGTATTCTGGTTAAAAAATGCAAAATAAAATTGTTGCCGGTAGAGCTTTGTTTCCAAGTTATTAGACTTCAAAGTTTCTGCATGCGATCAATTTTTAACTTTAATAAATAGTAGCAAGCCATGAAATAAATGATATAAAAAGTATGTCATGAGTGACAGAAGAAAACATTAATATGAATTTTCAAGTAAATTGTTTGTTGGTTGCAATTGTTTCATTACTTAATGCGATAAATGAAGAAGCGTAATAATGATACAATAATAATTTATTATGGTAACAATAATTGATTTACAAAAATAAACGTATTATCAACTACAGAAAACAGTATAAATAATAAAATAATTGCACTAAAATATCACCATCAACGCAAAATAAACGAATCGTATACTGATTGTATGTTTTGTCTATTTTGAATGTATTCGACTGCATTAACTATTCTTTGCATTAATTGCGAATGGTTATCATTTTCCACTGCGTAAACCGTTTGTTTTAAATGCCCCATACAAAATAATTCAGAGGATTGAAGTCAGGTGATCTCGTAGGCAATAGCACCAGACTATGCTTACCAATCCATCTCCCATTAAAAGTTTCGTTTTACCAAGCGACAACATTACGTCCAATATACGGTGGTTCCCCGTCATGCTGATACCATATACGATTGTAAACCGAATCAAGGGGAAAACTTCCAGCAATTCTGTGAGATCGTTTTCTAAAAAGTTCAAGTACCCCTCAGCACCCAAACGATTAGAAAAAACTTGATTCAGAAATAGTTGTCCGTTAAAGACTCCGCCCCACACATTAATAGAGAAATAGAAACGTGTGGATTTTCTAAAGATCATACATTCATTATGACTGTTATTTATGCCATCCCGAGTAAAAGTAGCTTCATTCGACCAAAACGTCTTTCTAATTAAATGTTCATTTTGTTCATGCTGTTGAAAAAACCATTGACAAAATGCAAGTCGTTGGCCGTGATCTCCTGGTTGCAAATTATGTACTGTTTGTTTATGAAAGAGATGTAAAACTTCTTTGTTTAAGGTACTCCAAACAAAACTATGTGATACATTAAGACGGACAGCAATCCACCTAGTACTAATTCCCGGATTCAAGAACACGTTCTATCACTTCTATCTTCTTATATTTCAACAATATGTTTTTGGGCAGGACCACAAGCACCAATAAGAGAATTGCCAATTCCAAACTGCGAGAGTTTGTAAATCGTCTGAAAACACCCCACGAGATGGCTGTCGCCTGTTAGGAAATCTCCTGTTGTATCCCTACAAGCTTTTAATGCGTTGCCGTCACAAAAGCCATACATAAAAATAATATCTGCGTATTCCTCGTCAGAAAATTAAATGTTTAACAAAACAACTAAACCAACAAAGCAACCTTGAAGTCTAATAAACTCGGAAACAATTTTGTTCTGTCAACTCATGACACACTTTTTATATCATTTATTTCATGGCTTGCCATATTTATTAAAGTTAAAAATTGATCACATGCAGAAACTTTGAAGTCTAATAACTTAGAAACAAAGCCCTACCGGCAAAAATTTTATTTTACATTTTTAACCACAATATCACACCGTACACGTTCCTTAATTTTTTGCCTCAAGTTATAAAATACCCTGTATAAGAAAGTTACAATGTTTTATATGATTGTTTTGAAACTCGTATTACGAACACAATTGTAGCTATTTTTAATATTTTTTTTATAGTCAGAAGATACAACAAAGATACCAGGGGTTAGACTCACTAATTTTCCCTCATATCTTCCTTAGTATTAGAGATGAACATATCAGTCTGTATATAAGTGAGAAATCATTCTATATAAATATGTATAAATATATAGGGTGTTCAATTTAAAAAAATAAAATTAATAACTGTAGCCATTTTATGTGAGCTACCATTGTTTTTCTGGTACGATTTTCAAACCCTACATAAAAAGTCCTATAACTTTTGCATTTACAACCGTTCCAAAAATATGGCGGACAACAGTTTTAGTCAAAAACCATAAACACCATGTATCTAAAAAATGATTAATATTCAAGGGTATATTTGGGCGTGTTCTCAATTCAGCTAAGTGTGCTTTACCTCCCATTATATTGCCACTTTCAATCCAAAACACCCTATACATAATATACATATACATACGTATACATAAAATATAGCTGAGGTGAATTATGTCAGGTAATGTATAGTGTTTTAAAGGCCGGTATACTTCTATGGTGCTGTTATTCATTCACTATAGAACGTACCTATTCAGAAATCTAACGAGGTAAGAAGTAGTAAAGGGGATAACCGAGGGGATAACCCAATTGAATATTCTATTCTACTACGTATACGTAAAATGAACATTTTTGTTCTGTACAGATAATACAAGGATGCACATTCTGGATCCCCGAATCGGATCCAGTATACATTATAAGGCGTGTATACAGTTCACTGGCATTCACAGCCTATTTCTTCGAAAAATATTACAGTACTGTTCTTTGTAAGAAATAACTTTTAGCTAATATCATATTTAGATATTTTTACTAATTGTACTAGTAGCAAGCACATTGTTATTCATTATTTATTTATTATCTATAATTACATACTCGTGGAATTATTATACCAAATGCCACTGGAGGTTTCTATTTTAAATATGAATGGATTTCCATTCACACTTAAACTTTGTTTTCATTTTGACAATATAACTCAAGCAAACTGCGAAAAACCCTCGTTTGCTTATGTTATCATGACAACCAGGTTTTCAAAAAAAAAATTATCGATAAAATCATCTTGTGGTATTACTATAAAAATTTTATAATCTTTTATTTTTATACCAACCATTTTTTCAATAAAATCAATGTTTTATGAGATATATGCAAAAAACTGCATATATTCACTCTCTACCAAGATGGCGGCGACAGCTCATCTTTAATTTATCATGACTTTTTAGACGTTCCTTAGTAAGTCTAAATGAACATTTTTGCAAATTTTCACAACTTTTGGAATTATTTTTGTTATTTTTTCCTCGTTGACTGAGCTAATGACAGTCAAAATTTGTTATTTTGTAATTACCGTTATTATTATTAATTACTCATACGTGATTGTATTTTGATCAAATCGATATGAAGGAAATGTGTCATAACAAGATTTTAAATGTGCAGTAGGCTTTGAAACTTATGGCAATAACGCTACAACATGACGATAAAAAAAACACTAGTTTTCATTTTTTGTAAATTTACAGTATTGTTTGAAAAATTTATTTATATTTTTGTGCAAGCAAATGAGTATTAGATTTAAAGAATCAAAGAATTCATATTGATATTAATAACTAAACAATTTAAACAAATTGTAATGGAGGACAAGGGAAAATATGATATTTGTCCTTTGTACACGAATATGTCGAAAAATACAGCCAAACAGACATCTTTTACTCGAAATTCTTGTTTATTAGTCAAAGATGGGTATGTTACGCTTTTGTTTTTTCCAATAATCCGACAATCCGTATTATAAAAATTGCAAACAAATTGTACAAATTATTTTCTAAATAGCGATTATATTAAACATTGATTACCTATATATGAATATGTGTTTCTGGCAATAGTTAAAATTTTGAGTGCTGTCATAAATATATTTATTATGTCGCAAAAATTATATATTTTAATTTTAATCAAGAAAGAATATAAACAAGTTGCAAACTAAAATAATTATGGTTAAGGTGCCCGTCGGGGAAAAATTTTGCTGATACATACTCTCTCCAAACTTCGTGATAGGCTTCATTGGACCTAGTCTGACAGCATTTTCCTCTATCATTTTTTTTGTTTTTGGGGCGTTTTCCCGCTAGATTTTCCGAAACATGTCATTTTGACGGCATATAAAAAATGTATAGATACTGTTATTTTTCCAAGTAGAATAGCTTAAAAACGTGAATTGAAACGTGAAAAAATAATTGTCTGACAATAAATGTGGGTCATTGGGCGTGTCCGCTATCTCGAACATGTCGGAAAAACGACTATAAGAAAATTTATTAATAACCAGCTGATTTTCGCTGTATTAATTTATTAAAACATACAAAAAACAAGTTTTCATATTGTCTGACGAAAATTATTTTCCGATTTCCCAGTCTGACGCGTCAAAGTTGTCGGTTTCATGACAGCAAAAAATTTATTCATAACCTTCAGACATTGGAAAATTATATGCAGAAAATAGGTATTTAATTTGTGGTATAAGTGTCTGACAAATTCAGTGGGGCATAACGAGAGTCTGACAAAAAAACATAATTTTCCAATAGCGGCCGTCGAAGTTAGGGCGATAAAAAAATGAAATTTCGTTTAGTCGAGAAGACGGTTAAAAAAGATACGGTATTTCAACTTACTTATTTTATAATCTTTATTTTGAATTTTTTGAACTCTTTTAGACTATCTGAATTCGACTTACCCAAATTTTAAGTTCGATAATATTGAAAAATACGTAAAACTTTTTGTAGAAAAAAAGTAGCGAAAAATTGTCTTTTAGTACGTTTAAAATCGCTATATCTCCGGTACTACTAGTCCGAAAATTTTCATCCAGGGCCCAAACTATATTGAAAAAAATCAGCTTGTTATTTATAAATACAGCCTCAATATACAGTGTGGAAATTAAGTAACGCATAAATTCAGTAATTCCGTTGATATTAATTTTTTTGGAAAAAATCGCGAAGGGGTATAGCGATTTTAACTTCAGCAAATATTTTCAGTCTATCTTCAGTTTCTTATGTCATTTATTTTCTAAGTTATGACGTCATAGACTTTTTTTTAAATGACAACCTATGTTTTTTATTATTGATTTTGGTAGTAGTTTTTATTCCGGTTCCGACCGTATAAAATTTTCAATATGTTATATTTGAAAAAAATCGAGAAAAACAGCCTTAAAGTTCAAATAACAAAAATTCATTAAATTGGGAAAATTTATCTAGTTGCCTAAGTTTGACGGAAAGTTATCGATGGCACATTCGCTTTTATTTTGAAATTATACAAATAGTTGAAAAATCGAACTAATGTGATACACATATGAATGTAACATCCAAGCGTAGCTTGACAACCACATAGAAAAACCTTTTATTTAACATTTCCAGCTAAAAGGCTTTATTTCACCGTCAGACAATTTTTTAATCGTATTATAAATTTTATTTAAAAATCAAGAAAATTTGTAAAAAAATATTATGAATAAATTTTTTGCTGTCATGAAACCGACAATTTTGACGCGTCAGACTGGGAAATCGGAAAATAATTTTCGTCAGACAATATGAAAACTTGTTTTTGTATGTTTTAATAAATTAATACAGCGAAAATCAGCTGGTTATTAATAAATTTTCTTATAGTCGTTTTTCCGACATGTTCGAGATAGCGGACACGCCCAATGACCCACATTTATTGTCAGACAATTATTTTTTCACGTTTCAATTCACGTTTTTAAGCTATTCTACTTGGAAAAATAACAGTATCTATACATTTTTTAGATGCCGTCAAAATGACATGTTTCGGAAAATCTAGCGGGAGAACGCCTCAAAAAAAAAAAAAAAATGATAAAGGAAAATGCTGTCAGACTACGTCCAATGAAGCCATACACGAAGTTTGGAGAGAGTATGTATCAGCAAAATTTTTCCCGACGGGCACCTTAACTATTATGAGAACGAGATATTTCATCCACTTACGTTGACTGCAATATGATAAAAAATCTCTAATCATGCAGGCGTAAAATTCCCTCCAGCACATAATAACAACAACACAAAACTATTATTTATTGTCCAAATATGTTATTACTTATTAGGTTATTAACTTTTCACGAAATTAAAATCAGTGCATTCCCAATTAAATGTTTTCGATACTGCCAACCAATCTTCTTTTGTTTCGATTTTAAACACATCATTGTAGCAAAAACCTACTGAGTTTTTGCAGTTTTAAAAACGAAGCGGTTTTTATACTATTTATAGTTGTTGCATGATATTGAAATTATTTGGGTATATATTTCGTTGAGAATTTATTAAATAAAATAAAACCTTCTTTGTTTTCGATTCATATAGATCCCTAAGCTTAATGCAGTCATAGAGAGCAGAGACAGAAAATATATGGGGTGGCCAAGTTATGTTGCACCTCGTTTTATAGTGATTGGTTTGTAATAGGAAGAAAAAAAAATAGTTGATTAAAGTTTCCTCAATAATTAAATTTGGACAAAAATTACAGAATATTAATATAATATAATTACTAATATTTCCTTGAACCTAGTGATGTGAGTTAGGTGAATACCCACTGGGCAGGGTATTACGCAGAAAATACAAACATAAACAAATGTAACGATTTATTTATCTTGCGTCCAAATTCGAAAATGAACATTTACATGCATTTACATATGCATTAAAGTAAATTTTCTATTTTACCCAAAAACAGGGACATTCATGAAATGTTTACAACATAACTATTTTCGTAAATTGGATCCGAGAATTAAAAAATCTGAAAATTTTTTCAAAAACACCATTGGCGTAACATTTTGTTCTTCAAAAAAAAAAATTAAAGTATCATCGGCGAAAAGATGTATAGAATATTTTTTTACCACATTAATAATTTCATTAACACTCCGGTGCACGACCTGTACTGTAGTTACACAAGTACGAGGGTGGTCCATGAGGACCAAAAAATGGCACCCTATTATACAGTGAGCACGTAAAGGTTGGAATAAATTCCGTAAAATCGTTACAAAGCAAGTGACAAAAAATTCGCTCAGACACGTCGATTTTTAAATTCATTTCTTAATTTGTTTATTTAAAAAAAAAAATTTTACATACTTTTTTTAAAAAGTTATGACGTCATCGGCAATTTTTTTAAATGGCAACCCCCATTTTTAAAAATTTTATTTGAAAGAGCACATTTTTTTGCATACAATACGTTAAATTCTAAGGCACGACGAAATTATCGAAAAAAAAATCTTAACTACTTTTAACAGTTTAATAAAACAGAGATACAAGAAATAATAAATCCAGCAAAAAATAATTAAATTAAATGTTCAAATTGCGTACCATTTACTTCTTGACAATGTCCAAGCCGAAATTCAAATTCTCGCAAAACGTTAGTAATTGTTTCGGGTCCAATTCTTCCACATTCGTACCTAATTCTGTTTTTTAAGTCCTTAATGTTATTCGGTCTATTAAAATACACTTTGGATTTAAGGTAACCCCATAAAAAATAATCCAATGGAGTTAGGTCCGGAGATCTAGCTGGCCTTTCTAATGAACCGCGTCTACCAATCCATCTGTCTGGGAAAATTTGGCTTAAATAATTACGCACTATTACCGAATAATGCGGTGGTGCGCCATCTTCTTGAAACCATATGGAGTTCTCCGGTACATTAGGGTTTTTGCCATTTGGATACAGTGCGGCAAGTCCCGATATTATGTTTTGTTGGAGCAACTCCAAATATTTTACACCATTTAATGACCCGTCAATAAAAAATGGACCCAAAATTGTAGTCCCAACAATTCCAGCCCACACATTTACTTTCTGTGGAAACTGGGTATGTACCTCCATCATCCAGTGTGGATTTTCATGTGACCAATATCGACAATTTTGCCTATTTACAGCGCCATTTAAGCAGAAGGTGGCCTCATCAGAGAAAAGTACTCGACTTAAGAAATGTGGATTGGTATTACATCGTTCCATCATGGTTTCGCAAAACTGTACTCTGCGGTCGAAATCATCTTCGTTAAGCTCGTGAACTAAAGTTATTTTATATGGGTGCCATTTATTCTTTTTCAAATATTTGAAAACAGTCGACTAACTAATTGACTGCTCTGCTGCGACTTCGCGACTTGGTTTGTAAGGATTTTCCTCCATTGTCAGTAAAACATCTAACTGTTTATTTTTTGAAATTGCAGGACGACCTCTCGTATAATTATCTCTTACATGACCACACTCTCGGAACTTATTTTCTATTTTGCTAACAGTTGATTGTGTAATCGGTCGATCAGAGTATTTATCGTTAAATAATTCAGTAACCCAAGTTTGTGTTCGGGACATGTCTGTACAACCAATCATCACCAAAATCTCAATTCGCTGTCTCTCACTTAAACGTTCCATTATTAAAACTTTAAATAATGTGACAACTGAATGTGAGTAAATGTCAACTAACGTGACAGCCAGGTCCGCGTTTCTACTAGATGAAAAAAAGCGTAAACATGAAAAAAGTCGTAAAACAGTTCCTCTACCAGGGTTCGACCATAAGTAAAACACGTGTGTGCTATTAATGTTAAATTGTTTTTTTCTCGATAATTTCGTCGTGCAACATGCCTTAGAATTTAACCTACTGTATGCAGAAAAATGTGCTCTTTCAAATGAAATTTTTAAAAAATGGGGGTTGCCATTTAAAAAAAATTGCCGATGACGTCATAACTTTTTAAAAAAAGTATGTAAAAAATTTTTTTTTAAATAAACAAATTAAGAAATGAATTTAAAAATCGACGTGTCTAAGCGAATTTTTGTCACTTGCTTTGTAACGATTTTACGGAATTTATTCCAACCTTTACGTGCTCACTGTATACATTTTTTCTTTGCTTACGATATTTTTTTTGCGGGTCTTTTTAATTAGCTTTATTTAACACTAAACCTATAATATATTGTCAATTTTTATCAGAATAATAATAATAATAAAAAAAACAGAAAAATGCTAACTTTTTGACATATTTATTTCTAAACCATACAAAAAATAGAAATTCTTCAAGCTAAAGTAAATAACATGGAAAATCATTAAAATTTAACTTTAAATGAAGTAAAGATACAAAACTCATAAATAAATAGTACTTCCTGCAGAAAACAGACTTATTAAAGGTGCACAGTCTTCTATTCCCTGTGCTTTTGTAAGCATTCGTTGCAACAGGAGTTAATATGCTTCATACAGAGCCAGCATTTGCAAATTTTGCAAAAATAATGTGTTTTTCTTTTTTGCAATATTTGCAGTGACCTCTCTTGTTTGGCGGTGGGTCAGACTGATTTTCTAATTCGTTTTCAAGTACTTAACTGTTGCTTCTCGAATGTGTCTGTGTAATTCTGACATATTTGCCCTAGAAGCAATATGTTGTTTTACTAACTCCTTTCCCAATTCTCTAATAAATAGTCTTCGCTCTTTACAAAAGTGAGCATCCGGATTATTGTGTCTCATTATTATAAAAGAATTTATGCTGGCGACGTTCAGAACTCCATAGAAAATTACTAATGGCCACCGTTTCGTATTCCTTGAAACGTCATATGAGAATGCCATTTTATCTACAATGTCTACACTACATTTTGTCGTGTTGTAAAATAGATTTACTTCTGGCTTTTAGTATTTTCATCTACTGTATCAGTATGGTGGAATGAGGAAACCAACAAAACAATTTTAGATTTTCTCGGAACATAGGACACTGCCATCATTTTCTCCCCAAAAGCAAAGACACTAGAATGTACAGGTCGGTTTTTTACATTTGTTATAATTGTGGGTAACTCCCTTTTGTTATTTTTGATAGAACCCACAACTGTAAGTCTGTGTTCGCTATGCAGTTGGTTCACAAGTCCACAGCTTACAAACCATCGGTCCATGATAATATTTTTTCCTGTTCCAGACAAGTGTTGACACA
Source organism: Rhamnusium bicolor (assembly GCA_029963845.1). Taxonomy (NCBI): domain Eukaryota; kingdom Metazoa; phylum Arthropoda; class Insecta; order Coleoptera; family Cerambycidae; genus Rhamnusium; species Rhamnusium bicolor. The sequence goes on from JANEYF010002171.1 coordinate 369,578, forward strand.
TCCTCAAAGTAACCGCTGCAGTGGAGTTATCTATCTTATAGGGCCCATCAGGGGCATTCCTGCATATATTTCCATATGGTTTGTATAAAAGGTTCTGGCATCAACAGTTGCAAACACTTTGATACCATATTTTTTGGGCTTGTTTGGAGTGTACATGCGGAAAACGCACCTTCCACGAAAAGCGAATAGTATTTCAGAGATTTCAGAGTGATATACTCACCAACAGTATAACAGAGCTTGCAGTTTTGGACAAACATTTCAAAAATTTCCCTGACAGGAGCCAGCTTATCAGTTTTCGATCTTTCGCTTCTGTTTCTTTTATCATCAAAACGAATAACTCGAAGAAGAAACCTAAATCGTCTCTGAGACATAGTTGCAACGAATAGTTTAGAACCCAATCCATCCAGAGCACAGAATTATTTTAAATTTTCCCTTGACCCACGATCCTCATTTCAGAAACGGACGGACTTTTTGCATCACATTGGTGTTTATATTTTTCAGCTATTTCCGCTATATAGATATTTGTGTATTTTACAATAAGCTCAATAACATTATCCAGTAGTAGGATCCAAGACTCTAAGGGACGATTTGCCTTTTCTGCTTCCCGAATTGTTCCAGGTACATGAGATACAATATTTTGCCTCCTTCTTTTGACATTTCTAGGTGGTGAAAACTTCCTCCATTTAGTTCCATCCCTTCCGAAATAATATAACCGTCTGTCACTTTCTTCAAACTGCCTTTAATTTATGAGCTCCTCATCTCCTTCTTGTTCAGTGTCACTTTCATGGTCACTACAATCCCGGGCATTTTCATCTACAATGGATCCGTCGGAGCCGTAAATTTCTTTATCGCTAAGGACTTCATCATGAAGATTTGGAAGATACTGAATTTCTTTTTCATATGGATCCATTTTAAACTAAAGCGACCGATTTTTATAATTATATATATTATTACATACATCTAAATGCAAAAAAGCACTTACTTTTTCTCTAAAAACTAGAAATCGCACGAGAGGACACGACGGTGGTCTATAAGAACAAGCGCTACAAACCGTTATATATGAATAGTAAGATATTACTAACCGACAAAATAAGCATCTGTATCGTTACTCTCTATTTAATACTTAGTTAAGCCGTTTATTGCCAGAGGAAACCACCCGCAGCACTAACAATAAAATTTACACCAGAAGACCACCTATTAGGACAAAACAATATATAACTTGTTACAGATATTTTTTTTGATATGAACTGAATGGCATAATGTTAACTTACGTTAACTAAATTCCTGAAGGGTACCTAAGAGGGCAAAATTTAGAACAATATTTGGTGGATATTAGATCCAATTACGCATTTCGCTTGGACTGACAGACCACCGTCGTGCATCAGAGTGTTAATATATAATAAAAACAATAAAGGTCCAAGACAGCAGCCTTGCGGAACCCCTATATTGTTTCTTATTGGTTTAGAAAGCGGTTCATTTATTTTGAAAACTTGACTCCTATTTGATAAATAACTTTCTATCCATGATAATACGCGGCCTTTTTTAACAAAATGTTTCGATCAATGGTCACAAATGCACGGCTTAAATTCAAAAATACAGCACATATTATGTTATTTTTCTTATCTAACATACTTTTCCAGTTATTAATAACTAGTTGTAAAGCTGTTTCACAGCCATGATTTTCCCTAAAGCCTGACTGATTAATGCTTAAAATATTATGTTGGTCGATATATTCCATTAGCTGTTCCCTTGTTCCTTGTTCCTTTCCAAAATTTTTTTACAAAAAGGTAACATGTTAATTGACCGCAATTGTTCAGCTTATATGGTATGCTCTTTTGGAACAGGGACAACAGCTGGAGTTTGAAGTAAATCGGGAAAAATACCTTTTCTCAGAGACAAATTAATTAAATTCAATAAAGGATGCAAGAATTACAGTGGATTTAATGAAACCTAGGTCAATGTCATCTACGCTTCCCCGTTTGTTTTGACTATAAATAACTTTACTTAGATGAGATAATGATATTTATTTAAATTCAACCATTTCACATTGCATTGTATAAATGAAAAAAATAAAGTTATTTTCACACTGCGGATTTGGAATACTATTGGCTGGAAAGACAATACTATTGACAAAATATTTATTTAACTCATTTGCTATATCCTCTCCCACGTATGATTCATTATTAATTGTTATTTCATTCAGACTATACTTATTTTTTATTGATATTAAATATTTAAGAGTTCTCCACATTTTTTTAGAATTTATTTGCATCAATTTGACCCTCGTAATAACTTTTTTTTTGTATTTCTTACAACATCAACATCAACAAAATAGTTTAAAAACCAACTCATGACTTTTGCTTTAAAAACAAAAACAATCGTTCATCTATTGATTTAGGGATAAATTGGTTATGTACGACTTACAAGAAATTCAAAGATAAACAAATTTAGCATAACTTAAAAACGGAGGGATTTCAGGAAACTGGTTGTAAAAATAAATTACTAATCACTGTAGCCGCTGTTCGGTTGGATTCTTTTACATTTTATACACACGTGGCTGAAGGTTTTAAGGGTGTCAACTGTCACAATGTCGCCATATCGGTCTAGTAAACCGTTGATGGACCGTGAAGAATGCGTAATGCGCCTGACAGTTTTCAAGAAAATTTGTACTATCCTGGCACTAGGCACATATCTAATAGAAAACAATTTAAATCCATTTGGGCGCATTCGTGGCGTTAGTGGATTAAGATATTACGTGATGGGCTTTCCGTGGCGACACAAGAAAAAAAAATTTGTTGATCTATTTTCATAATTTTCTCATGTTCCTACGATTTTTTTTTTATTTTGAGAACTACAAGTTATTTTTGAAATCAAAACAATTCTTACTGTCAAGTCTCTAACTGGTTTTAAAAATACGTTTCGCCGATTTTCTTGGACACCATGGATCTTATAGTCCGGTAAAGGGGAATTTTAAATATCCATTGGTACCCCAAGCCTGACTTTTTGACCAAAAATTAGTTATACATGTTGTACATCAAGTATCAATGATCGAAAATTAAAACTTGACCCATAGGGGTTGAAAAAAATAAAAAACTACCCCAAAAACGACTTTTCTGCAAATATCTCGGAAAATGTAAAATTTACAGAAAAATGTTTTAAATGAAATCGAAAGATATTGAAATTATCTATAAAATCGTCTTGAATCTTGTTTCACGTATTTGCAATAGAAAACGAGATATTTACAATTAAAAATTGCTATTTGACGCACCGTTAACCAAAAATACGAAAATTAAAAAAAATTCATTAATAAACAAATTAATGTTTTTCAACTTTTTTTTTAAATCGTATTTACTTGATGTAACTAATTTTTTTAGAGATATTTTTTTAATTTTTTGAAAAGTTATAAACAATTGTATTTTTCAATTATACATTTTTTATGATTGAAATTAATGGTAAGGTAATGGTGAGAGAACTTTTTATAGATAAACCTTCAGTGAATGTAATAAGACCAAAAAACAATTTTTTTTTAATTTAAGCTATAAAAACTGTAAATTGAAAAAATACAATTGTTTATAAGTGTTGAAAATTTATTGAAAAAAATATTACTAAAAAAAAATAGTTACATCAAGTAGATACGATTTAAAAAAAAGTAAAAAAACATAAATTTGTTTATTTATTATGAATTTTTTTTTAAGTTACCGTATTTTTTTGCTAACAGTGCGTCAAATAGCAATTTCTAATTGTAAATATCACGAGATTTAAAGTTCCCGTTTACCGGATTATTAGCGATTTATTACAATAGATATGGAATAAATGTACATTTTGCGATAGCCCTGTATCTCAGAAACGAAACGTCATCGGGCCCATCTGCACAGAAACTTTTTTATTATTTGGCGTAAGGAACATGCTCCTGAATTTGACCTGTGCATTTTTAGAACACGCCATATACTAGATACTTTCACCCATAAAAAGTTGAAAATCTGTTTTTAAAATGTAATTTTTATGAAGATTGTGCCCTTGATCATCCTTTTTTAGGGTTACCAACCGTACTCTTTAAAAAATACTTACATGTTTTGGAGTTAGAAATATTAAGTACTCTTACTTTTCTGTTTTAAGCCTAAATGTACTCTTTTTCAATTAACAACAACAAAAAGAATAAAATATGAAATAATTGTACTCAAAAAATTGTTCACATGAAACGAAGTGGTCAACTCTATCTGTGAGGTAATTAATTAATTGAAACAAGTGATAGAACTTGTAATTTTAAGATAAAGGCAGTCTAACCATATGTATCGAAAAAAATATTTCGTAAGAGAACTAAAGCCCCTCAAAGAGATGCTTCTGTTAATGGGTTTTCCAAATATTTCTGAAACCGTTAAACATAAAATTACGAAATTTGGTACACTTTTTAACCTTCATGGGTCTAAACAAATTCTAAGATCAAAATTTAAATACAGATAAATATTTCTTTACGTTTATTATTCTGTAGTTTCTTTGTAGTAGATCTAAAATTGATTTTAATGATATTTTAAGGTCTGTAATATAAATATTAAAATATTTTTTTTAAACATTAAGCTGAATCGAAAAATTGCAAGAGGCCTCTTTTTGTAAAAAATATGAAATTTTAGATTATTGTTGAGAGAAGATTTTTTTAAATTTGATCTTAGAGTTCGTTTAGACGCATAAAGGTTATAAAGTGTACTAAATTTCGTAATTTTATCTTTAACAGAGGCACCTCTTTGATGGACTGTAATTCCTTTACAAAGTATTTTTCGATACATATTTATAGAAAGGTTTTGTCTTAAAATTACATGTTCTATCGCCCGTTTAAATTTATAACAATAAAAAAAGGAACACATTGTATATATGTGGTTTAAAATTTGTCCTCTATTTTGTGTGACCTAAGTTAGTAACCCTACCTTTTTTTCATTGTATTAATCTGACTAATTCTAATACTAGCCTAAGCTAATAAATTATACAGGATGCTACAAGCATGACTGTCATTATTTTGACAGATGATATATTAGACTAAAAGAAAAAAAATACTGATAAGAAGTACCTACTTAAAAAAATATACATAGGACATCTGGCAACACCGTGACACGAGCTGTACAGTATCTAACCTAGAACAATTACCTAACCTACCTCATATTGTTTACGGCAGTGCTACTAAATTTGCTTTGAAAAATACACAATATACCGTTTCCTCACTGAGTTATCCTCCTTTTAGCACCGCTGATAGAATAAAATGGTGTTCCCATATTTTAAAACAGGAACTAGCGCTCGAGACCGTATCGTAATAAAAAATTCAAAGTATGACTGCTGTAGTGAAGGATGTCAAATTGACAAATAACATTTTATTGCATGTTGTTAATGCGTCACACTTTTTAAGGATTATTGAAGTTCATAAACATTTTTCTCTGAAATCCTTCGGTAGACAGAAAATTTGTTTTTTTATTTTTTTTCAGATAAAATCGTTCAATTTTCGACACTGATACTTTTTTGTTACTTTTAGTCCCATATATCACCTGTTCGAATAATGACACTCATACTCTTACATCCTGTATAGTTTAAAGGTTAAAAATAACACAGCCCCACAAAAAAAAATGTTTCTGACCTAGCAATGAGTCGAGTATATCCTTATGTATTTTTGATCGCTGATTCCGAATCCGAGGTCAAAAAAAGTCGTACACCCCAAAAAAAAATTTTAGAGTCAGAAAACACCCCCTGAATCGTTTTGTTTAATATTTTCGGGAAAAATTAAATGTATTACGATAAAAATAAAGGTGAATTGCAGCGTTCACCCTATCGGTATGAAACGCACCCCCATAGAGGGTGAGAACCACCCTCATCTGCCATCAAACCAATTGATAACGACAATGACTTAAAAACAACTAAAAATGTTTAAGTTTCGTTAGGTTTGCAATAAACTGACGTAGAATTCACGTAATACCCCAAAACTACCCCTATAGAGTTATGAAAAACAACCCTTAACTTCAATTACAGAAAAAAGAAAGGAAAAACATAAAATTTGATAACGATTTCATTATATGGATGTTCTTATTTGCAGAGATCCTTATGGCTAGGATATTAGCAGTCATTTGTCACCAATCTTAACACCATTTGGGTATAAAACGCATCCCCTGAAGGGGGTGAGAAGTACTTTTACGTTAGTAGCTCTTAATTCTTCTTTTTTTTAATCTTTTTTTTTATGGTATCTTCTGACTTTATTTTCAAACGATCTTCTTACTGACTGTCGTTTGTGTTGTTCTTTCGTGTCTCTTTTTCAGAGACCAACAGTAGTCTGCTATCATGTGTTCGTCCCATCTTCCTTGATATCGTTTTTCCATTTCGGCTATGTCCTGGTGGAAACGTTCCCCTTGTTCTTCATTATAGTCACCTAAATTTTCCGGGAAATAATCAAGATGGGAATCAAGAAAATGAATTTTCACTCATATTACACCTTAGATTCTTGAAATTTTTTATCATTTCTTCGACAAATTCCTTATACTTTTCAGCTTTTTTATTTCCCAAGAAAATTTTCCGTTACTTTCTTAAAACTTAGCCATGCTTTTTTTCCTCTTTTGGTTTCATTTTAGTTATGAAAACATCATCCTTCATGATTTCATAACGCTATAGGGGTAGTTTTGGGGTATTACGTGAATTCTACGTCAGTTTATTGCAAACCTAACGAAACTTAAACATTTTTAAATGTTTTTCAGTCATTGTCTTTATCAGTTGGTTTGGTTGCAGATGAGGGTGGTTCTCACCCTCTATGGGGGTGCGTTTCATACCGATAGGGTGAACGCTGTAATTCACCTTTATTTTTATCGTAATGCATTCAATTTTTCCCGAAAATATTAAACAAAACGATTGATTAAAATGATAACATCATTTTCAGAGCGTTATCTCATACCCTATTCAGGGAGTGTTTTTTGGCTCTAAAATTTTTTTTGGGGGTGTACGACTTTTTTTGACCCCCGGATTCGGAATCAGCGATCAAAAATACATAAGGATATACTCGTCTCGTTGCTAGGTCAGAAAACTTTTTTTTGTGGGGCTGTGTAATGATCACTCTGAAATAACTTTGAAGAGAAGAAGTTCATGCGTAACTAAATATTTCTAAATAACATTATCAAATAGTTAATTAGATTCTCCATATGTGGCACTCAACTAAGTTATTCAAATATTTGTATGCATCGGAGGTAAAAATAAACTAATGACTTGGTAGTCGATCGATTAATTTTCTGGTGCAGTTTTTATTACCAAATTACGCAAAATTGCTATGCCGCAGTGCAAATTAGAACGTGTAAATATTGCTAATGGCCGACTGTGTATAAATCACTTTTAGATGGTTCTATCAAAATGGAATGAGCAGGGTCGGACTACCTTCACGTAAACTCTACAATAGAAGTTTTTTACCAATAGCACAGAGTTAATCAAATGCCATAATAATCTATCATCTGGTGAAGTTTGATTCACCCGAACTAAATGACCTTGATATGATACGAAAATTTGCCCAGAAAGATTCTAAAAATAAATTACGAAAATTTTACGATATATTCGAATTTTACTGGTAGCATATGAACCCTTCAGGAGAAAAGTGCAGTCAGTAAATTTGCGAAAACAAGTTAACTATGCCATCTAGTATAGCTTTGTGATAGTGATATAGAGGAAAAACGGGCATAGTCAGCACGTTCCCGAGAAAGAACGTGTTAAATCTGAATAGTTTATAAAATATAGTCACTATTATTTTACTCATGTGAGAGGTCATTCTGGTTTAAGTAGCAAGAGAAAAAGGTCTTATTATATTCTCACAAATTGACCTAGTTATATGTTAAATATAATTTGTAAAAATGTAATAAGACCTTTCACTTTTTGCAACTTAAGTCATTTAAGATATTTTATAGAAATTTGCTCAAAGAGGTAAATACACCGGAAAGAAAAGTACCTAAGGATTAAAACTAAAACACAACTACGTGCAACGTTTTGTTAAGTGGACATTTTTTTCCCTGCTTTTGGTATTCTTGTTAAATTTTGAAGGGGTACCCAAATTCAAACCAAACAAAACGACAAATATTTAGGGGTTCATTTGAATAAGGGTTTAATTTTTTTGAAACAAAAAGCAAAGTATATTTAGTGAATAGTTTATACCTGCATATAATAATATGAAATAAGAAATTAATATGTGGAACTATTTGCCAGAAATAAAAATTAAAAGTTTTAAAATAAATTTTAGCCTATTACAAATTCTACAAAATACAACCCATCAAAGAACTGCACGAACTTTGTCCCAACATAATACCACTAGCAGACTACGTTATGAACATTCTTCAAATTTTTCCACATCCATCACAAGACGAACAGTCAATATGACAAAAAAGTATACGCACCATTTCGCAAACTTTACGATTGTAGCTTGGCACTTGGCGGCGCAGAGAGAGAATAAATATCGCTAGTGTAGGACAGAGACGAATGCTTTACATTGAAAGGGCGGGGGTTTAGATCACTGCACATCCCAGCTCAAGTGCCAAGCTCGAACCGTAGACCAGTACCTTCACTGTTGTTATCCTTTAGGACAAGTCCATCATATACTCATAACTGCAAAATTCAAAATTTACGCTTTCTTCTCTTTTTTTCTTTTTGTTGCTTTCTTCTTTTCAACAATTTTTTTAGTTCTAAATTAATCATCTCCAATCACAATATTTCAGAAAAACCAAAAATATTTCCATCAAGAATATTTCTATATTAAAATTAGAAATTAAACGGTAAACAGCCATTTCATGTTACAATTTATTTGGGGGTTTTTTATTAGGGATTTTTCATCTATTAGTCTTAGCACAATATTAAAAAAATGAGTTCGCGTCATGTGTTACAATTAATTTAAGTGCGAAAAGTGTTAGTTGAAATTGTTTCAATTTTAAGACTTAAGAATGTTAGTTATAAGATTAAATAAGTTATAATAATATATTTTTATTTAGCTCAAGCTATTTATATACAATTGAAACATAACGTAATTAATTATTTAAAAAGAAATGGAAATGTACATGTCTTATAAACAATTTTTTACATATTCACAAAGAAGTCTTTTGAACGTTGTGAAGATATTACAAATTTTTAGATGTTTTGGCATATCATTAAATATTTTTAAACCTTTAATGAAAATAGAGTTATTAGTTTTGATCCTATTAAATGTTTCAGTGAAAAAATCTATAGCATTCCTAGTTGGATAATTGTGAATATCATGATTATACTTTAATCTATCATATAGATGAAGAATAGGAGTTAGCATAAATAAATAATTCCTCTGTCTTTCTCCGACCTCACCTCCTTTCAACCTTCCAATTGCCACGCTGTTTAACACACGTGGGCATTTGGCTGGCTCCAGATATCACAACCCGGAGGGGAAATTGTAATATTTAATTTAAGAGTATAATTGTTTTGATCTGAAAATTGAATTGAATTTTTAAATTTTTAAATGCAAACAATGTAAATATTTTCAGTTTAAAATAATCTTACCATAATCTCTAAGAACTTAATATTTTCTAAAGCTTCAGTTTCGAAATAAAGAGAGTTTGGAAAATATCACTCTAAACTTTAGGTTTGCTCTAGCGCAAATTCTTCGGAAAGTGATTGCATGTTCTTTCTCTGTAGTCATCATATGAGAGTCGCACAGCATCTTTTCCCAAAGTTTTGAAGCCAAATTAAAAATCTTCTTTCCACCCTACTTGAGATTTTGTGAGGAAAATAGCCTTTTCAATCGTTATCATTGGGATAATGCAAGAAAGACTGATTATTTCATGTAATCTACAATGCCCAACATGGTATGAAACTGAAACCGGTTCTTCCTGCAATATGTTTATTTAATTTTTTCTCATTACATTTTCCATAATAAGAGTTAACCCATATCGATAAAATAAATCTATCGATGCCTTGTTCAATGCGGTCCTGTGTACAATGTTAAGTTAAAATAGGTGTACACAGATAGAATAATTTACTAAGTCGTAACTTTAACTTTATATAACTGCCATATAGAGCTTGACGACATGCTTTGCGTATTTGTTCAATAGAACGTTCCCAGCATATTTATTTTCTTATTTTCAACATATTTTACTTAATTTATATACTCCGTCACCTGCGGTTCATACTTTTTTTTTATTGAACTTCACTATCCCAAAGCTTTGTTGTGGTAATTTTTACTTTATGTTTACCGGTAAAGCACATTCAATTTAAAGAATTATTCTAATAAATTATTAATAACAATGTTATTAATTTAAATAGAAGGTATCCTAGATCTACCATACCTACTTTAGATGAGAAAGATAATTTTTTCGAATGGATTAATTTTTACTCCGTTCTTGCTTATTTTAAAACTGAGATCTATCGTGCCTCGAAGATTTTTTTTGCAGTTTCTATTAAGATGTTATAAAAACTTAAGATTTATAAACATATTGATGAAATAAATAAAAAAGTGAATAGGAAAAGTTGTTTAAAATCACATTTTAAATCTAAATTTTAAATTTAGATATGATCAGTAGGCAGCGGAAGTATTTGCCATTTTTCAGGGCCGGCAGTTATATAAAAAATTCTATTACAAGTGTATATATAAACATACCACATAAAAATGTATGTGGTGTGTTTATTTACATACGTGTAATATATGCAACCAGTATAACCAATATTGAGGTAGTAAACTGGGATAAATGTATACAATATTATAGGTAACTGGGCTGTTATTCCTCAGTTAGAAACAAGACCGCGTACGGAGCGGTGTTTGGCATATGGTCCGCTAACATTTTCGCATTAAAATGCTCTTACCAATATTGCCGGTACAGTTACAAAAGAGGAATTTTTTTTATGATTCGTGTGTCATATTTTGTGCATGTAGTCTGTGTTGGAAAGTAGTCGACAATGCTGACTATTCTTTGCAAAATACTTACCAGGTTTTCCTTTATCTATTAGCCATATATTGCGTAAAATATATCTACCAAGTGTGTATAAAAATGTTTTGGGCAATGTTGCAAAGAATGTACGAAATAAATTTTTGTGGGTGACAGTGGAGCAACAAGTGTAATAAGGTTTCTAATTTTATACTAAGAATTCCGAGTGTTCAAAAATCTTTGTCTCCAATATCAATAGCCAGAAAACGAGTACAACAAACCACAGCACACACTGCAGAAGTAATAGTGACACGTATTATCCAGTATGTGTTGAAAATAGTAGTAAACCAGTGGCGGCTGGTGAAATTTAGTTATGGCATATCTTAGTTTTGCAACATGGGACCCAAGCGATATTTTATGACATAACTATCAAGACTAAATAAAAGATTTGTAGAAAAAAAATTGCGACTGAAATTTGAGAAAAAAAGTCAAACAAATGGTGGGCCTGCCCAGGTTATTTTTTCAACAGTTTGAAAATATTTGCAGAACCTTTCTTTTCAGTATCAGATGGAAAATATATAGAAATATTTAATTTCATAAAAAAATATTTCGTTTTTATGAAGTTTTTTTGAAACTTTATTTTAGATTCCTTTTTCATTGCGTAAATTTTAAAAAGGTATAGCCATAAAAAAAAGTATTTTTTGATAAAATTTAAAATTTATCTATATATTTTCCGCCTGATTCTGAAAAAAAGTGTTTTTCAAATACTCTACAAATTGTCTAAAAAATGACCTGGTAAGGCATAACAAATTTGGCAAATTTTTTTTCGCAAATTTCAATAAGAACACAGGTCCAGTTTCCTCTCCCTGATGACCAGCGATATGCTTTTTTTTTTTTGGTGATACTATTGTACGCATCATCTGCAGGAATGACGGAAACGTTACATTTTAAGACTTGCTACAGGTAATTTTTGAATAAACAAGCCATGAAAAATAGAAGGGCGTTGCAACTGTTGAATTTAACCTACCTGGGATCATGCATTGATTCTTATAAAACTTTATAATAATTGAAAGATTTTTATCAAACACAGGTTACTTTGTTAGTTGCCAATTCTGCCAAGTCAAAATCCAAATTGTATTGTTTGCCATTTTCATCTGAGTCGCTCGGAGATTAAGCGTACTTTTGCAATACACCTTCGGTATTTACACCATATACTGCACTTGGCGCGTGTTTCGCCAACTAAGTTGGCATCATCTGGAGATGATTAAAAGTTTTACTCATCTCTAGATGATGCCAGCTTGGTTGGCGAAATGCGCGGCGAGTGCAGTATATGGTATTTTTCTGAAGTGAGTTGGAACCTTTGATGTGAAGGTGATACTGACGCAATGTCCCACGAAACACCATATACTGTACTCGACGCGCGTTTCGCCAACCAAGTTGGCATCATCAGAAGATGATCAAAATAGTTTTAACCATCTCCAGATTATGGCAACTTGTTTAGCGAAATGCGTATCAAGTGCAGTATACGGTGTTTTGATGTTTCATGGAAAACTACGTCAGTGTTAGTAAAGAGTGGTAGTAAAGAGTATTTGTGGAGTGTTTTTAACATCATATATGAGAAATTTAAGTAGATTTTTAATAATAAGTTTGTTCCTAGAGACGATTTGTAATAGACATGTTCTCGCGTACATATTTTTCACACCAGAGGGCATTTAAAAAAAATTGATTGAAAGAGATAGCCTCTTTTTCTGGTACCTCTCTTTTTTTAAATCGAAACTCGTGTGACTGAGACACTCTCTAGTTGTCAATGTTAGAAAATTTTCTTTTATGGGATTCTAGTTGAAAACAAAAATAAGTTTTCAATTGTGGGGTAAATACTTATATATGTTGTGGGGATTAGCTGATTCAACAAGGGAGTAATTTTTCAGAAGATATCTCTCATTAAAGACCGCCTTTCATAAACAGGTATGAGGTAAAGTTATACTAGTTTTCGTTTCAAAATCATTCAAGTGCATATAAATATTTTTTGTAACGCCGTATCCTAAAATGGCATCTATTGGACAGTTTCAATTAATCAAAACAATGTCATTATTGACAAGTGAAAAATAAAGAAAAAAGTGTGAAATAAAGAAATTTTATTTCACAGACAAGCGCCAGCCAAGCTCATTATTAATACAACTTTCAACATTAAAAACTTTTCATCTGGTGCTTCTAGTAAAAAACGTTCGACATCTGCTCTGTCAAAAACTTTAGATTTCTTAGCCCCATACCCAGTGGATTGTCGTTTCAAAAAAACTTTTACTTTTTTGATAATTGGATACATCTACATTATTCTTTACATTCAAAACTCGGATCAGAGACTTGACATTTTAAAGTTTTTGCTCTTTCAGATAGATAAGTCAAAAGAACAGACTCAGATATATTATTCACAGTTTTCTGCCTACACCAGTGCATAAATAAATCATATTCTTTTTCGTATAATTTTCTAGATTTCGCTGGTAATAAATCTAAAGTTACAGCAATTGCTTGCTCCCTGATTTCCGGAGGAATACCAGGAATAAGATCTTCTTCACTATCACTCATATTGTTCCAAATAATAATTATTGTAAAGTAGAATGTGTCAAATGCGACGTTTAAATCGTTCAATATTTAGTTGTTTTATTATTGGTTTCTATAGAAACAGCAAGAGAATTTAGTCATTACGACAAGGTAACTTTGTCAATTTGCCGTATTTTTACAAAATTATACTGTTTTCTAATTTCGAATGGCGATACAAAATTTTGTATATAATTCGAGACTAAAATGTGTTTTTTTACTCGTGTGGTTTATAGCACTCGCCCTCGGCTCGTACTATAAACGCTCCACCTATAAAAAAAAACACCATTTAGCCATTTGCTATATAAAATACTATAATGAAACATTTCAAAATACGCTATTAAAATTTAATTGAGGTAAGTGAAGAATTAAATAGAATGATTTTTTTAGATCAGGATGATATATACTGGTATAAGAAAGTTATGTGCTGGCCACATCAGATATTTTTTCATATCTTTTCAAATAAGAAAAATATAATATGATTTATTGAAGTATTTCAATTTTTTAAGTTTTTGGATCGTATCTCACAAAGTAGGCCACGGTTTTAAAATTTGTTTTTACTGTCAAATAGGTCATAAGAATTGGAAATACTTTTATTGAAACGTTTTTCTTCCATCATGGATATTAGTAGTGGCCTCATATGTATGTGAACATACATTTCCATTTTTTTAAATTTTCATTCCAATGTGATACGATTACATAACATATAGATAATATTTAACTTTCTTTTGTGATTTCGCTATTATGCGACAGAGAAACGTTAATTTTTTTATTTACTTATTTTTGTTATACAGTGGGCACGTAAAGGTTGGAATAAATTCCGTAAAATCGTTACAAAGCAAGTGACAAAAATTCGCTCAGACACGTCGATTTTTAAATTCATTTCTTAATTTGTTTATTTAAAAAAAAATTTTTTTACATACTTTTTTAAAAAGTTATGACGTCATCGGCAATTTTTTTAAATGGCAACCCCCATTTTTAAAAATTTCATTTGAAAGAGCACATTTTTCTGCATACAGTACGTTCAATTCTAAAGCATGTTGCACGACGAAATTATCGAAAAAAAAATCTTAACTACTTTTAACAGTTTAATAAAACAGAAATACAAGAAATAATAAATCCAGTAAAAAATAATTAAATTAAATGTTCAAATTGCGTACCATTTACTTCTTGACAATGCCCAAGCCGAGATTCTAATTCTCGCAAAACGTTAGTAATTGTTTCGGGTCCAATTCTTCCACATTCGTACCTAATTCTGTCTTTTAAGTCCTCAATGTTATTCGGTCTATTAAAATACACTTTGGATTTAAGGTAACCCCACAAAAAATAATCCAATGGGGTTAGGTCCGGAGATCTAGTTGGCCATTCTAATGAACCGCGTCTACCAATCCATCTGTCTGGGAAAATTTCGCTTAAATAATTACGCACTATTACCGAATAATGCGGTGGTGCGCCATCTTGTTGAAACCATATGGAGTTCTCCGGTACATTAGGGTTTTCGCCATTTGGATACAGTGCGGCAAGTCCCGGTATTATGTTTTGTTGGAGCAACTCCAAATATTTTACACCATTTAATGACCCGTCAATAAAAAATGGACCCAAAATTGTAGTCCCAACAATTCCAGCCCACACGTTTACTTTCTGTGGAAACTGGGTATGTACCTCCATCATCCAGTGTGACCAATATCGACAATTTTGCCTATTTACAGCGCCATTTAAGCAGAAGGTGGCCCCATCAGAGAAAAGTACTCGACTTAAGAAATGTGGATTGGTATTACATCGTTCCATCATGGTTTCGCAAAACTGTACTCTGCGGTCGAAATCTTCGTTAAGCTCGGGAACTAAAGTTACTTTATATGGGTGCCATATATTCTTTTTCAAATATTTTAAAACAGTCGACTGACTAATTTACTGCTATGCTGCGACTTCGCGACTTGGTTTGTAAGGATTGTCCTCCATTGTCAGTAAAACATCTAACTGTTTATTTTCTGAAATTGCAGGACGACCTCTCTTATAATTATCTCTTACATGACCACACTCTCGGAACTTATTTTCTATTTTTCTAACAGTTGATTGTGTAATCGGTCGATCAGGGTATTTATCGTTAAATAATTCAGTAACCCGAGTTTGTGTTCGGGACATGTCTCTACAACCAATCATCACCAAAATCTCAATTTGCTGTCTCTCACTTAAACATTCCATTATTAAAACTTTAAATAATGTGATAACTGAATGTGAGTAAATGTGAACTAACGTGACAGCCAGGTCCGCGTTTCTACGTAGATGAAAAAAAGCGTAAACATGAAAAATGTGTAAGTCGTAAAACAGTTCCTCTACCAGGGTTCGACCATAAGTAAAACACGTGTGTGCTATTAATGTTAAATTGTTTTTTCTCGATAATTTCGTCGTGCAACATGCCTTAGAATTTAATGTACTGTATGCAGAAAAATGTGCTCTTTCAAATGAAATTTTTAAAAATGGGGGTTGCCATTTAAAAAAAATGCCGATGACGTCATAACTTTTTTAAAAAAGTATGTAAAATTTTTTTTTTAAATAAACAAATTAAGAAATGAATTTAAAAATCGACGTGTCTGAGCGAATTTTTGTCACTTGCTTTGTAACGATTTTACGGAATTTATTCCAACCTTTACGTGCTCACTGTATGTGAAATTTGTGTTCTTGAAAAATCTTCTACAAATTAAAAATTGTCAGAAACAGGACTATAGATTAAAATAGAAACGCTACGTTGCCTACGTTTCGTTTAATATACTTAAGCTTCTTCAAGGCTCAATAGTCAATTAATGATGAATTATCCAAAACAGAGAATTTCTTATGACATATGAAGGAATAACAGTTTAGAACCCATCCAATTTCCATCTCAGTAAAATATATAAAAAAATTACCATACTTAATATGTATATAGACAGCACAATAGATTAAAAATTTATTAGTATGTGTTCATGGCCAGAGACCGAAATTTTTTATTTATTTAGGACGAATCATTAGTTTCCATTTTTCGATATTGCTAACAAAAAAATTTTAACAGCGATTTATAGATTTACATTGGATATCTGGTAAAAATGCAGCCTAAAACACTCTTCTTATTACCGTCGCCTTAGAGCTTAAAGACCTAATGGCTCTCTCCATGACCACAAGGTACACTTGGATTTTTTTTATTGCCAGTGTGAATTTATTCCTTTAATATTTTTCTATGGCAATAAAACTTGGAAAAAATTGATTAAAAAAAGACAGAATTGGAACATATTCCGAAAAAAATCTTTAAAAAAAATTGATGAAACTAATAATGCTGTGAACACTAAGAAGTGTAGAAATTACAAGACTTGCTGATATTAGATTCTGTTAATCAAAATTCCTAGTTATCATTACAGAAACAGAAACTGAATTAAATATTAGTACAAGCCATAGAAGATCTTTTTTTTAAGTAAATAGTTATTCTTACGATAAAAATTAGTATATGGTGATGAGGAACTGAGATTGGAATTTTGTTAATTCGCTGTGTGAAAAAAATATGGAACAACCATCGTTTCTAAGAAATTACATTCAGAAGTAGCGATAATGTCTATAAATGATGTAGTTTGTTACCAAAATATAAGATAGTGGGCTACAGAGATCCTTAATTATAAAATTTCTGGATGAGGTCAGTGCTGTAAAAAGATTATGTGGTGTGGTATTTCTTATAACAGAGGACCCCATTTTTTTAATAATAAATTCGTATTCCTACATGAAAACCTTTTGTTACCACAATTAAATATGGAACCAGAATTTCGATTCGACATGAAATTTACTTTCAAGATGGGTGCCGCCCAATACTTGGAACTGTCCAGGAGTAGATAACAGTAGCAAACATGTAAAAAATGGATTTTAAGGCGGTCGTTATGATAACGATCGTCATAAGATCTGTTTAATTAATTATTAATTATTTACTTAACAAGCGAAAAAAAATCCAACACCAAATATTAACTTAGCACTTTCATGCTCCGTGAGGTCTAGTGTTAAGGACACTTGTCTCTCACACCGGTGCGTGTTCAGGGCCATCTAACTTGGGCATTGGGGTGTGTCCATTGTTTTCAAATGTGTAGCCCTTCACGTATGAAGTTATTTTAGGCATGCAAGGAGTTGTATTACCTGTGGTATTTGATCTGATTGTCAAAATTGCAAAATTTATTAAGCACAACCGGTTATAGCAGAGGGTACGAACATACTGAACTAGTAAAATGATCATTAGCTACAATTCCTTTTATATAACGTGAGTATTGACAAATTTTCCTGTGATATATCCCACGAAGCAATTAGCGTATGTCTGCCGCAAAGACGAAAAAAACGAGCTGATTATATTATTCCCTTACGCAGTGTTACCAAAAAGAAATGTAGAACATATGTATGTACATATATTCTTTGATGTTCTCTTAAGTATCATTGTATTTAAAGCTGAAATATTCATATTACCGATAAATAAAATATGAACGCCTTACTGCATTATACCACGTACCTTTATAATTTCTGCCAGATAATGATAATAGTTCCATTTAGTTTTCGATTTACGTGTTTGCAGACATTGTGACCTACATTGGACGTACGCTTGCATGTTGACTGATTCTGTTCAGTGTTCGGTCCTTCCATGCCTGTCAGATGCTTCCCTAATTGTCGTTGTCACCGTCTTTATCGATTAGAACTATTGCAATTATTTCAACTCATTAGTAGAGTTGGCATTTCGATCCGCAAATCATGGGCGGTGCCAGATAGAGAAATACCCAAGTACGTAAGCGAGACTTGTTTACCATTTTAGTCTACTGTTATGTGTCGAGATGTCAATAACGTAATTTATTTTTCTCCGTTGTACTGTTGATAATTTTATCTTTCGTATTTTATTCTTGATATTAATGTAATAATAAAGTATGTCAGACCTATCCGAGGGTAAAAAACGTCCATACGCTGACAAAGTGAATAAATTTATTAATGAATTCCCGAATTTATTCTACAATGGTGCTATAATAATTTGTAAGGTGTGCGAGACAGACCTGATGTGCTGGGATAAACGTGATTGCAAACGTCACGTAAATTCTGTGCAACATAAAACTAAAAAAAATGGCGTGCCTTCGACAACACAGTTTATATTCGATTTTCTCTTAATGCTGATTTGCCTGTGATGTTTCGCTCTACATACTCGATAAACTATTTCAGGAGTTCTGGAATAAATACAATCCCAAGGTGACGTTACCAAGTCGCACAACGTTGCGTAACTATGTACCAACTGTAAGCGAAGACATTGTAAATAAGATCAAATGTGTACTAAAAAATACACGGCTGTAGTTATGTGTTGACGAGACGACAGATTGTAAAAAAAATTCTATTGTAAATGTTATAGTACGTGTACTGGACCCTCTTAAACCAACATTTCCACTGTTACTAGCTAGCAAAAGACTAACTGAGTGTATTGGCTAAACAATTACGTGGGTGGTGCTGGAGACATTAGAAAAAGTCTGTATTTTTGTTAATATTCCTCAGACAGGGAAAATGGTATACTAAATGTCTCTTACTTCTGTAATGTGCATCTTCTAGCCCATGTAGTTTTCTACCAAATATACAGCGTGTTCATTTGAGGCAGGACCTAATGTCACCGAAATAGTAAACTCATGTTAACGATTAGGAAGGAAAAAACTTAAAGGATGAAAGATATTGAAATTATAACTTATACGCAAATATCAATTTGGAAAGGAAAACTGTAAAAAAAATGTGTTCCAAAAGTTTCATAACACTAAACGTGGATTTTCTATATTTCTGTTTCCCTAATGGAAGTTAACTACTGCTATTTTTCTTGTCAGGGGATTATTGACAAATTAAAAATTTTATTTCAGTGTTCATTGTAAAAAACGTTTTATTGCAATTTACATACATCTTGAGTTTTTAAGTATCTCTTTACTTTAAATCTATTTTCACATATTTTTCCTTTAAGTATTTTTCATACCTTTATGGCTAACAAGAGTTTATGGGGGAGTCTTGGACGAATAGATATTTATTTATTACAAGACATGGGACACACATAGGCTACAATATCCCAAATCAGTATACACTAAAGTAATCAAAGCAACAATTATACTAAACTGTAACAATGTAATATAATAGGTACACATACTATACAGGGTGCCTCACCAGGAATTCCATCGATCGATTTAGGGAAAAGTAGGCACCAGAAAATTTTGAAAATTTAGGGAGCTATTAAAGGCAGTGTGGCCAATCCAACTAAAATAATTATAAGCATCTGGCACTTCTGGTTAACCGGAAGTCGATAACAATTTACTTATTTTAAATGGAATATTCTATATATTTTAAGGTTTTCGAAAAGAGCAACACGTGAAAAAAATGTCAGTTTGGCTATAAAAATTATCCTGAAATCTTTTATTTGTCGTACCTATTTAAATTGTAATAAGACACAAACAATTTTAAATTACGATTAAACAAATAATACGGTGACATTTTTCAAGGTTTAAATGAGGCTTGTTTTTTATATAATAATTGTGAAGAGAATTTAAGTCTTCCTGGAATGAAATAATTAAATTTTAAGAAGATCAGAGTATAATAAAAACAGACAAAATTTAAAACAAATATGAATGTCGTTTAGATAAATCAAAAATAGCGACAGTCCTAAATTTGATCCTTGGGGTACTCTTGAGGAAACAAAATATGGAGATGAATTGTAAACAACCATTTATTGTTACTATGTGTGATCTATCCAAAATATAAGAGATAAAGCCGTCTTAAAAATATACTAATAAAGATAAACATGAAAAAATGCTAAACATTTCAAAATTTAAGAACTGTCAAATTTATTCCAACTTGTAATAATATTGTCAAAATGTGTACAAAATATCAATATACAGATTTGGACAAACTATTTTATTGTGAACTTAAAAATAACAAAGTTAGGTCTCTTTTCAGTTCTATTTTGATCACCACAGAACTTATCCTTAACCTTACTTCCTTACATGCTTACTTTTCTTTGGTCCATATACTTGTGTACCAAATTTGAACGTTTCATCTCAAAAAACAATGGCCACCATTGCGATATATACCGATGCACAATCACAATACAGATATAATGGCTGAAATCATATTCTTGTTCGTCATAATTTTTCGAGATTCGTACATAAGTGCAATATTTTTTTTTAAATTTTATACGAATTTATACCTTCCTAACTTAAGAAATTAGGAAGTAAAAAGTCAACACATTTGAGAAATATCTCAGGAAGATTTTTCCGACTTCTACCCTCATCTCTCCTAATACATTTCTTATTCTAGTTTGGGATACTGTTTCTTCATGATGAACCTAAAACTTCTCCGTAAATTTTAATTTATGAAATTCATTTTACCGGTTCATGTTCCCCAACCCTACAGCAGTCTTTGAAAAACTATCACAACATAGAATATTAGAAAGGGTGATAACTATAGTATTGTTTTTAGACGAGTGATTGTCTTACGTCGTAAGATCGAATGAGCTATCCAGGTTTATTGTTCTTGGTGTCCTCTTATTTGGAACTGTGATGACTGTTTGAAGATCTCACCAGCTTGGTACTAATTTGGCACTTCAATTAAAAAATATACCTAATAATGATGGTTATAGATTCAGATCAAGTGAGTAACTGAGGAAGATAACTAGTTACCCATGAAGTTTGTAGATACTATATCTAGTTATTTGTAACTAGATACACAACACTGGTTTTCGTGAGGTTCCGTTCAATAATAAATGAAAACAAAGTGCAAAGTGAAATGGTGTAGTAGTATACAGATAAAATAGTTAAAGAATTTATTGAAGACCACTTTTATATTTTCTGTTATCTCCATTTATAGTGAGTGGCGTGACTTCAGTGGTAAAAAATTATGTATATTTGTTTCATAATAGGTATTTTTCGAAATCAAAATTTTTGTATGTCTAACATGTTTGATCCAGTGCCAAGCTCATTCCTTGTCACTTTAAGCTACCAGTTATGAAACTGTCAATTGTAGTTATCAAATAAGCGGATATATTAGTTATTTTCTACTATTTAGTCCACTAGATTTTGTAATCTGCCACAATATTGTTGCTGAACAGTAATATTCGTATTCCTCAAAATATTTTAATGTAGTTAAATTCGAAAATCAAGAGGCTAAGCAAGAAATATTGTATTTGATCTTTCTATTACTTCAGATTTAAATGTAATCATATTAATAATTTCCTTTAACGTCCGCCCATGTCGTCTTTGTGCAGGCACCATCTGTCATATTTTCTCCATACATAAACATTTTATGCATACAAATGTTCTAACTGAAGCCCTCTATAATAAATACCACTGCAAATGCATATCTTATTGACAATGCTACTGAGATATAAAAAAGGATTTATTGGATGGTTTCAATCTCCATAACTAATGTGATTCAACAATGTACTTTCAATGTCAGTATTATACAGAGATTAAACAATCATAAATTTATTGCACTTGAAGATGAGGACATGAAAGAGCCGAATTAGTAGCTTTTTCTATATCTATATAAATAAAAATCAATTGCCACATATATGACGGAGCATCACTTGAGAACAGCTCGATCGATTTGGCTGATTTCTTTTTCGGTGTGTTCGTAATTATCAGGACAAAGTTTGTATGAAAGAAAATTTTTGGAAAATCCACGGAAAAAGTTGGAAATTTGGACGTTTTCATATTGATAGTCATTACGTGAAATGAGGCACACTTTGAGAGTTCTGCTGTCACATGTTTTCATAACAAAAAAAAAACTTGCATGGCTTAAAGGTCTTGCAACCATTTGACATTTGACAGCCATTTGACGTTTTGCGAAGTGATTTCATTAAAGGAAAAAAAATATAGTGTTATCGGTGATGATCTTTTGGTGCATTGAAAGTCGTTCGTGTGTTGAGAAGATTATTTTGGTGTCTTTGGAAAAATGCCACCAATAAGGCGTCGAAATATCGGTCGGCGTACGCGCAACGCAAGAGAAATACAGGATCGTCGAGTCGATGAACTGATGAAGAGGGTAGACAGCGTTTAGAGCCAAATCGAATAAGAATTTCTCGAGCGCGATCAATTATGATTCCGGAACAACGGATACAGTCGAGTTTGACTCGCTTAGTTGGAGATAACGTACAAAATAATTTGAAACGTCGACTAAATAGACGGCCAAATGTAACAATTCGACATGAACGTTTGGCGTTCAGATACGATCCAACAGTCGATTACGCCGCGAATGTGTCGGTCGACTTCGGAACTATGAGCACTGTTTGTCAGCATTGCAATAAATGCTTTGAGGTTCCGACACGAACCGCCAGGACTATGTTGTGCGAGCGGAAAGGTGAAATTACCACAATTGACACTGCCGCCAGAGCCACTGGCATCATTACTTTCTGGCCAAGAACCTCAATCGAAGCATTTCTTGCAGAATATACAAAAATACAACAGTACCTTCCAAATGACATCATTTGGAGCGAATGTAACTGAAGAATGAGGTTTTAGCGAAACTATGCAATGGAACACAGATGTTAAGAAGATGATGAACAACGTGATTGAAGCAACGATAATCATAGGAAAGTTCAAAGGTGAGGATGTTCTGATTCCAAGAGTACCACTGATTCCAACCAATTTGCCGTTTCAATTTAAGCGTGTCCAGTTTCCTGTTCGCCTTGCATTCACAATGACGATTAATAAATCGCAAGGTCAATCGTTGGAAGTATGTGGAAAGAACCTTGAATTGCTATGTTTTTCCCAGGGGCAGTTGTACGTGGCGTGCTCGAGAGTAGGTAAACCATCGGCTCTATTCGTTTTCTCTCCAAACGGAAAGACAGAAAATATTAGTTCATCATCAAGCGTTGCGATGAACGCATTACTTAATTTTTGTAAATATTTGTAATATTCCAATATGGGTGCTCTGCAACCTGGTCTCAACATTAAATCCTAATTAAAATAATCTATCTATCTATCTTCTATCTATATCTATTTTTGTATAAATTGACAGAACAACGACTGTCGGGTCAGCTAGTTTAGATATAAAATCCATTATTGTCTTGGATGGATTATGTTTGACATATACAGGTACTTAAAAAACAATAAAATAAAAATTAGAATTTACTGGTATTCATAAAAACAAAGCCGAAATAAATTTATTGCATGAGAAAAATAATATGAACTAAAATTTGATATAAAATGAAAAGTGTAGTACTCGGTACTATACTTGGTTCGATGGTTCGAATCCATCCCGAAGCAAGTTGGAAATTTTATTTGTAGTTTGGTTTGGATTAAGATGTCAGAGAACTGTCGATGCCCTAGATGTGGCTCGGACTCCACAATAAACTGTAGGACCTCGTCTCTCTTTCCCAGCACAAAATCCTAGGATTTTCTGGGAGTTACTTCGGTGACTTGAGAGGCGGTTTTGAAAACATTTTAAGAAAACTATTATGTATAGTGAATTGAAAAAGGATGCATTAAAAAGATAATTTGAATACGGTTGCAAATGTCATTCTGATTTTCACCCCATCATCCAGACATTTATTAGATTGAATTATTTCTACAGTGATATAACAATTGGAATAGGAACACAGTATTTAAAATTAATGATGTATGAAAACTCTGGAAACTGAAAGATGAAAGAAAAATTTTCTTTAATTTTTCCTTCATTTTTACATTAAAGGGAAAAATCAAAAAAAAATGGAAATGTTACAGTAGAAGTTACAGCGGTTGTTAGAAAGTATAGTTTAAAACAGTCAATAAGATGCTGTTCCTTAGAAGACATCGTCTTCGGTAGTAGTTGTTTCTGAATTTCTCTCCTGGAAGTTTTCTCATCTGTGTTGTCAACAACTGTTGTGGCTACTCGCATTTCTCGTTATTACACTTTGATATGTTATCGAATACCTCACTCGCAATCAAAATCATCTGCTAGAAACTTTAAATCGTAATAGCATTCTTGTCCTCTTGTTTTCTTGTTATAAATTCTTCTTTTGATGCCCATAGATTTTTTCATTACCTTAAATCCTATTTCTATAATATGTATATATCTATCCGAAGTATGTTTCAGGAAAGCCCCAAGTAGTTATCTTTATTAGAATCTTCCCAACCATTGTATTTTAATTTTCCTGTATAATAAATAAAATCTTTTTTACTTTTTATAATAAACTGGTAAAAAAATGAGATTATTTGACTTTTTTCAGCCAGAAGCCTGAAATTCCATGTGATCATCAAATTAACTAATAACTTGCACAATGAATACTAACATATTGGCAAAACCATGAACAGACTTAAATATTGTAGAAAGTAAGTCTTTGATATGGACAAGTGGGGCCATAACACAAATCCTTATAAGATATCTAACTCAATATAGTACGCTTCCTATGACACATACAAAAGAATAACTGATCAAGGATTAAGTTAAGTTAATTACGACACAGTAACATATTTGTATAAGAATGAGTTTAGAGCATTAATTAAGGCTACCCTATTAACAAGTGAAGTCTCGCACTTAAAAAAAGTAACTATTATTTTCCAAATATAAACAAATTATTCCAGATGCTGCATATTTTGTAAAAAATAATCTGATTTTAAGGCGACGTTTTTTACCAGGTATCCAACATAATACTGTATTTTTTTACGAATACAAAAACAATTTTTCGTAAGATGACAGTAAACTTATTTTACATTTCAATACAATATTTTATAGAAAATCTTTTTGAATATCAAAAAATTATTAAAATTACGAAATAAATTATGTTAGGCTACCATGATAAGAAATGTCGCATTCCAAAACCATAACTAAACGATGTGTAAAAATGTTTCCACTTGAATTTCAGCACTGCTCAAAGCTTCTATATGAAGTGCTTCAGTTATGAACTTTCCTCATAATAATTTTGACATGATGGTCTGTTACAGTTTTAAAACTTTTTCTTTTAAGTGTGGATATCAATTTAGCTAAAATTTTAAAAAGTTGCATAGTGACACAGCAGGTACTCGCTAATTGTTTAATGGGTCTAGAAACTTTGAAACATTTTGGAAAATTGTCTAATTTTTCATCCTCTCCTGCGGAGAATATGCTTAACCAACACATTATTTTTAACATACCAAAATATACGGAAGATAAATTTACTTACAATTTCTGCTTACATACAGGGTGATACATCATTTAAACATTGTTTTAATCCTGCAAATGACTGTGGTTTGTTCTTGCGTATTGGTCAACTCGTATTTGAAATATTCGAAAAGAAATGCTTCAACAATGCTTCTATTCCCTAAATCCTGGAGTGGGCTGATGTGAAGTTAACGCTATAACTGCACTCGACGCACATTTCGCCAACCAAGTTGGCATCATCTGGAGATGATTAAAACTAACCTTGTGGTAACAATGTATACTATTTATATATAAATTATTGTCACGGTTCGGTGAACCGTAACCCACTAACTAATAAAGCAGGCTATTTGGGATTAGTCCTCTCTCACTATTCATACCATTTTAACACCATTTCCAAGCTTTCCAGTTCATCCAATTGTTTAGTATTTGTTAGATTCTTGATTAATGTTAAATTGTTAATATCTATTTTATCTTTGTTATAAAACGCGTATTGGGCAACACTAGACTTATATGTTCTATTTGAGATGGGCCATATGCACTTTGAATCTAGTTTGAATTGATCGTCTGGTTTGTCCAACATACTTTTGATTACAGTCCTTACAGATAATTTCGTAAATACCCGACTTTTCGCTTGTGTCAATTTTGTCTCTTAGAGTACCTAAAAGTGGTTGTAGTTTATTTCCTGATCAATGAACCAGTGTCATACCTATATCTTTGAAAAGCTTACCAATACCACGTATGAATCGAGGATCGAATGGAATCGATACAATCGAATTTTCTCTTTCGAATTGAAAGGTCGAAGAATTCCGAAGTGACTCGTTTCCTAATCAATTTATCAATTAAACTTACAGAATAACCATTACTCGCAGCTATATCATTAATCAATGCCTTAATAGACGATGAACTCGAAAATTAAAACTCGCTATTTTGTGTTGAGCACAATGGTGAGAGTTCTTAAGGATATATGTTAGAGTACTAGAATCTTTTTTGTATATGTCAAATTCTAACTTATTTTCACTATTATTAATTATTATTAATACATCTAAAAATGGTAGTTTTCCACAGTTTTCAATTTCATATGTGAATTTAACTGACGCGAAAATACTGTTTAATTTATAAATAAATTTGTCAATATCAGCGATTTTTGTATCAAACACTGCAAAAATATCATCCACATACCTAGCCAAACTCTAGGAAAATATTCAAATTCTTCTTTTGCCTCTGTCTCCAATTTATTCTTGAAAAAAATTGGCAATGGATGGTGACAAAGAGTTACCAATGGCTGTTCCTTCATGTTGTTCGAAGAAATTATCTTTAAATAGAAGGCAATTTTATTTCATGCAAAGTTTAGTGAGTTGGAGATATTCTTTTACTACATCTTGACTGAGATTGTTTAATTCGAATAGACTCTTAAGGTAGTCCAAGGTCTGTGGTATCGCAACAATTGGAAACAATGAATAAACGCCTAACGAGTTCAAAATTTCACCTTCTTGCAACTGAATATTTTTCACTTTATTAATGAAATCATTGGATTAATCACAGAGAAACTAGGTGGTACAATAGGTACATATTCAAACTCCTCTGTTAACCATTTTGATAGGTTGGTAATTCGACGATTCAATTGCTGAAACAATGGGACGTCCCGACTTACCTGGTTTATGTATCTTAGGCAAGCAGTACAATCTAGGGACACTTGGGTGAGATACTTGTAACTTCCTATTTAAAGCTGGAGTAATAAGGTTATTGCAGGATTGAAGTACATTTCTTCCTTCAGTAATCACATTTGGTAATGGATTTCTAGAAAGTTTTTTTATATACTAATGAGATTGTCTAGCCTTACACAATAGTCCTCTTTATCTAAAATAACAAACTTATTGTCCTTAGCAGCTTTCAAGTAAAAACTATCTTTTTCACCCAACTGTTTGATGATTTTTCTATCTTTTGTAAATTTTACTTTCTAATTTTGACTTTCTAAAGGGTGATCCAAATTGAACTTTTAGGATTTGCTTTCTGAATAAAAAAATCAAAATATTGGAAATATCAGAATTTTATTGCTATCAGTAAAAAGTACAAACTTAGCAGTTAGGTATGAAATATGATGTCAGCCAAATGCCCTCCACGGCTCCGCTGACATGATACCATTCCTTTAGCGAAGTTTTTCATAACGCTTTCGCATAAATGCGGCACTATTTCAGCAATTGCACCTCTGATGTTCTCTTTTAGCTCTGGAATAGTAGCAGGTTTGTTGACATAAACCCTTTCCTTCAAATAACCCCACAGAAAAAAGACTCATGGGGTTAGATCGCAAGACCTCGGTGGCCAATCGATGTCACCCCTCTGAGAGATAACACGACCAGGATATTTGGTTTGAAATAAAGTGACTGTTTCACGTGCTGTGTGACATGTGGCTCCATCCTGTTGAAACCACATGAATTTGCCATGTGTTTCGATACCATCTGTACAAATGCAATCTCCCAACGTTCACACAACGCAAATGGCGCGTAATTCAAATCCTAAAGTTCAATTTGGATCACCCATTTACTTTAGTGGCAATATTTGTCGAGATTTGATTTCTGTAAGCTCCTCTGGCAAATCCTTTAGAAGAATGAGGAAGGTATTGAACTGAACGTTCATCACATGCAATAATCTCATCTAAAATGCCTTCAGAGGCAGATAAAGCAAAATTTAATCGGTAAAGTTAAATATAGGTATAACAGAGGTTCATTCATCGGGAAATAAACTACAACAACTTTAAGGTAATCCAAAAGACAAAATTGGAAGGTAATTATTTAGTATACGATAAGATGCACATGGTTACAATAAAAGGGGTTGGTTTAGCGAATAATTTTAATATGACGAAAGGGTGGCTTCATTATAAGGGGTTATTGTAACCATAATCCAATGTAAAAGGCACCCTATTTAAAACTTACCCTTTTTCACCCAAAATTTATAGGGCAAGGAATAATTCTTAATGTTATTGAAGAATGCAATCTTATTAATTTATTTTAGGGTAGTTAGGGATGTTTGTACAAGATATGACAATGTGCAATGAGCATCTGATGATGTGCAGATTTGTGCAATAATACAACCTAACCGAACCTAATACCTGTTCCTCTCCTTTCCTGGTAAAGATAATTGCTCATACCTTCTCGTCGATCCTTGCTGAACAATAACATATTTAAGGATATAATCCATTTCTTTAATTACGTTATCGACTAAATAAGCAACTTACCCTAAAAATGATCCGATCTGGTTCTAAACTGAACGCTAGTTATACAATGTCGTATCTTTAGACACAACAGAATAGAATCGCACCTAACTTCTCCCTGACTGTGAATGATTTGTCACGGTACAGCATTTTCCATGCATTTTCGTATTTAAAACATGGTTTTTAATGTGTAAAATATTATATTTCTGTACAAGAGAAAAGTAACATCGTCTTCTAAGCTTTAAAATAGTAAAATTAGTAACAGGAAGTGTTAAATATATCAGAACAAAAAGTGACAGATGTGTGTGAAAACGCATTTTTTTTTTAATTTTTTTTTCTCATTAACGGCTTCTCTCCGGCGAAAAAAAAGTACATATTCGTGTTCAGCGTACCTTATTTTGGGGGGGGGGTAGACAAATTTTCAGGAAAATTTAAGCATTTTATCGTATACTAAATAATTACCCAAACGAAAAGTCGGCGACTTACGAAATTAGCTGTAAGGACCGTAATCAAAAGTATGTTGGACAAACTAGACGATCAATTCAAACCAGATTCAAAGAGCATATGACCCATCTCAAATATGGTAGAATAGGTGTCTAGCGTTGCCCAACATGCGTTTGAGGACAACCATAAAATAGATATTAGCAATTTAAGAATAATTAGGAATGTAACAAATCCTAGACAGATAAATGCATTAGAAAACTTGGAATTCACAAAGTGTAAAAATAGTATAAATAGTGCCAATCGCAAATAGCCCGCTTTATTGGTTAGTGAGTCACGGCTCACCGAACTGTGACAATATAGTTTAGGTATTAATAGGATACATTGTTAGCGTCAGGTTAGTTTTAATCATCTCTAGATGATATCAACTTAGTTGGCGAAATGCGCGTCGAGTGCAGTGTATATTGTTTTGGTGTTTCGTGGAAAACTACGTCAGTTTTATTCCCTAAATACCTATAAACGGTTAATGACGCGTGCCTTTCGTTTACTGTTGCATTTCAGCTAGGTACTACATTAGTTTATTTTTTCAATCTCAAGTATAAAAGTTAATGAAGAAAACAGGTGCAAGCAACGTGAAATAATTCAAATATAAGTTAATTAACCGTTTAAAATGTCCACCACCGACTTCTATACAGTAATACAAACGTAGTTAGAAATGTTCACTAATTGTCTACAATATCTGTGGTGTTATGATCTTTTAGAATGCCCGCCCAGACCCTCAATTTTTGCGTTCTTTGGATATGATACTTTACTACTGCAAACTTTAATCTTTCTGCTCCTGTTACCGAAAGTAAGTTAACTTTAATCTTCTTTGATACAGAATTTGACCCCTTTTCGATCAGTTTGTTTTATATCTGGTTGCCATAGTAAGTAATGTGGGACAAACTACTTGGCCACACACTTTTTTAATAAGGAAGAATGTGCGAAAAATAATCTAGAGTTACTACTGAAAGACAAAAATCATATTTATACAACTTTACTTAAGTTTATTTTTAAAAACTAACGAAAATTAATTTTAGTAATTTAAAAACAAATTAAGTTCCTCTTCTTGATAAAAGTTAAAATATAGAGTGGAATAAAAAAATAATAATATTAACTGAAAATTTTTGTTAATTATTATTTACTAACTTTTACAAATCTTATCACAGATAAGTATAACATATATCTTTTTAAACAATTATTTTCCCGGCTATTTGCCAAAACGCTGAAACTTGGATTACAAAAAAGATAATATGCACATTATGTTCAGTATTACTGACTCAATAATGTTATTTTTAAGTTCAACTATTCTGTCTAATAAAACCAAAAATAAATAAAACACAAGGTACTCACCAGTTGACACTCACTTTAAAAAACTTTAAAATATCTACCGACACGTGTTTCTGCTTGCCTTAGCTCATCAGGGTAGCCAGCGTATTTAAAGAATCCAAAGCAAAGAAACTTGTAAACCCCAATGTAATAAACATTAATGGCTTCAGAGAACAGAATAATTGAAATTATATAGTGAAAATACCCCTTATTAGGGTCAATGAAATAATTTAAAAACAAATTAAGTTCCTCTTCTTGATAAACGTTAAAATATAGAGTGGAATAAAAAATAATAATATTAACTGAAAAATTTTTTTGGCAAATAGCTGGGAAAATAATTGTTTAAAAAGATATATGTTATACTTATCTGCGATAAGATTTGTAAAAAGTTAGTAAATAATAATTAACAAAAATTTTCAGTTAATATTATTATTTTTCATTCCACTCTTAATTTTAATATTACAATTATTACAATTATTACTGATTTAAATAGCAGATGGTATTTTTATATACTGTGTGAATACAGCAATCGCATTTGACGGAAGATGGTAGTTTATACAATCATCTACATCAAAGTTGTCAGAAGTATTGTTCATTGAAATGAAACATCATTGTTACTGGCTTTTCTAGAGAAAATAAAAAGTTGAAGTTTTCATTTAAAAAGATTGAAGTAAACATATTTTTCTTGTGTTTTCGAAGAACTGAATTTCAATTCAAATTTTTGACTGAATAAAATCTTTATTAAAATAAATTTCGATACTAATATTTCCTCCTCAATATTCACAAGTGTAGTCTAAATTAATTGAAAAATATTTAGAATCTTGCAAGCTATTAATTATTTGTTTTAATGCTTCAACTAGTAGAAACACTAAGCCTAGCTACGTACGACGATCTCGGCTTTCTGCCTGGATACTGGTTTCCGAGCTAATTGCATATATTACAGGTACATAAATAAACGCGTACATATTAATAATATAACTATGAAGGCTCTTTAAAAAATAGGATTCTTTATATAACTGCCGGCTCTGAAAAAGGCATATATTTCCGATGCCTAATAACAGTTCTCCATCTTTTTTCTTACAGTCAAAAAAACTTTGTTCTTCCTTATCTATTATGCAATGCATGTTCAGCCTCGATATTAATTCACACACGGAAAAAGATCTAAACTATTTTTAAGACTACTATTCTTAAATTAAGACATTATTATAGGCACATATAAAAGAGATACTTTTCCATCAAGGAAAACGTTATTCTTAAAAGTCATTATCTTAGTCTCCTTCTTTTAATGATAACTAATTATTAACTTTAGAATAATGCTAAGAGGAAGTTTCGAACAATATTCAATACTAACTTATACTTAATCTAAGATTTCATTTATCAGTTTAAAAGTAGAGGTTATTGCGATCTGTTACATTTAACATTTAAGAGTCTTATATACCCTATTAAATCATAATTCTCGAATATCTCGTTTAAAACTTATCCGATTTGAGTGCGATTTTTACAAGATTTTTCAAAAATATGTATAAAATGTCGGAATGTAATTTTTTTTTTTTAGAGTCGTCAAAAAATTTTCGCATGCATTTTAAATATTTTGTATCCAAATTTTTTAACATTCCGACATTAGTCACTGTTTGTAACGTTTATATTCATGTGACCCAACTCTTGGATTAGTTGAAAATAAATTTATTAGAAAACTAAAAACTGCATATCTGTATTCCGATAATAGCTGCCATCTCGCATGATATTTCGGAAACACGGATGCACTTGCATACACTGGACTCGTTTGCGGGAGGGGGAATCGGGCACTTAGCAACCACGTTGCGATTTGCGTAAACAACAGTGGCGTGTGTATTCTAGAGATATCTCAAATTTACTTATTTGATATAAAGTGGGTACACTTGATTTCAATAAAAACTGGTACACTTTCTTTTAGCTATGTAAATCATTCGTTCTTTGATTGATATTAATAATCTTACAAATGTCACTTTGACGTTAATCAGTGGCGTCATTATTAAAAATGGTTCGACATCTAACAGATATTCAAAAATTTCGAATTGTTTCTAAAATTGAAGATGGTTGGTCCATAAGAAGACTTGCTGCTGAATACAATGTGAGTAAAAACACGATAATGAGTGTTAAAAAACAATGGGAAACCAACCAAACGGTATCCCGTAAAGTTGGTTCCGGTAGGCCCAGAAAAGAGCAATAATCAAGAAGATGAAAATCTTATAAATTACCTAATAGAAAACCTTTTTCAGACTGCAGTAAATGCAATTTCAGAGACAAATTTCCCTGATTCGGTATCTACTGCTTGCATAAGAATAAAACTACAAAGCGACTTGAAGAGTTGTTCAGCGGCTAAAAAATACAAACTTTCAGAAGAAAAGAAGCAGGGTAGGATTATTTTTTGCACTCAACTATATAATCAATGATGAAAACTTCTGGGGACAAGTTGTCTTTTCTGACGAAAAGGTTTTAAATCCTGTAACGATGGACATGTTCGCGTATATAGGCCTCCTTCCACTAGATACGACGAAAAATATACTTTCGATCCACAAATATTAGGAAGGTTTTCAGTCAATGTCTGGGCTTGGATGAGCCTAAATGGGTTAGGTGTGTGTTGGAACAGTGGTGGTCATCTCAATTCCATTAAATATATTGAAATATTAGACAATATTATGTTGCCCTCAGTAATGGAGGTGTTTCCGGAAAATAATTTTATTTTCCAACAAGACAACTGCTCCATACATACGGC
Organism: Rhamnusium bicolor; assembly: GCA_029963845.1. NCBI lineage: Eukaryota > Metazoa > Arthropoda > Insecta > Coleoptera > Cerambycidae > Rhamnusium > Rhamnusium bicolor. Next base: position 402,942 of record JANEYF010002171.1, read on the forward strand.
CCATCGTGTCAGGCAATGGTTTCTTAATAAAAACATAGAGTTGTTACCGTGGCCATCTAAAAGTCCGGATTTAAATCCAATTGAAAATGTATGGGGACTAATGGTGGAACATATAAAAAATTAAATAACCATCCAAATAATGCCCAAGAATTGGAAGGGATAATTGAAGACGCTTGGGGAGAACTTGTCGCAAGAAGTTGACCTTGCAAGAAATCTGATTTTGTCCATGCCTGCAAGACTTCAGGCAGTTTTAGATGCTAATGGAGCAATGACAAAATATTACTTAATTCTGTATTACGTAATTGAAGTTAATTTATTTTATTTTTTTATTGTATTTTTTATGTTCAGTTTGCATTGTTTACATTTTTTTTAATCTCAAGTGGTATTTTTGTGTTCTTATTTTAAAATTAGAATTATCATTATTCAGTTAGTATTTTAATTACAACCATTAGTAGAATTATCCGTAACAAATATTATTTTTTTAAACAATAATATGGCAGGCTTGAAAATGTTTTGTAAAAGTTATTTTCTAATTAATTTTTAAAATTCCATTTGAATAAAATAAAAGAGAAAGGTTTAATAAGTTTAAAAACACAAAGAAAACCGATCTCCTCCAAAAAACCCAGGTCCGGGGTAAATCACTTCTTCTCCACCCCCCTCTCGACATGCCTGGCCAGCCCTATTTACAGACATATACACACAACTAAACTATTATATAAGATTTTCGATTACAAGAGTTGTACCAGTTTTTTTAAATCAAGTGTACACCTAAGTAGACGTGTTATTGAAAGTGATTATTAGTGGAGTGAAAGAACAATGGGAAAAATAAAAACATATCATAAGCGTAAATACCCTAGCAGAAAACCGAAAAAATCGAACATTAGCCCAAAAGAGAAAATATAAAAAGTAAGTACTAGTGAAAATTGAATTTTTTCGTAAATTAATAAAAGTAATTATTTTCTTTTATTTCCGGTAATTTCTGTAGAGGACTAATATAAATGAAAGTTTTCCAATTTTGCCGTCTCTAAATATTGATATGGAGAATGAAAGGCTCAATGAAAGGTGAATATGATAATTTTTATTTTTGTACAGGGTGATCATTTTAAGTGCACCTTACTCGATTTTTCTGCTGTATTTTTAACCTAGGAAAAAACTTCAAAAATTATACTTATGTGCTTTTTTCTAAGGAATCCGAAAATTAAAAACAATTGAATGTCAAATAAAAAGAAAACGCCGAAAAACTGAAAAATAAAAAAATTACACCCCGCATTAATATGCGGAAATGGACATATGACATTCCGAATACTGATTAAATATGCGCGTCACATACATATCTTTTACTTCCGGTTTGACCGGAAATTGCCTTAATTTTTTTTATTCTAAATGATATATCCTGTATATTCGGCTCAATTTAAAAAATTTCTTTCTGAATTCAGCAATATATGTAACATCATCATAATCTTTCATATTTGATAAAAATATTGGAGTTTAAATTTAAAATAACACAAATATATTTTTCATTTTATTTCATCGCCTTTTCCATTCTGAGTTGAATGATATGACACACATTAATACTTCCATTTTATAGGAAACATTTTTTAAAATAATACTATGCATCAATAAGAAACGATAAAATGGAAATTTTTTACATATTAATTGCAGGACAAGGACGCATGAAGGGTAAGGTTAGCTACTGCTTAGCTTATAAGCTTGACGCAATACAACTTTTTCGTCGGTTTATGTCGTACGAAACCTCTAGTACTCCGCCTCTGATAATTCATCATCTCCCGATCTGAAATGTTCCACTATGCCGTTCTGTAACTAGAACATCGGCCACCTTCGACATTCGCCGTGATAATTTCGGTTTGGCTGTATATCGACGGTGACTCTGCAAAACCTCGTATCTGCAATTTTTGTTGAAAATGAGAATTTTATTCCATTGGCTATACTATAATAAAAGGAATACATGTGTGCAAAAGTATGCATTTATAGATTCCTCACAGAATTAAATAGAGTGATGTGTAAAAACTCGCATGTATTGATCTATGACTCTTGTTCTGTTTTTGGTCATCCTGTGAATTGAGAAAACGGCACATACGAGGTTTTGCGGATTTACCGACGATATATGCACCGTGGCCTGCGCGGGGTGTGGTAA